>CAJZBX010000988.1:0-600000 GCA_914767735.1 Anoplius nigerrimus
CAGATATAAACAACAATAACTCCGCTTCTATACGTCGCATGCAAATCTGCGACATAGCAATTTGTAGCATAAAACACGACCCAACGACCCACCTTTTACCGATCTGCGACGAACTTGCATAGTTTCGTCAAACATCGATCGTTTCGAGTGGTAGGCAATCCGGCCGTCAATGGTGATTCATGGCCTCACAGATACAAACAACAATAACTCCGCTTCTATTCGTCGAATGCAAATCTGCGACATAGCAATTTGTAGCTTAAAACACGTCACATCGACCCACCTTGTGCCGATCTGCGACGAACTTGCATAGTTTCGTCAAACATCGATCGTTTCGAGTGGTAGGCAATCCGGCCGTCATTGGTGATTCATGGCCTCACAGATATAAACAACAATAACTCCGCTTCTATTCGTCGTATGCAAATCTGCGACATAGCAATTTGTAGCATAAAACACGCCCCAACGATCCACCTTATACCGATCTGCGACGAACTTGCATAGTTTTGTCAAACGTCGATCGTTTCGAGTGGAAAGCAATCCGGCCGTCAATGGTGATTCATGGCCTCACAGATATAAACAACAATAACTCCGCTTCTATTCGTCGTATGCGAATATGCGTCATAGCAATTTGTAGATTAAAACACGTCACATCGACCCACCTTCTGCCGATCTGCGACGAACTTGCATGGTTTCGTCAAACGTCGATCGTTTCGAGTGGTAGGGAATCCGGCCGTCAATGGTGATTCATGGCCTCACAGATATAAACAACTATAACTCCGCTTCTATTCGTCGAATGCAAATCTGCGACATAGCAATTTGTAGCTTAAAACACGACACATCGACCCACCTTGTGCCGATCTGCGACGAACTTGCATAGTTTCGTCAAACATCGATCGTTTCGAGTGGTAGGCAATCCGGCCGTCATTGGTGATTGATGGCCTCACAGATATAAACAACAAAAACTCCGCTTCTATTCGTCGTATGCAAATCTGCGACATAGCAATTTGTAGCATAAAACACGCCCCAACGAACCACCTTATACCGATCTGCGACGAACTTGCGTAGTTTTGTCAAACATCGATCGTTTCGAGTGGAAAGCAATCCGGCCGTCAATGGTGATTCATGGCCTCACAGATATAAACAACAATAACTCCGCTACTATTCGTCGTATGCGAATATGCGACATAGCAATTTGTAGCTTAAAACACGCCCCAACGAACCACCTTATACCGATCTGCGACGAACTTGCATAGTTTCGTCAAACATCGATCGTTTCGAGTGGAAAGCAATCCGGCCGTCAATGGTGATTCATGGCCTCACAGATATAAACAACAATAACTCCGCTTCTATTCGTCGTATGCGAATATGCGACATAGCAATTTGTAGCTTAAAACACGTCACATCGACCCACCTTCTGCCGATCTGCGACGAACTTGCATGGTTTCGTCAAACGTCGATCGTTTCGAGTGGTAGGTAATCCGGCCGTCAATGGTGATTCATGGCCCCAAAGATATAAACAACAATAACTCCGCTTCTATTCGTCGTATGCAAATCTGCGACATAGCAATTTGTAGCATAAAACACGCCCAACGAACCACCTTATACCGATCTGCGACGAACTTGCATAGTTTCGTCAAACTTCGATCGATTCTAGTGGAAAGCAATCCGGCCGTCAATGGTGATTCATGGCCAGACAGATATAAACAACTATAACTCCGCTTCTATTCGTCGAATGCAAATCTGCGACATAGCAATTTGTAGCATAAAACACGCCCCAACGAACCACCTTATACCGATCTGCGACGAACTTGCATAGTTTCGTCAAACATCGATCGTTTCGAGTGGTAGGCAATCCGGCCGTCATTGGTGATTCATGGCCTCACAGATATACACAACAAAAACTCCGCTTCTATTCGTCGTATGCAAATCTGCGACATAGCAATTTGTAGCATAAAACACGCCCCAACGAACCACCTTATACCGATCTGCGACGAACTTGCATAGTTTTGTCACACACCGATCGTTTCGAGTGGAAAGCAATCCGGCCGTCAATGGTGATTCATGGCATTACAGATATAAACAACAATAACTCCGCTACTATTCGTCGTATGCGAATATGCGACATAGCAATTTGTAGCTTAAAACACGCCCCAACGGACCACCTTATACCGATCTGCGACGAACTTGCATAGTTTCGTCAAACATCGATCGTTTCGAGTGGAAAGCAATCCGGCCGTCAATGGTGATTCATGGCCCCAAAGATATAAACAACAATAACTCCGCTTCTATTCGTCGTATGCAAATCTGCGACATAGCAATTTGTAGCTTAAAACACGTCACATCGACCCACCTTGTGCCGATCTGCGACGAACTTGCATGGTTTCGTCAAACGTCGATCGTTTCGAGTGGCAGGGAATCCGGCCGTCAATGGTGATTCATGGCCTCACAGATATAAACCACAATAACTCCGCTTCTATTCGTCGTATGCGAATCTGCGACATAGCAATTTGTAGCTTAAAACACGCCCTAACGAACCACCTTATACCGATCTGCGACGAACTTGCATAGTTTTGTCAAACATCGATCGTTTCGAGTGGAAAGCAATCCGGCCGTCATTGGTGATTCATGGCCTCACAGATATAAACAACAATAACTCCGCTTCTATTCGTCGTATGCAAATCTGCGACATAGCAATTTGTAGCATAAAACACGCCCCAACGATCCACCTTATACCGATCTGCGACGAACTTGCATAGTTTTGTCAAACATCGATCGTTTCGAGTGGAAAGCAATCCGACCGTCAATGGTGATTCGTGGCCTCACAGATATAAACAACAATTACTCCGCTTCTATTCGTCGTATGCGAATATGCGACATAGCAATTTGTAGCTTAAAACACGTCACATCGACCCACCTTGTGCCGATCTGCGACGAACTTGCATAGTTTCGTCAAACATCGATCGTTTCGAGTGGTAGGCAATCCGGCCGTCATTGGTGATTCATGGCCTCACAGATATATACAACAATAACTCCGCTTCTATTCGTCGTATGCAAATCTGCGACATAGCAATTTGTAGTATAAAACACGCCCCAACGAACCACCTTATACCGATCTGCGACGAACTTGCATAGTTTTGTAAAACATCCATCGTTTCGAGTGGAAAGCAATCCGGCCGTCAATGGTGATTCATGGCCTCACAGATATAAACAACAATAACTCCGCTTCTATTCGTCGTATGCGAATATGCGACATAGCAATTTGTAGCATAAAACACGCCCAACGAACCACCTTATACCGATCTGCGACGAACTTGCATAGTTTCGTCAAACTTCGATCGATTCTAGTGGAAAGCAATCCGGCCGTCAATGGTGATTCATGGCCAGACAGATATAAACAACTATAACTCCGCTTCTATTCGTCGAATGCAAATCTGCGACATAGCAATTTGTAGCATAAAACACGTCACATCGACCCACCTTGTGCCGATCTGCGACGAACTTGCATGGTTTCGTCAAACGTCGATCGTTTCGAGTGGTAGGGAATCCAGCCGTCAATGGTGATTCATGGCCTCACAGATATAAACAACAATAACTCCGCTTCTATTCTTCGTATGCGAATATGCGACAAAGCAATTTGTAGCTTAAAACACGCCACATCGAACCACCTTGTGCCGATCTGCGACGAACTTGCATAGTTTCGTCAAACATCGATCGTTTCGAGTGGTAGGCAATCCGGCCGTCAATGGTGATTCATGGCCTCACAGATAGAAACAACAATAACTCCGCTTCTATTCGTCGTATGCAAATCTGCGACATAGCAATTTGTAGCATAAAACACGCCCAACGAACCACCTTATACCGATCTGCGACGAACTTGCATAGTTTCGTCAAACTTCGATCGATTCTAGTGGAAAGCAATCCGGCCGTCAATGGTGATTCATGGCCAGACAGATATAAACAACTATAACTCCGCTTCTATTCGTCGAATGCAAATCTGCGACATAGCAATTTGTAGCATAAAACACGTCACATCGACCCACCTTGTGCCGATCTGCGACGAACTTGCATGGTTTCGTCAAACGTCGATCGTTTCGAGTGGTAGGGAATCCGGCCGTCAATGGTGATTCATGGCCTCACAGATACAAACAACAATAACTCCGCTTCTATTCGTCGTATGCGAATCTGCGACATAGCAATTTGTAGCTTAAAACACGACACATCGACCCACTTCATGCCGATCTGCGACGTACTTGTGTAGTTTCGTCAAACGTCGATCGTTTCGAGTGGTAGGCAATCCGGTAGTCAATGGCGATTCATGGCCTCACAGATATAAACCACAATAACTCCGCTTCTATTCGTCGTATGCGAATCTGCGACATAGCAATTTGTAGCTTAAAACACGCCCCAACGAACCACCTTATACCGATCTGCGACGAACTTGCATAGTTTTGTCAAACGTCGATCGTTTCGAGTGGAAAGCAATCCGGCCGTCAATGGTGATTCATGGCCTGACAGATATAAACAATTATAACTCTGCTTCTATTCGTCGAATGCAAATCTGCGACATAGCAATTTGTAGCTGAAAACACGTCACATCGAACCACCTTGTGCCGATCTGCGACGAACTTGCATAGTTTTGTCAAACATCGATCGTTTCGAGTGGTAGGCAATCCGGCCGTCAATGGTGATTCATGGCCTCACAGATAGAAACAACAATAACTCCGCTTCTATTCGTCGTATGCAAATCTGCGACATAACAATTTGTAGCATAAAACACGCCCCAACGAACCACCTTATACCGATCTGCGACGAACTTGCATAGTTTTGTCAAACATCGATCGTTTCGAGTGGACAGCAATCCGGCCGTCAATGGTGATTCATGGCCTGACAGATATAAACAACTATAACTCAGCTTCTAGTCGTCGAATGCAAATTTGCGACATAGCGATTTGTAGCTTAAAACACGACACATCGACCCACCTCATGCCGATCTGCGACGTACTTGTATAGTTCGTGAAACGTCGATCGTTTCGAGTGGTAGGCAATCCGGTAGTCAATGGCGATTCATGGCCTCATAGATATAAACAACTATAAGTCCGCTTCTATACGTCGTATGCGAATCTGCGACATAGCAATTTGTAGCTTAAAACACGCCCCAACGAACCACCTTATACCGATTTGCGACGAACTTGCATAGTTTTGTCAAACATCGATCGTTTCGAGTGGAAAGCAATCCGGCCGTCAATGGTGATTCATGGCCTCACAGATATAAACAACTATAACTCCGCTTCTATTCGCCGTATGCAAATCTGCGACGTAGCAATTTGTAGCTTAAAACACGTCACATCGGCCCACCTTGTGCCGATCTGCGACGAACTTGCATGGTTTCGTCAAACGTCGATCGTTTCGAGTGGTAGGGAATCCGGCCGTCAATGGTGATTCATGGCTTCACAGATATAAACCACAATAACTCCGCTTCCATTCGTCGTATGCGAATATGCGACATAGCAATTTGTAGCTTAAAACACGTCACATCGACCCACCTTCTGCCGATCTGCGACGAACTTGCATGGTTTCGTCAAACGTCGATCGTTTCGAGTGGTAGGGAATCCGGCCGTCAATGGTGATTCACGGCCTCACAGATATAAACAACTATAACTCCGCTTGTATTCGTCGAATGCAAATCTGCGACATAGCAATTTGTAGCTGAAAACACGTCATATCGACCCACCTTGTGCCGATCTGCGACGAACTTGCATAGTTTCGTCAAACATCGATCGTTTCGAGTGGTAGGCAATCCGGCAGTCAATGGTGATTCATGGCCTCACAGATAGAAACAACAATAACTCCGCTTCTATTCGTCATATGCAAATCTGCGACATAACAATTTGTAGCATAAAACACGCCCCAACGAACCACCTTATACCGATCTGCGACGAACTTGCATAATTTTGTCAAACATCGATCGTTTCGAGTGGAAAGCAATCCGGCCGTCAATGGTGATTCATGGCCTGACAGATATAAACAACTATAACTCAGCTTCTATTCGTCGAATGCAAATTTGCGACATAGCGATTTGTAGCTTAAAACACGACACATCGACCCACCTCATGCCGATCTGCGACGTACTTGTATAGTTTCGTCAAACGTCGATCGTTTCGAGTGGTAGGCAATCCGGTAGACAATGGCGATTCATGGCCTCACAGATATAAACAACTATAACTCCGCTTCTATTCGTCGTATGCGAATATGCGACCTAGCAATTTGTAGCTTAAAACACGCCCCAACGAACCACCTTATACCTACCTGCGACGAACTTGCATAGTTTCGTCAAACGTCGATCGTTTCGAGTGGAAAGCAATCCGGCCGTCAATGGTGATTCATGGCCTGACAGATATAAACAACTATAACTCCGCTTCTATTTGCCGTATGCGAATCTGCGACATAGCGATCTGTAGCTTAAAACACGACACATCGACCCACCTCATGCCGATCTGCGACGTACTTGTATAGTTTCGTCAAACGTCGATCGTTTCGAGTGGTAGGCATTTCGGTACTCAATGGCGATTCATGGCCTCACAGATATAAACAACTATAAGTCCGCTTCTATTCGTCGTATGCAAATCTGCGACATAGCAATTTGTAGCATAAAACACGCCCCAACGATCCACCTTATACCGATCTGCGACCAACTTGCATAGTTTTGTCAAACATCGATCGTTTCGAGTGGAAAGCAATCCGGCCGTCAATGGTGATTCATGGCCTCACAGATATAAACAACAATAACTCCGCTTCTATTCGTCGTATGCAAATTTGCGACATAGCGATTTGTAGCTTAAAACACGACACATCGACCCACCTCATGCCGATCTGCGACGTACTTGTATAGTTTCGTCAAACGTCGATCGTTTCGAGTGGTAGGCATTTCGGTACTCAATGGCGATTCATGGCCTCACAGATATAAACAACAATAACTCCGCTTCTATTCGTCGTATGCAAATCTGCGACATAGCAATTTGTAGCATAAAACACGCCCCAACGATCCACCTTATACCGATCTGCGACCAACTTGCATAGTTTTGTCAAACATCGATCGTTTCGAGTGGAAAGCAATCCGGCCGTCAATGGTGATTCATGGCCTCACAGATAGAAACAACAAATAACTCCGCTTCTATTCGTCATATGCAAATCTGCGACATAACAATTTGTAGCATAAAACACGCCCCAACGAACCACCTTATACCGATCTGCGACGAACTTGCATGGTTTCGTCAAACATCGATCGTTTCGAGTGGAAAGCAATCCGGCCGTCAATGGTGATTCATGGCCTCACAGATATAAACAACAATAACTCCGCTTCTATTCGTCGTATGCGAATATGCGACATAGCAATTTGTAGCTTAAAACACGTCACATCGACCCACCTTCTGCCGATCTGCGACGAACTTGCATGGTTTCGTCAAACGTCGATCGTTTCGAGTGGTAGGGAATCCGGCCGTCAATGGTGATTCATGGCCTCACAGATATAAACAACTATAACTCCGCTTCTATTCGTCGAATGCAAATCTGCGACATAGCAATTTGTAGCTTAAAACACGACACATCGACCCACCTTGTGCCGATCTGCGACGAACTTGCATAGTTTCGTCAAACATCGATCGTTTCGAGTGGTAGGCAATCCGGCCGTCATTGGTGATTCATGGCCTCACAGATATAAACAACAAAAACTCCGCTTCTATTCGTCGTATGCAAATCTGCGACATAGCAATTTGTAGCATAAAACACGCCCCAACGAACCACCTTATACCGATCTGCGACGAACTTGCATAGTTTTGTCAAACACCGATCGTTTCGAGTGGAAAGCAATCCGGCCGTCAATGGTGATTCATGGCCTTACAGATATAAACAACAATAACTCCGCTACTATTCGTCGTATGCGAATATGCGACATAGCAATTTGTAGCTTAAAACACGCCCCAACGAACCACCTTATACCGATCTGCGACGAACTTGCATAGTTTCGTCAAACATCGATCGTTTCGAGTGGAAAGCAATCCGGCCGTCAATGGTGATTCATGGCCCCAAAGATATAAACAACAATAACTCCGCTTCTATTCGTCGTATGCAAATCTGCGACATAGCAATTTGTAGCTGAAAACACGTCATATCGACCCACCTTGTGCCGATCTGCGACGAACTTGCATAGTTTCGTCAAACATCGATCGTTTCGAGTGGTAGGCAATCCGGCAGTCAATGGTGATTCATGGCCTCACAGATAGAAACAACAATAACTCCGCTTCTATTCGTCATATGCAAATCTGCGACATAACAATTTGTAGCATAAAACACGCCCCAACGAACCACCTTATACCGATCTGCGACGAACTTGCATAATTTTGTCAAACATCGATCGTTTCGAGTGGAAAGCAATCCGGCCGTCAATGGTGATTCATGGCCTGACAGATATAAACAACTATAACTCAGCTTCTATTCGTCGAATGCAAATTTGCGACATAGCGATTTGTAGCTTAAAACACGACACATCGACCCACCTCATGCCGATCTGCGACGTACTTGTATAGTTTCGTCAAACGTCGATCGTTTCGAGTGGTAGGCAATCCGGTAGACAATGGCGATTCATGGCCTCACAGATATAAACAACTATAACTCCGCTTCTATTCGTCGTATGCGAATATGCGACCTAGCAATTTGTAGCTTAAAACACGCCCCAACGAACCACCTTATACCTACCTGCGACGAACTTGCATAGTTTCGTCAAACGTCGATCGTTTCGAGTGGAAAGCAATCCGGCCGTCAATGGTGATTCATGGCCTGACAGATATAAACAACTATAACTCCGCTTCTATTTGCCGTATGCGAATCTGCGACATAGCGATCTGTAGCTTAAAACACGACACATCGACCCACCTCATGCCGATCTGCGACGTACTTGTATAGTTTCGTCAAACGTCGATCGTTTCGAGTGGTAGGCATTTCGGTACTCAATGGCGATTCATGGCCTCACAGATATAAACAACTATAAGTCCGCTTCTATTCGTCGTATGCAAATCTGCGACATAGCAATTTGTAGCATAAAACACGCCCCAACGATCCACCTTATACCGATCTGCGACGAACTTGCATAGTTTTGTCAAACATCGATCGTTTCGAGTGGAAAGCAATCCGGCCGTCAATGGTGATTCATGGCCTCACAGATATAAACAACAATAACTCCGCTTCTATTCGTCGTATGCAAATTTGCGACATAGCGATTTGTAGCTTAAAACACGACACATCGACCCACCTCATGCCGATCTGCGACGTACTTGTATAGTTTCGTCAAACGTCGATCGTTTCGAGTGGTAGGCATTTCGGTACTCAATGGCGATTCATGGCCTCACAGATATAAACAACTATAAGTCCGCTTCTATTCGTCGTATGCAAATCTGCGACATAGCAATTTGTAGCATAAAACACGCCCCAACGATCCACCTTATACCGATCTGCGACCAACTTGCATAGTTTTGTCAAACATCGATCGTTTCGAGTGGAAAGCAATCCGGCCGTCAATGGTGATTCATGGCCTCACAGATAGAAACAACAAATAACTCCGCTTCTATTCGTCATATGCAAATCTGCGACATAACAATTTGTAGCATAAAACACGCCCCAACGAACCACCTTATACCGATCTGCGACGAACTTGCATGGTTTCGTCAAACATCGATCGTTTCGAGTGGAAAGCAATCCGGCCGTCAATGGTGATTCATGGCCTCACAGATATAAACAACAATAACTCCGCTTCTATTCGTCGTATGCGAATATGCGACATAGCAATTTGTAGCTTAAAACACGTCACATCGACCCACCTTCTGCCGATCTGCGACGAACTTGCATGGTTTCGTCAAACGTCGATCGTTTCGAGTGGTAGGGAATCCGGCCGTCAATGGTGATTCATGGCCTCACAGATATAAACAACTATAACTCCGCTTCTATTCGTCGAATGCAAATCTGCGACATAGCAATTTGTAGCTTAAAACACGACACATCGACCCACCTTGTGCCGATCTGCGACGAACTTGCATAGTTTCGTCAAACATCGATCGTTTCGAGTGGTAGGCAATCCGGCCGTCATTGGTGATTCATGGCCTCACAGATATAAACAACAAAAACTCCGCTTCTATTCGTCGTATGCAAATCTGCGACATAGCAATTTGTAGCATAAAACACGCCCCAACGAACCACCTTATACCGATCTGCGACGAACTTGCATAGTTTTGTCAAACACCGATCGTTTCGAGTGGAAAGCAATCCGGCCGTCAATGGTGATTCATGGCCTTACAGATATAAACAACAATAACTCCGCTACTATTCGTCGTATGCGAATATGCGACATAGCAATTTGTAGCTTAAAACACGCCCCAACGAACCACCTTATACCGATCTGCGACGAACTTGCATAGTTTCGTCAAACATCGATCGTTTCGAGTGGAAAGCAATCCGGCCGTCAATGGTGATTCATGGCCCCAAAGATATAAACAACAATAACTCCGCTTCTATTCGTCGTATGCAAATCTGCGACATAGCAATTTGTAGCTTAAAACACGTCACATCGACCCACCTTGTGCCGATCTGCGACGAACTTGCATGGTTTCGTCAAACGTCGATCGTTTCGAGTGGCATGGAATCCGGCCGTCAATGGTGATTCATGGCCTCACAGATATAAACCACAATAACTCCGCTTCTATTCGTCGTATGCGAATCTGCGACATAGCAATTTGTAGCTTAAAACACGCCCTAACGAACCACCTTATACCGATCTGCGACGAACTTGCATAGTTTTGTCAAACATCGATCGTTTCGAGTGGAAAGCAATCCGGCCGTCATTGGTGATTCATGGCCTCACAGATATAAACAACAATAACTCCGCTTCTATTCGTCGTATGCAAATCTGCGACATAGCAATTTGTAGCATAAAACACGCCCCAACGATCCACCTTATACCGATCTGCGACGAACTTGCATAGTTTTGTCAAACATCGATCGTTTCGAGTGGAAAGCAATCCGGCCGTCAATGGTGATTCGTGGCCTCACAGATATAAACAACAATAACTCCGCTCCTATTCGTCGTATGCGAATATGCGACATAGCAATTTGTAGCTTAAAACACGTCACATCGACCCACCTTGTGCCGATCTGCGACGAACTTGCATAGTTTCGTCAAACATCGATCGTTTCGAGTGGTAGGCAATCCGGCCGTCATTGGTGATTCATGGCCTCACAGATATATACAACAATAACTCCGCTTCTATTCGTCGTATGCAAATCTGCGACATAGCAATTTGTAGTATAAAACACGCCCCAACGAACCACCTTATACCGATCTGCGACGAACTTGCATAGTTTTGTCAAACATCCATCGTTTCGAGTGGAAAGCAATCCGGCCGTCAATGGTGATTCATGGCCTCACAGATATAAACAACAATAACTCCGCTTCTATTCGTCGTATGCGAATATGCGACATAGCAATTTGTAGCTTAAAACACGCCACATCGAACCACCTTGTGCCGATCTGCGACGAACTTGCATAGTTTCGTCAAACTTCGATCGATTCTAGTGGAAAGAAATCCGGCCGTCAATGGTGATTCATGGCCAGACAGATATAAACAACTATAACTCCGCTTCTATTCGTCGAATGCAAATCTGCGACATAGCAATTTGTAGCTTAAAACACGCCCCAACGAACCACCTTATACCGATCTGCGACGAACTTGCATAGTTTCGTCAAACATCGATCGTTTCGAGTGGAAAGCAATCCGGCCGTCAATGGTGATTCATGGCCTCACAGATATAAACAACAATAACTCCGCTTCTATTCGTCGTATGCAAATCTGCGACATAGCAATTTGTAGCATAAAACACGCCCCAACGAACCACCTTATACCGATCTGCGACGAACTTGCATAGTTTTGTCTAACATCGATCGTTTCGAGTGGAAAGCAATCCGGCCGTCAATGGTGATTCATGGCCTCACAGATTTAAACAACTATAACTCCGCTTCTATTCGTCGAATGCAAATCTGCGACATAGCAATTTGTAGCTTAAAACACGACACATCGACCCACCTTGTGCCGATCTGCGACGAACTTGCATAGTTTCGTCAAACATCGATCGTTTCGAGTGGTAGGCAATCCGGCCGTCATTGGTGATTCATGGCCTGACAGATATAAACAACTGTAACTCCGCTTCTATTCGTCGAATGCAAATCTGCGACATAGCAATTTGTAGCTTAAAACACGCCCCAACGAACCACCTTATACCGATCTGCGACGAACTTGCATAGTTTTGTCAAACATCGATCGTTTCGAGTGGAAAGCAATCCGGCCGTCAATGGTGATTCATGGCTTCACAGATATAAACAACAATAACTCTGCTTTTATTCGTCGTATGCAAATCTGCGACATAGCAATTTGTAGCATAAAACACGCCCCAACGAACCACCTTATACCGATCTGCGACGAACTTGCATAGTTTTGTCAAACATCGATCGTTTCGAGTGGAAAGCAATCCGGCCGTCAATGGTGATTCATGGCCTCACAGATATAAACAACTATAACTCCGCTTCTATTCGTCGTATGCAAATCTGCGACATAGCAATTTGTAGCTTAAAACACGTCACATCGACCCACCTTGTGCCGATCTGCGACGAACTTGCATGGTTTCGTCAAACGTCGATCGTTTCGAGTGGTAGGGAATCCGGCCGTCAATGGTGATTCATGGCCTCACAGATATAAACCACAATAACTCCGCTTCTATTCGTCGTATGCGAATCTGCGACATAGCAATTTAAAGTTTAAAACACGCCCTAACGAACCACCTTATTCCGATCTGCGACGAACTTGCATAGTTTTGTCAAACATCGATCGTTTCGAGTGGAAAGCAATCCGGCCGTCAATGGTGATTCATGGCCTCACAGATATAAACAACTATAACTCCGCTTCTATTCGTCGAATGCAAATCTGCGACATAGCAATTTGTAGCTTAAAACAGGTCACATTGACCCACCTTGTGCCGATCTGCGACGAACTTGCATAGTTTCGTCAAACATCGATCGTTTCGAGTGGTAGGCAATCCGGCCGTCATTGGTGATTCATGGCCTCACAGATATATACAACAATAACTCCGCTTCTATTCGTCGTATGTGAATATGCGACATAGCAATTTGTAGCATAAAACACGCCCCAACGAACCACCTTATACCGATCTGCGACGAACTTGCATAGTTTTGTCAAACATCGATCGTTTCGAGTGGAAAGCAATCCGGCCGTCAATGGTGATTCATGGCCTGACAGATATAAACAACTATAACTCAGCTTCTATTCGTCGATTGCAAATTTGCGACATAGCGATTTGTAGCTTAAAACACGACACATCGACCCACCTCATGCCGATCTGCGACGTACTTGTATAGTTTCGTCAAACGACGATCGTTTCGAGTGGTAGGCAATCCGGTAGTCAATGGCGATTCATGGCCTCACAGATATAAACAACTATAACTCCGCTTCTATTCGTCGTATGCGAATCTGCGACCTAGCAATTTGTACCTTAAAACACGCCCCAATGAACCACCTTATACCGATCTGCGACGAACTTGCATAGTTTCGTCAAACATCGATCGATTCTAGTGGAAAGCAATCCGGGCGTCAATGGTGATTCATGGCGAGACAGATATAAACAACTATAACTCCGCTTCTATTCGTCGTATGCGAATCTGCGACATAGCAATTTAAAGTTTAAAACACGCCCTAACGAACCACCTTATACCGATCTGCGACGAACTTGCATAGTTTTGTCAAACATCGATCGTTTCGAGTGGAAAGCAATCCGGCCGTCAATGGTGATTCATGGCCTCACAGATATAAACAACTATAACTCCGCTTCTATTCGTCGAATGCAAATCTGCGACATAGCAATTTGTAGCTTAAAACAGGTCACATTGACCCACCTTGTGCCGATCTGCGACGAACTTGCATAGTTTCGTCAAACATCGATCGTTTCGAGTGGTAGGCAATCCGGCCGTCATTGGTGATTATGGCCTCACAGATATATACAACAATAACTCCGCTTCTATTCGTCGTATGCGAATATGCGACATAGCAATTTGTAGCTTAAAACACGCCACATCGAACCACCTTGTGCCGATCTGCGACGAACTTGCATAGTTTCGTCAAACATCGATCGTTTCGAGTGGTAGGCAGTCCGGCCGTCAATGGCGATTCATGGCCTCACAGATAGAAACAACAATAACTCCGCTTCTATTCGTCGTATGCAAATCTGCGACATAGCAATTTGTAGCATAAAACACGCCCCAACGAACCACCTTATACCGATCTGCGACGAACTTGCATAGTTTTGTCAAACATCGATCGTTTCGAGTGGAAAGCAATCCGGCCGTCAATGGTGATTCATGGCCTGACGGATATAAACAACTATAACTCAGCTTCTATTCGTCGATTGCAAATTTGCGACATAGCGATTTGTAGCTTAAAACACGACACATCGACCCACCTCATGCCGATCTGCGACGTACTTGTATAGTTTCGTCAAACGACGATCGTTTCGAGTGGTAGGCAATCCGGTAGTCAATGGCGATTCATGGCCTCACAGATATACACAACTATAACTCCGCTTCTATTCGTCGTATGCGAATCTGCGACCTAGCAATTTGTACCTTAAAACACGCCCCAATGAACCACCTTATACCGATCTGCGACGAACTTGCATAGTTTCGTCAAACATCGATCGATTCTAGTGGAAAGCAATCCGGCCGTCAATGGTGATTCATGGCGAGACAGATATAAACAACTATAACTCCGCTTCTATTCGTCGAATGCAAATCTGCGACATAGCAATTTGTAGCATAAAACACGTCACATCGACCCACCTTGTGCCGATCTGCGACGAACTTGCATGGTTTCGTCAAACGTCGATCGTTTCGAGTGGTAGGGAATCCGGCCGTCAATGGTGATTCATGGCCTCACAGATATAAACAACAATAACTCCGCTTCTATTCGTCGTATGCGAATCTGCGACATAGCAATTTGTAGCTTAAAACAAGACACATCGGCCCACCTCATGCCGATCTGCGACGTACTTATATAGTTTCGTCAAACGTCGATCGATTCGAGTGGTAGGCAATCCGGTAGTCAATGGCGATTCATGGCCTCACAGATATAAACAACTATAAGTCCGCTTCTATACGCCGTATGCGAATCTGCGACATAGCAATTTGTAGCTTAAAACACGCCCCAACGAACCACCTTATACCGATCTGCGACGAACTTGCATAGTTTCGTCAAACATCGATCGTTTCGAGTGGAAAGCAATCCGGCCGTCAATGGTGATTCATGGCCTCACAGATATAAACAACAATAACTCCGCTTCTATTCGTCGTATGCAAATCTGCGACATAGCAATTTGTAGCATAAAACACGCCCCAACGAACCACCTTATACCGATCTGCGACGAACTTGCATAGTTTTGTCTAACATCGATCGTTTCGAGTGGAAAGCAATCCGGCCGTCAATGGTGATTCATGGCCTCACAGATTTAAACAACTATAACTCCGCTTCTATTCGTCGAATGCAAATCTGCGACATAGAAATTTGTAGCTTAAAACACGACACATCGACCCACCTTGTGCCGATCTGCGACGAACTTGCATAGTTTCGTCAAACATCGATCGTTTCGAGTGGTAGGCAATCCGGCCGTCATTGGTGATTCATGGCCTCACAGATATAAACAACAATAACTCCGCTTCTATTCGTCGTATGCAAATCTGCGACATAGCAATTTGTAGCATAAAACACGCCCCAACGAACCACCTTATACCGATCTGCGACGAACTTGCATAGTTTTGTCAAACATTGATCGTTTCGAGTGGAAAGCAATCCGGCCGTCAATGGTGATTCATGGCCTGACAGATATAAACAACTGTAACTCCGCTTCTATTCGTCGAATGCAAATCTGCGACATAGCAATTTGTAGCATAAAACACGCCCCAACGAACCACCTTATACCGATCTGCGACGAACTTGCATAGTTTTGTCAAACATCGATCGTTTCGAGTGGAAAACAATCCGGCCGTCAATGGTGATTCATGGCCTCACAGATTTAAACAACAATAACTCCGCTTCTATTCGTCGTATGCGAATATGCGACATAGCAATTTGTAGCTTAAAACACGCCACATCGAACCACATTGTGCCGATCTGCGACGAACATGCATAGTTTCGTCAAACATCGATCGTTTCGAGTGGAAAGCAATCCGGCCGTCAATGGTGATTCATGGCCTCAAAGATATAAACAACAATAACTCCGCTTCTATTCGTCGTATGCAAATCTGCGACATAGCAATTTGTAGCTTAAAACACGTCACATCGACCCACCTTGTGCCGATCTGCGACGAACTTGCATGGTTTCGTCAAACGTCGATCGTTTCGAGTGGTAGGGAATCCGGCCGTCAATGGTGATTCATGGCCTCACAGATATAAACAAAAAAACTCCGCTTCTATTCGTCGTATGCAAATCTGCGACATAGCAATTTGTAGCATAAAACACGCCCCAACGAACCACCTTATACCGATCTGCGACGAACTTGCATAGTTTCGTCAAATATCGATCGTTTCGAGTGGAAAGCAATCCGGCCGTCAATGGTGATTCATGGCCTCACAGATATAAACAACTATATCTCCGCTACTATTCGTCGTATGCAAATATGCGACATAGCAATATGTAGCTTAAAACACGCCCCAACGAACCACCTTATACCGATCTGCGACGAACTTGCATAGTTTCGTCAAACATCGATCGTTTCGAGTGGAAAGCAATCCGGCCGTCAATGGTGATTCATGGCCTCAAAGATATAAACAACAATAACTCCGCTTCTATTTGTCGTATGCAAATCTGCGACATAGCAATTTGTAGCTTAAAACACGTCACATCGACCCACCTTGTGCCGATCTGCGACGAACTTGCATGGTTTCGTCAAACGTCGATCGTTTCGAGTGGTAGGGAATCCGGCCGTCAATGGTGATTCATGGCCTCACAGATATAAACCACAATAACTCCGCTTCTATTCGTCGTATGCGAATCTGCGACATAGCAATTTGTAGCTTAAAACACGTCACATCGACCCACCTTGTGCCGATCTGCGACGAACTTGCATAGTTTCGTCAAACATCGATCGTTTCGAGTGGTAGGCAATCCGGCCGTCATTGGTGATTCATGGCCTCACAGATATAAACAACAATAACTCCGCTTCTATTCGTCGTATGCGAATATGCGACATAGCAATTTGTAGCTTAAAACACGTCACATCGACCCACCTCATGCCGATCTGCGACGTACTTGTATAGTTTCGTCAAACGTCGATCGTTTCGAGTGGTAGGCAATCCGGTAGTCAATGGCGATTCATGGCCTCATAGATATAAACAACTATAAGTCCGCTTCTATACGTCGTATGCGAATCTGCGACATAGCAATTTGTAGCTTAAAACACGCCCCAACGAACTCCCTTATACCGATTTGCGACGAACTTGCATAGTTTCGTCAAATATCGATCGTTTCGAGTGGAAAGCAATCCGGCCGTCAGTGGTGATTCATGGCCTCACAGATATAAACAACAATAACTCCGCTTCTATTCGTCGAATGCAAATCTGCGACATAGCAATTTGTAGCTTAAAACACGTCACATCGACCCACCTTGTGCCGATCTGCGACGAACTTGCATAGTTTCGTCAAACATCGATCGTTTCGAGTGGTAGGCAATCCGGCCGTCATTGGTGATTCATGGCCTCACAGATATAAACAACAATAACTCCGCTTCTATTCGTCGTATGCGAATATGCGACATAGCAATTTGTAGCTTAAAACACGCCCCAATGAACCACCTTATACCGATCTGCGACGAACTTGCATAGTTTCGTCAAACATCGATCGATTCTAGTGGAAAGCAATCCGGCCGTCAATGGTGATTCATGGCCAGACAGATTTAAACAACTATAACTCCGCTTCTATTCGTCGAATGCAAATCTACGACATAGCAATTTGTAGCATAAAACACGTCACATCGACCCACCTTGTGCCGATCTGCGACGAACTTGCATGGTTTCGTCAAACGTCGATCATTTTGAGTGGTAGGGAATCCGGCCGTCAATGGTGATTCATGGCCTCACAGATATAAACAACTATAACTCCGCTTCTATTCGTCGTATGCAAATCTGCGACATAGCAATTTGTAGCTTAAAACACGTCACATCGACCCACCTTGTGCCGATCTGCGACGAACTTGCATGGTTTCGTCAAACGTCGATCGTTTCGAGTGGTAGGGAATCCGGCCGTCAATGGTGATTCATGGCCTCACAGATATAAACCACAATAACTCCGTTCTATTCGTCGTATGCGAATCTGCGACATAGCAATTTGTAGCTTAAAACACGCCCTAACGAACCACCTTATACCGATCTGCGACGAACTTGCATAGTTTTGTCAAACATCGATCGTTTCGAGTGGAAAGCAATCCGGCCGTCAATGGTGATTCATGACCTGACAGATATAAACAATTATAACTCCGCTTCTATTCGTCGAATGCAAATCTGCGACATAGCAATTTGTAGCTTAAAACACGTTACATCGACCCACCTTGTGCCGATCTGCGACGAACTTGCATAGTTTCGTCAAACATCGATCGTTTCGAGTGGTAGGCAATCCGGCCGTCAATGGTGATTCATGGCCTCACAGATATAAACAACAATAACTCCGCTGCTATTCGTCGTATGCAAATCTGCGACATAGCAATTTGTAGCATAAAACACGCCCCAACGAACCACCTTATACCGATCTGCGACGAACTTGCATAGTTTCGTCAAACATCGATCGTTTCGACTGGAAAGCAATCCGGCCGTCAATGGTGATTCATGGCCTCACAGATATAAACAACAATAACTCCGCTTCTATTCGTCGTATGCAAATCTGCGACATAGCAATTTGTAGCATAAAACACGCCCCAACGAACCACCTTATGCCGATCTGCGACGAACTTGCATAGTTTTGTCTAACATCGATCGTTTCGAGTGGAAAGCAATCCGGCCGTCAATGGTGATTCATTTCCTCACAGATTTAAACAACTATAACTCCGCTTCTATTCGTCGAATGCAAATCTGCGACATAGCAATTTGTAGCTTAAAACACGACACATCGACCCACCTTGTGCCGATCTGCGACGCACTTGCATAGTATCGTCAAACATCGATCGTTTCGAGTGGTAGGCAATCCGGCCGTCATTGGTGATTCATGGCCTCACAGATATAAACAACAATAACTCCGCTTCTATTCGTCGTATGCAAATCTGCGACATAGCAATTTGTAGCATAAAACACGCCCCAACGAACCACCTTATACCGATCTGCGACGAACTTGCATAGTTTTGTCAAACATCGATCGTTTCGAGTGGAAAGCAATTCGGCCGTCAATGGTGATTCATGGCCTGACAGATATAAACAACTATAACTCCGCTTCTATTCGTCGAATGCAAATCTGCGACATAGCAATTTGTAGCTTAAAACACGCCCCAACGAACCACCTTATACCGATCTGCGACGAACTTGCATAGTTTTGTCAAACATCGATCGTTTCGAATGGAAAGCAATCCGGCCGTCAATGGTGGTTCATGGCCTCACAGATATAAACAACAATAACTCCGCTTCTATTTGTCGTAGCGAATATGCGACATAGCAATTTGTAGCTTAAAACACGTCACATCGACCCACCTTGTGCCGATCTGCGACGAACTTGCATAGTTTCGTCAAACATCGATCGTTTCGAGTGGTAGGCAATCCGGCCGTCAATGGTGATTCATGGCCTCACAGATATAAACAACAATAACTCCGCTTCTATTCGTCGTATGCAAATCTGCGACATAGCAATTTGTAGCTTAAAACACGCCCCAATGAACCACCTTATACCGATCTGCGACGAACTTGCATAGTTTCGTCAAACATCGATCGATTCTAGTGGAAAGCAATCCGGCCGTCAATGGTGATTCATGGCCAGCCAGATATAAACAACTATAACTCCGCTTCTATTCGTCGAATGCAAATCTGCGACATAGCAATTTGTAGCATAAAACACGTCACATCGACCCACCTTGTGCCGATCTGCGACGAACTTGCATGGTTTCGTCAAACGTCGATCGTTTCGAGTGGTAGGGAATCCGGCCGTCAATGGTGATTCATGGCCTCACAGATATAAACAACTATAACTCCGCTTCTATTCGTCGTATGCAAATCTGCGACATAGCAGTTTGTAGCTTAAAACACGTCACATCGACCCACCTTGTGCCGATCTGCGACGAACTTGCATGGTTTCGTCAAACGTCGATCGTTTCGAGTGGTAGGGAATCCGGCCCTCAATGGTGATTCATGGCCTCACAGATATAAACCACAATAACTCCGCTTCTATTCGTCGTATGCGAATCTGCGACCTAGCAATTTGTAGGTTGAAACACGCCCCAATGAACCACCTTATACCGATCTGCGACGAACTTGCATAGTTTCGTCAAACATCGATCGATTCTAGTGGAAAGCAATCCGGCCGTCAATGGTGATTCATGGCCAGACAGATATAAACAACTATAACTCCGCTTCTATTCGTCGAATGCAAATCTGCGACATAGCAATTTGTACCTTAAAACACGCCACATCGAACCACCTTGTGCCGATCTGCGACGAACTTGCATAGTTTCGTCAAACATCGATCGTTTCGAGTGGTAGGCAGTCCGGCCGTCAATGGTGATTCATGGCCTCACAGATAGAAACAACAATAACTCCGCTTCTATTCGTCGTATGCAAATGTGCGACATAACAATTTGTAGCATAAAACACGCCCCAACGAACCACCTTATACCGATCTGCGACGAATTTGCATAGTTTTGTCAAACATCGATCGTTTCGAGTGGAAAGCAATCCGGCCGTCAATGGTGATTCATGGCCTGACAGATATAAACAACTATAACTCAGCTTCTATTCGTCGATTGCAAATTTGCGACATAGCGATTTGTAGCTTAAAACACGACACATCGACCCACCTCATGCCGATCTGCGACGTACTTGTATAGTTTCGTCAAACGACGATCGTTTCGAGTGGTAGGCAATCCGGTAGTCAATGGCGATTCATGGCCTCACAGATATAAACAACTATAACTCCGCTTCTATTCGTCGTATGCGAATCTGCGACCTAGCAATTTGTAGCTTAAAACACGCCCCAATGAACCACCTTATACCGATCTGCGACGAACTTGCATAGTTTCGTCAAACATCGATCGATTCTAGTAGAAAGCAATCCGGCCGTCAATGGTGATTCATGGCGAGACAGATATAAACAACTTTAACTCCGCTTCTATTCGTCGAATGCAAATCTGCGACATAGCAATTTGTAGCATAAAACACGTCACATCGAACCACCTTGTGCCGATCTGCGACGAACTTGCATGGTTTCGTCAAACGTCGATCGTTTCGAGTGGTAGGGAATCCGGCCGTCAATGGTGATTCATGGCCTCACAGATATAAACAACAATAACTCCGCTTCTATTCGTCGTATGCGAATCTGCGACATAGCAATTTGTAGCTTAAAACAAGACACATCGGCCCACCTCATGCCGATCTGCGACATACTTATATAGTTTCGTCGAACGTCGATCGATTCGAGTGGTAGGCAATCCGGTAGTCAATGGCGATTCATGGCCTCACAGATATAAACAACTATAAGTCCGCTTCTATACGCCGTATGCGAATCTGCGACATAGCAATTTGTAGCTTATAACACGCCCCAACGAACCACCTTATACCGATCTGCGACGAACTTGCATAGTTTCGTCAAACATCGATCGTTTCGAGTGGAAAGCAATCCGGCCGTCAATGGTGATTCATGGCCTCACAGATATAAACAACAATAACTCCGCTTCTATTCGTCGTATGCGAATCTGCGACCTAGCAATTTGTAGCTTAAAACACGCCCCAATGAACCACCTTATACCGATCTGCGACGAACTTGCATAGTTTCGTCAAACATCGATCGATTCTAGTGGAAAGCAATCCGGCCGTCAATGGTGATTCATGGCCAGACAGATTTAAACAACTATAACTCCGCTTCTATTCGTCGAATGCAAATCTGCGACATAGCAATTTGTAGCATAAAACACGTCACATCGACCCACCTTGTGCCGATCTGCGACGAACTTGCATGGTTTCGTCAAACGTCGATCATTTTGAGTGGTAGGGAATCCGGCCGTCAATGGTGATTCATGGCCTCACAGATATAAACCACAATAACTCCGTTCTATTCGTCGTATGCGAATCTGCGACATAGCAATTTGTAGCTTAAAACACGCCCTAACGAACCACCTTATACCGATCTGCGACGAACTTGCATAGTTTTGTCAAACATCGATCGTTTCGAGTGGAAAGCAATCCGGCCGTCAATGGTGATTCATGACCTGACAGATATAAACAATTATAACTCCGCTTCTATTCGTCGAATGCAAATCTGCGACATAGCAATTTGTAGCTTAAAACACGTTACATCGACCCACCTTGTGCCGATCTGCGACGAACTTGCATAGTTTCGTCAAACATCGATCGTTTCGAGTGGTAGGCAATCCGGCCGTCAATGGTGATTCATGGCCTCACAGATATAAACAACAATAACTCCGCTGCTATTCGTCGTATGCAAATCTGCGACATAGCAATTTGTAGCATAAAACACGCCCCAACGAACCACCTTACTTGCATAGTTTCGTCAAACATCGATCGTTTCGACTGGAAAGCAATCCGGCCGTCAATGGTGATTCATGGCCTCACAGATATAAACAACAATAACTCCGCTTCTATTCGTCGTATGCAAATCTGCGACATAGCAATTTGTAGCATAAAACACGCCCCAACGAACCACCTTATGCCGATCTGCGACGATCTTGCATAGTTTTGTCAAACATCGATCGTTTCGAGTGGAAAGCAATCCGGCCGTCAATGGTGATTCATGGCCTGACAGATATAAACAACTATAACTCCGCTTCTATTCGTCGAATGCAAATCTGCGACATAGCAATTTGTAGCTTAAAACACGCCCCAACGAACCACCTTATACCGATCTGCGACGAACTTGCATAGTTTTGTCAAACATCGATCGTTTCGAATGGAAAGCAATCCGGCCGTCAATGGTGATTCATGGCCTCACAGATATAAACAACAATAACTCCGCTTCTATTTGTCGTATGCGAATATGCGACATAGCAATTTGTAGCTTAAAACACGTCACATCGACCCACCTTCGGCCGATCTGCGACGAACTTGCATGGTTTCGTCAAACGTCGATCGTTTCGAGTGGTAGGGAATCCGGCCGTCAATGGTGATTCATGGCCTCACAGATATAAACAACTATAACTCCGCTTCTATTCGTCGTATGCAAATCTGCGACATAGCAATTTGTAGCTTAAAACACGTCACATCGACCCACCTTGTGCCGATCTGCGACGAACTTGCATAGTTTCGTCAAACATCGATCGTTTCGAGTGGTAGGCAATCCGGCCGTCAATGGTGATTCATGGCCTCACAGATATAAACAACAATAACTCCGCTTCTATTCGTCGTATGCAAATCTGCGACATAGCAATTTGTAGCTTAAAACACGCCCCAATGAACCACCTTATACCGATCTGCGACGAACTTGCATAGTTTCGTCAAACATCGATCGATTCTAGTGGAAAGCAATCCGGCCGTCAATGGTGATTCATGGCCAGCCAGATATAAACAACTATAACTCCGCTTCTATTCGTCGAATGCAAATCTGCAACATAGCAATTTGTAGCATAAAACACGTCACATCGACCCACCTTGTGCCGATCTGCGACGAACTTGCATGGTTTCGTCAAACGTCGATCGTTTCGAGTGGTAGGGAATCCGGCCGTCAATGGTGATTCATGGCCTCACAGATATAAACAACTATAACTTCGCTTCTATTCGTCGTATGCAAATCTGCGACATAGCAATTTGTAGCTTAAAACACGTCACATCGACCCACCTTGTGCCGATCTGCGACGAACTTGCATGGTTTCGTCAAACGTCGATCGTTTCGAGTGGTAGGGAATCCGGCCCTCAATGGTGATTCATGGCCTCACAGATATAAACCACAATAACTCCGCTTCTATTCGTCGTATGCGAATCTGCGACCTAGCAATTTGTAGGTTAAAACACGCCCCAATGAACCACCTTATACCGATCTGCGACGAAATTGCATAGTTTCGTCAAACATCGATCGATTCTAGTGGAAAGCAATCCGGCCGTCAATGGTGATTCATGGCCAGACAGATATAAACAACTATAACTCCGCTTCTATTCGTCGAATGCAAATCTGCGACATAGCAATTTGTAGCTTAAAACACGCCACATCGAACCACCTTGCGCCGATCTGCGACGAACTTGCATAGTTTCGTCAAACATCGATCGTTTCGAGTGGTAGGCAGTCCGGCCGTCAATGGTGATTCATGGCCTCACAGATAGAAACAACAATAACTCCGCTTCTATTCGTCGTATGCAAATCTGCGACATAGCAATTTGTAGCATAAAACACGCCCCAACGAACCACCTTATACCGATCTGCGACGAACTTGCATAGTTTTGTCAAACATCGATCGTTTCGAGTGGTAGGGAATCCGGCCGTCAATGGTGATTCATGGCCTCACAGATATAAACAACTATAACTTCGCTTCTATTCGTCGTATGCAAATCTGCGACATAGCAATTTGTAGCTTAAAACACGTCACATCGACCCACCTTGTGCCGATCTGCGACGAACTTGCATGGTTTCGTCAAACGTCGATCGTTTCGAGTGGTAGGGAATCCGGCCCTCAATGGTGATTCATGGCCTCACAGATATAAACCACAATAACTCCGCTTCTATTCGTCGTATGCGAATCTGCGACCTAGCAATTTGTAGGTTAAAACACGCCCCAATGAACCACCTTATACCGATCTGCGACGAAATTGCATAGTTTCGTCAAACATCGATCGATTCTAGTGGAAAGCAATCCGGCCGTCAATGGTGATTCATGGCCAGACAGATATAAACAACTATAACTCCGCTTCTATTCGTCGAATGCAAATCTGCGACATAGCAATTTGTAGCTTAAAACACGCCACATCGAACCACCTTGCGCCGATCTGCGACGAACTTGCATAGTTTCGTCAAACATCGATCGTTTCGAGTGGTAGGCAGTCCGGCCGTCAATGGTGATTCATGGCCTCACAGATAGAAACAACAATAACTCCGCTTCTATTCGTCGTATGCAAATCTGCGACATAGCAATTTGTAGCATAAAACACGCCCCAACGAACCACCTTATACCGATCTGCGACGAACTTGCATAGTTTTGTCAAACATCGATCGTTTCGAGTGGAAAGCAATCCGGCCGTCAATGGTGATTCATGGCCTGACAGATATAAACAACTATAACTCAGCTTCTATTCGTCGATTGCAAATTTGCGACATAGCGATTTGTAGCTTAAAACACGACACATCGACCCACCTCATGCCGATCTGCGACGTACTTGTATAGTTTCGTCAAACGACGATCGTTTCGAGTGGTAGGCAATCCGGTAGTCAATGGCGATTCATGGCCTCACAGATATAAACAACTATAACTCCGCTTCTATTCGTCGTATGCGAATCTGCGACCTAGCAATTTGTAGCTTAAAACACGCCCCAATGAACCACCTTATACCGATCTGCGACGAACTTGCATAGTTTCGTCAAACATCGATCGATTCTAGTGGAAAGCAATCCGGCCGTCAATGGTGATTCATGGCGAGACAGATATAAACAAGTATAACTCCGCTTCTATTCGTCGAATGCAAATCTGCGACATAGCAATTTGTAGCATAAAACACGTCACATCGAACCACCTTGTGCCGATCTGCGACGAACTTGCATGGTTTCGTCAAACGTCGATCGTTTCGAGTGGTAGGGAATCCGGCCGTCAATGGTGATTCATGGCCTCACAGATATAAACAACAATAACTCCGCTTCTATTCGTCGTATGCGAATCTGCGACATAGCAATTTGTAGCTTAAAACAAGACACATCGGCCCACCTCATGCCGATCTGCGACGTACTTATATAGTTTCGTCGAACGTCGATCGATTCGAGTGGTAGGCAATCCGGTAGTCAATGGCGATTCATGGCCTCACAGATATAAACAACTATAAGTCCGCTTCTATACGCCGTATGCGAATCTGCGACACAGCAATTTGTAGCTTAAAACACGCCCCAACGAACCACCTTATACCGATCTGCGACGAACTTGCATAGTTTCGTCAAACATCGATCGTTTCGAGTGGAAAGCAATCCGGCCGTCAATGGTGATTCATGGCCTCACAGATATAAACAACAATAACTCCGCTTCTATTCGTCGTATGCAAATCTGCGACATAGCAATTTGTAGCATAAAACACGCCCCAACGAACCACCTTATACCGATCTGCGACGAACTTGCATAGTTTTGTCTAACATCGATCGTTTCGAGTGGAAAGCAATCCGGCCGTCAATGGTGATTCATGGCCTCACAGATTTAAACAACTATAACTCCGCTTCTATTCGTCGAATGCAAATCTGCGACATAGCAATTTGTAGCTTAAAACACGACACATCGACCCACCTTGTGCCGATCTGCGACGAACTTGCATAGTTTCGTCAAACATCGATCGTTTCGAGTGGTAGGCAATCCGGCCGTCATTGGTGATTCATGGCCTCACAGATATAAACAACAATAACTCCGCTTCTATTCGTCGTATGCAAATCTGCGACATAGCAATTTGTAGCATAAAACACGCCCCAACGAACCACCTTATACCGATCTGCGACGAACTTGCATAGTTTTGTCAAACATTGATCGTTTCGAGTGGAAAGCAATCCGGCCGTCAATGGTGATTCATGGCCTGACAGATATAAACAACTGTAACTCCGCTTCTATTCGTCGAATGCAAATCTGCGACATAGCAATTTGTAGCTTAAAACACGCCCCAACGACCCACCTTATACCGATCTGCGACGAACTTGCATAGTTTTGTCAAACATCGATCGTTTCGAGTGGAAAGCAATCCGGCCGTCAATGGTGATTCATGGCCTCACAGATAGAAACAACAATAACTCCGCTTTTATTCGTCGTATGCAAATCTGCGACATAGCAATTTGTAGCATAAAACACGCCCCAACGAACCACCTTATACCGATCTGCGACGAACTTGCATAGTTTTGTCAAACATCGATCGTTTCGAGTGGAAAGCAATCCGGCCGTCAATGGTGATTCATGGCCTGACAGATATAAACAACTATAACTCAGCTTCTATTCGTCGATTGCAAATTTGCGACATAGCGATTTGTAGCTTAAAACACGACACATCGACCCACCTCATGCCGATCTGCGACGTACTTGTATAGTTTCGTCAAACGACGATCGTTTCGAGTGGTAGGCAATCCGGTAGTCAATGGCGATTCATGGCCTCACAGATATAAACAACTATAACTCCGCTTCTATTCGTCGTATGCGAATCTGCGACCTAGCAATTTGTAGCTTAAAACACGCCCCAATGAACCACCTTATACCGATCTGCGACGAACTTGCATAGTTTCGTCAAACATCGATCGATTCTAGTGGAAAGCAATCCGGCCGTCAATGGTGATTCATGGCGAGACAGATATAAACAAGTATAACTCCGCTTCTATTCGTCGAATGCAAATCTGCGACATAGCAATTTGTAGCATAAAACACGTCACATCGAACCACCTTGTGCCGATCTGCGACGAACTTGCATGGTTTCGTCAAACGTCGATCGTTTCGAGTGGTAGGGAATCCGGCCGTCAATGGTGATTCATGGCCTCACAGATATAAACAACAATAACTCCGCTTCTATTCGTCGTATGCGAATCTGCGACATAGCAATTTGTAGCTTAAAACAAGACACATCGGCCCACCTCATGCCGATCTGCGACGTACTTATATAGTTTCGTCGAACGTCGATCGATTCGAGTGGTAGGCAATCCGGTAGTCAATGGCGATTCATGGCCTCACAGATATAAACAACTATAAGTCCGCTTCTATACGCCGTATGCGAATCTGCGACACAGCAATTTGTAGCTTAAAACACGCCCCAACGAACCACCTTATACCGATCTGCGACGAACTTGCATAGTTTCGTCAAACATCGATCGTTTCGAGTGGAAAGCAATCCGGCCGTCAATGGTGATTCATGGCCTCACAGATATAAACAACAATAACTCCGCTTCTATTCGTCGTATGCAAATCTGCGACATAGCAATTTGTAGCATAAAACACGCCCCAACGAACCACCTTATACCGATCTGCGACGAACTTGCATAGTTTTGTCTAACATCGATCGTTTCGAGTGGAAAGCAATCCGGCCGTCAATGGTGATTCATGGCCTCACAGATTTAAACAACTATAACTCCGCTTCTATTCGTCGAATGCAAATCTGCGACATAGCAATTTGTAGCTTAAAACACGACACATCGACCCACCTTGTGCCGATCTGCGACGAACTTGCATAGTTTCGTCAAACATCGATCGTTTCGAGTGGTAGGCAATCCGGCCGTCATTGGTGATTCATGGCCTCACAGATATAAACAACAATAACTCCGCTTCTATTCGTCGTATGCAAATCTGCGACATAGCAATTTGTAGCATAAAACACGCCCCAACGAACCACCTTATACCGATCTGCGACGAACTTGCATAGTTTTGTCAAACATTGATCGTTTCGAGTGGAAAGCAATCCGGCCGTCAATGGTGATTCATGGCCTGACAGATATAAACAACTGTAACTCCGCTTCTATTCGTCGAATGCAAATCTGCGACATAGCAATTTGTAGCTTAAAACACGCCCCAACGACCCACCTTATACCGATCTGCGACGAACTTGCATAGTTTTGTCAAACATCGATCGTTTCGAGTGGAAAGCAATCCGGCCGTCAATGGTGATTCATGGCCTCACAGATATAAACAACAATAACTCCGCTTTTATTCGTCGTATGCAAATCTGCGACATAGCAATTTGTAGCATAAAACACGCCCCAACGAACCACCTTATACCGATCTGCGACGAACTTGCATAGTTTTGTCAAACATCGATCGTTTCGAGTGGAAAGCAATCCGGCCGTCAATGGTGATTCATGGCCTCACAGATTTAAACAACAATAACTCCGCTTCTATTCGTCGTATGCGAATATGCGACATAGCAATTTGTAGCTTAAAACACGCCACATCGAACCACCTTGTGCCGATCTGCGACGAACTTGCATAGTTTCGTCAAACATCGATCGTTTCGAGTGGAAAGCAATCCGGCCGTCAATGGTGATTCATGGCCTCAAAGATATAAACAACAATAACTCCGCTTCTATTCGTCGTATGCAAATCTGCGACATAGCAATTTGTAGCATAAAACACGCCCCAACGAACCACCTTATACCGGTCTGCGACGAACTTGCATGGTTTCGTCAAACGTCGATCGTTTCGAGTGGTAGGGAATCCGGCCGTCAATGGTGATTCATGGCCTCACAGATATAAACCACAATAACTCCGCTTCTATTCGTCGTATGCGAATCTGCGACATAGCAATTTGTAGCTTAAAACACGCCCTAACGAACCACCTTATACCGATCTGCGACGAACTTGTATAGTTTTGTCAAACATCGATCGTTTCGAGTGGAAAGCAATCCGGCCGTCAATGGTGATTCATGACCTGACAGATATAAACACTTATAACTCCGCTTCTATTCGTCGAATGCAAATCTGCGACATAGCAATATGTAGCTTAAAACACGTCACATCGACCCACCTTGTGCCGATGTGCGACGAACTTACATAGTTTCGTCAAACGTCGATCGTTTCGAGTGGTAGGGAATCCGGCCGTCAATGGTGATTCATGGCCTCACAGATATAAACAACAATAACTCCGCTTCTATTCGTCGTATGCGAATCTGCGACATAGCAATTTGTAGCTTAAAACACGACACATCGACCCACCTCATGCCGATCTGCGACGTACTTGAATAGTTTCGTCAAACGTCGATCGTTTCGAGTGGTAGGCAATCCGGTAGTCAATGGCGATTCATGGCCTCACAGATATAAACAACTATAAGTCCGCTTCTATACGTCGTATGCGAATCTGCGACATAGCAATTTGTAGCTTAAAACACGCCCCAACGAACCACCTTATACCGATCTGCGACGAACTTGCATAGTTTCGTCAAATATCGATCGTTTCGAGTGGAAAGCAATCCGGCCGTCAATGGTGATTCATGGCCTCACAGATATAAACAACTATAACTCCGCTACTATTCGTCGTATGCAAATATGCGACATAGCAATTTGTAGCTTAAAACACGCCCCAACGAACCACCTTATACCGATCTGCGACGAACTTGCATAGTTTCGTCAAACATCGATCGTTTCGAGTGGAAAGCAATCCGGCCGTCAATGGTGATTCATGGCTTCACAGATATAAACCACAATAACTCCGCTTCTATTCGTCGTATGCGAATCTGCGACATAGCAATTTGTAGCTTAAAACACGCCCTAACGAACCACCTTATACCGATCTGCGACGAACTTGCATAGTTTTGTCAAACATCGATCGTTTCGAGTGGAAAGCAATCCGGCCGTCAATGGTGATTCATGACCTGACAGATATAAACAATTATAACTCCGCTTCTATTCGTCGAATGCAAATCTGCGACATAGCAATTTGTAGCTTAAAACACGTCACATCGACCCACCTTGTGCCGATGTGCGACGAACTTGCATAGTTTCGTCAAACGTCGATCGTTTCGAGTGGTAGGGAATCCGGCCGTCAATGGTGATTCATGGCCTGACAGATATAAACAACTATAACTCCGCTTCTATTCGTCGTATGCAAATCTGCGACATAGCAATTTGTAGCATAAAACACGCCCCAACGAACCACCTTATACCGATCTGCGACGAACTTGCATAGTTTTGTCAAACATCGATCGTTTCGAGTGGAAAGCAATTCGGCCGTCAATGGTGATTCATGGCCTGACAGATATAAACAACTATAACTCCGCTTCTATTCGTCGAATGCAAATCTGCGACATAGCAATTTGTAGCTTAAAACACGCCCCAACGAACCACCTTATACCGATCTGCGACGAACTTGCATAGTTTTGTCAAACATCGATCGTTTCGAATGGAAAGCAATCCGGCCGTCAATGGTGGTTCATGGCCTCACAGATATAAACAACAATAACTCCGCTTCTATTTGTCGTAGCGAATATGCGACATAGCAATTTGTAGCTTAAAACACGTCACATCGACCCACCTTGTGCCGATCTGCGACGAACTTGCATAGTTTCGTCAAACATCGATCGTTTCGAGTGGTAGGCAATCCGGCCGTCAATGGTGATTCATGGCCTCACAGATATAAACAACAATAACTCCGCTTCTATTCGTCGTATGCAAATCTGCGACATAGCAATTTGTAGCTTAAAACACGCCCCAATGAACCACCTTATACCGATCTGCGACGAACTTGCATAGTTTCGTCAAACATCGATCGATTCTAGTGGAAAGCAATCCGGCCGTCAATGGTGATTCATGGCCAGCCAGATATAAACAACTATAACTCCGCTTCTATTCGTCGAATGCAAATCTGCGACATAGCAATTTGTAGCATAAAACACGTCACATCGACCCACCTTGTGCCGATCTGCGACGAACTTGCATTGTTTCGTCAAACGTCGATCGTTTCGAGTGGTAGGGAATCCGGCCGTCAATGGTGATTCATGGCCTCACAGATATAAACAACTATAACTCCGCTTCTATTCGTCGTATGCAAATCTGCGACATAGCAGTTTGTAGCTTAAAACACGTCACATCGACCCACCTTGTGCCGATCTGCGACGAACTTGCATGGTTTCGTCAAACGTCGATCGTTTCGAGTGGTAGGGAATCCGGCCCTCAATGGTGATTCATGGCCTCACAGATATAAACCACAATAACTCCGCTTCTATTCGTCGTATGCGAATCTGCGACCTAGCAATTTGTAGGTTGAAACACGCCCCAATGAACCACCTTATACCGATCTGCGACGAACTTGCATAGTTTCGTCAAACATCGATCGATTCGAGTGGAAAGCAATCCGGCCGTCAATGGTGATTCATGGCCTGACAGATATAAACAACTATAACTCCGCTTCTATTCGTCGAATGCAAATCTGCGACATAGCAATTTGTACCTTAAAAACACGCCACATCGAACCACCTTGTGCCGATCTGCGACGAACTTGCATAGTTTCGTCAAACATCGATCGTTTCGAGTGGTAGGCAGTCCGGCCGTCAATGGTGATTCATGGCCTCACAGATAGAAACAACAATAACTCCGCTTCTATTCGTCGTATGCAAATGTGCGACATAACAATTTGTAGCATAAAACACGCCCCAACGAACCACCTTATACCGATCTGCGACGAATTTGCATAGTTTTGTCAAACATCGATCGTTTCGAGTGGAAAGCAATCCGGCCGTCAATGGTGATTCATGGCCTGACAGATATAAACAACTATAACTCAGCTTCTATTCGTCGATTGCAAATTTGCGACATAGCGATTTGTAGCTTAAAACACGACACATCGACCCACCTCATGCCGATCTGCGACGTACTTGTATAGTTTCGTCAAACGACGATCGTTTCGAGTGGTAGGCAATCCGGTAGTCAATGGCGATTCATGGCCTCACAGATATAAACAACTATAACTCCGCTTCTATTCGTCGTATGCGAATCTGCGACCTAGCAATTTGTAGCTTAAAACACGCCCCAATGAACCACCTTATACCGATCTGCGACGAACTTGCATAGTTTCGTCAAACATCGATCGATTCTAGTAGAAAGCAATCCGGCCGTCAATGGTGATTCATGGCGAGACAGATATAAACAACTTTAACTCCGCTTCTATTCGTCGAATGCAAATCTGCGACATAGCAATTTGTAGCATAAAACACGTCACATCGAACCACCTTGTGCCGATCTGCGACGAACTTGCATGGTTTCGTCAAACGTCGATCGTTTCGAGTGGTAGGGAATCCGGCCGTCAATGGTGATTCATGGCCTCACAGATATAAACAACAATAACTCCGCTTCTATTCGTCGTATGCGAATCTGCGACATAGCAATTTGTAGCTTAAAACAAGACACATCGGCCCACCTCATGCCGATCTGCGACATACTTATATAGTTTCGTCGAACGTCGATCGATTCGAGTGGTAGGCAATCCGGTAGTCAATGGCGATTCATGGCCTCACAGATATAAACAACTATAAGTCCGCTTCTATACGCCGTATGCGAATCTGCGACATAGCAATTTGTAGCTTAAAACACGCCCCAACGAACCACCTTATACCGATCTGCGACGAACTTGCATAGTTTCGTCAAACATCGATCGTTTCGAGTGGAAAGCAATCCGGCCGTCAATGGTGATTCATGGCCTCACAGATATAAACAACAATAACTCCGCTACTACTCGTCGTATGCGAATCTGCGACCTAGCAATTTGTAGCTTAAAACACGCCCCAATGAACCACCTTATACCGATCTGCGACGAACTTGCATAGTTTCGTCAAACATCGATCGATTCTAGTGGAAAGCAATCCGGCCGTCAATGGTGATTCATGGCCAGACAGATTTAAACAACTATAACTCCGCTTCTATTCGTCGAATGCAAATCTGCGACATAGCAATTTGTAGCATAAAACACGTCACATCGACCCACCTTGTGCCGATCTGCGACGAACTTGCATGGTTTCGTCAAACGTCGATCATTTTGAGTGGTAGGGAATCCGGCCGTCAATGGTGATTCATGGCCTCACAGATATAAACCACAATAACTCCGTTCTATTCGTCGTATGCGAATCTGCGACATAGCAATTTGTAGCTTAAAACACGCCCTAACGAACCACCTTATACCGATCTGCGACGAACTTGCATAGTTTTGTCAAACATCGATCGTTTCGAGTGGAAAGCAATCCGGCCGTCAATGGTGATTCATGACCTGACAGATATAAACAATTATAACTCCGCTTCTATTCGTCGAATGCAAATCTGCGACATAGCAATTTGTAGCTTAAAACACGTTACATCGACCCACCTTGTGCCGATCTGCGACGAACTTGCATAGTTTCGTCAAACATCGATCGTTTCGAGTGGTAGGCAATCCGGCCGTCAATGGTGATTCATGGCCTCACAGATATAAACAACAATAACTCCGCTGCTATTCGTCGTATGCAAATCTGCGACATAGCAATTTGTAGCATAAAACACGCCCCAACGAACCACCTTACTTGCATAGTTTCGTCAAACATCGATCGTTTCGACTGGAAAGCAATCCGGCCGTCAATGGTGATTCATGGCCTCACAGATATAAACAACAATAACTCCGCTTCTATTCGTCGTATGCAAATCTGCGACATAGCAATTTGTAGCATAAAACACGCCCCAACGAACCACCTTATGCCGATCTGCGACGATCTTGCATAGTTTTGTCAAACATCGATCGTTTCGAGTGGAAAGCAATCCGGCCGTCAATGGTGATTCATGGCCTGACAGATATAAACAACTATAACTCCGCTTCTATTCGTCGAATGCAAATCTGCGACATAGCAATTTGTAGCTTAAAACACGCCCCAACGAACCACCTTATACCGATCTGCGACGAACTTGCATAGTTTTGTCAAACATCGATCGTTTCGAATGGAAAGCAATCCGGCCGTCAATGGTGATTCATGGCCTCACAGATATAAACAACAATAACTCCGCTTCTATTTGTCGTATGCGAATATGCGACATAGCAATTTGTAGCTTAAAACACGTCACATCGACCCACCTTCGGCCGATCTGCGACGAACTTGCATGGTTTCGTCAAACGTCGATCGTTTCGAGTGGTAGGGAATCCGGCCGTCAATGGTGATTCATGGCCTCACAGATATAAACAACTATAACTCCGCTTCTATTCGTCGTATGCAAATCTGCGACATAGCAATTTGTAGCTTAAAACACGTCACATCGACCCACCTTGTGCCGATCTGCGACGAACTTGCATAGTTTCGTCAAACATCGATCGTTTCGAGTGGTAGGCAATCCGGCCGTCAATGGTGATTCATGGCCTCACAGATATAAACAACAATAACTCCGCTTCTATTCGTCGTATGCAAATCTGCGACATAGCAATTTGTAGCTTAAAACACGCCCCAATGAACCACCTTATACCGATCTGCGACGAACTTGCATAGTTTCGTCAAACATCGATCGATTCTAGTGGAAAGCAATCCGGCCGTCAATGGTGATTCATGGCCAGCCAGATATAAACAACTATAACTCCGCTTCTATTCGTCGAATGCAAATCTGCAACATAGCAATTTGTAGCATAAAACACGTCACATCGACCCACCTTGTGCCGATCTGCGACGAACTTGCATGGTTTCGTCAAACGTCGATCGTTTCGAGTGGTAGGGAATCCGGCCGTCAATGGTGATTCATGGCCTCACAGATATAAACAACTATAACTTCGCTTCTATTCGTCGTATGCAAATCTGCGACATAGCAATTTGTAGCTTAAAACACGTCACATCGACCCACCTTGTGCCGATCTGCGACGAACTTGCATGGTTTCGTCAAACGTCGATCGTTTCGAGTGGTAGGGAATCCGGCCCTCAATGGTGATTCAAGGCCTCACAGATATAAACCACAATAACTCCGCTTCTATTCGTCGTATGCGAATCTGCGACCTAGCAATTTGTAGGTTAAAACACGCCCCAATGAACCACCTTATACCGATCTGCGACGAAATTGCATAGTTTCGTCAAACATCGATCGATTCTAGTGGAAAGCAATCCGGCCGTCAATGGTGATTCATGGCCAGACAGATATAAACAACTATAACTCCGCTTCTATTCGTCGAATGCAAATCTGCGACATAGCAATTTGTAGCTTAAAACACGCCACATCGAACCACCTTGCGCCGATCTGCGACGAACTTGCATAGTTTCGTCAAACATCGATCGTTTCGAGTGGTAGGCAGTCCGGCCGTCAATGGTGATTCATGGCCTCACAGATAGAAACAACAATAACTCCGCTTCTATTCGTCGTATGCAAATCTGCGACATAGCAATTTGTAGCATAAAACACGCCCCAACGAACCACCTTATACCGATCTGCGACGAACTTGCATAGTTTTGTCAAACATCGATCGTTTCGAGTGGAAAGCAATCCGGCCGTCAATGGTGATTCATGGCCTGACAGATATAAACAACTATAACTCAGCTTCTATTCGTCGATTGCAAATTTGCGACATAGCGATTTGTAGCTTAAAACACGACACATCGACCCACCTCATGCCGATCTGCGACGTACTTGTATAGTTTCGTCAAACGACGATCGTTTCGAGTGGTAGGCAATCCGGTAGTCAATGGCGATTCATGGCCTCACAGATATAAACAACTATAACTCCGCTTCTATTCGTCGTATGCGAATCTGCGACCTAGCAATTTGTAGCTTAAAACACGCCCCAATGAACCACCTTATACCGATCTGCGACGAACTTGCATAGTTTCGTCAAACATCGATCGATTCTAGTGGAAAGCAATCCGGCCGTCAATGGTGATTCATGGCGAGACAGATATAAACAAGTATAACTCCGCTTCTATTCGTCGAATGCAAATCTGCGACATAGCAATTTGTAGCATAAAACACGTCACATCGAACCACCTTGTGCCGATCTGCGACGAACTTGCATGGTTTCGTCAAACGTCGATCGTTTCGAGTGGTAGGGAATCCGGCCGTCAATGGTGATTCATGGCCTCACAGATATAAACAACAATAACTCCGCTTCTATTCGTCGTATGCGAATCTGCGACATAGCAATTTGTAGCTTAAAACAAGACACATCGGCCCACCTCATGCCGATCTGCGACGTACTTATATAGTTTCGTCGAACGTCGATCGATTCGAGTGGTAGGCAATCCGGTAGTCAATGGCGATTCATGGCCTCACAGATATAAACAACTATAAGTCCGCTTCTATACGCCGTATGCGAATCTGCGACACAGCAATTTGTAGCTTAAAACACGCCCCAACGAACCACCTTATACCGATCTGCGACGAACTTGCATAGTTTCGTCAAACATCGATCGTTTCGAGTGGAAAGCAATCCGGCCGTCAATGGTGATTCATGGCCTCACAGATATAAACAACAATAACTCCGCTTCTATTCGTCGTATGCAAATCTGCGACATAGCAATTTGTAGCATAAAACACGCCCCAACGAACCACCTTATACCGATCTGCGACGAACTTGCATAGTTTTGTCTAACATCGATCGTTTCGAGTGGAAAGCAATCCGGCCGTCAATGGTGATTCATGGCCTCACAGATTTAAACAACTATAACTCCGCTTCTATTCGTCGAATGCAAATCTGCGACATAGCAATTTGTAGCTTAAAACACGACACATCGACCCACCTTGTGCCGATCTGCGACGAACTTGCATAGTTTCGTCAAACATCGATCGTTTCGAGTGGTAGGCAATCCGGCCGTCATTGGTGATTCATGGCCTCACAGATATAAACAACAATAACTCCGCTTCTATTCGTCGTATGCAAATCTGCGACATAGCAATTTGTAGCATAAAACACGCCCCAACGAACCACCTTATACCGATCTGCGACGAACTTGCATAGTTTTGTCAAACATTGATCGTTTCGAGTGGAAAGCAATCCGGCCGTCAATGGTGATTCATGGCCTGACAGATATAAACAACTGTAACTCCGCTTCTATTCGTCGAATGCAAATCTGCGACATAGCAATTTGTAGCTTAAAACACGCCCCAACGACCCACCTTATACCGATCTGCGACGAACTTTCATAGTTTTGTCAAACATCGATCGTTTCGAGTGGAAAGCAATCCGGCCGTCAATGGTGATTCATGGCCTCACAGATATAAACAACAATAACTCCGCTTTTATTCGTCGTATGCAAATCTGCGACATAGCAATTTGTAGCATAAAACACGCCCCAACGAACCACCTTATACCGATCTGCGACGAACTTGCATAGTTTTGTCAAACATCGATCGTTTCGAGTGGAAAGCAATCCGGCCGTCAATGGTGATTCATGGCCTCACAGATTTAAACAACAATAACTCCGCTTCTATTCGTCGTATGCGAATATGCGACATAGCAATTTGTAGCTTAAAACACGCCACATCGAACCACCTTGTGCCGATCTGCGACGAACTTGCATAGTTTCGTCAAACATCGATCGTTTCGAGTGGAAAGCAATCCGGCCGTCAATGGTGATTCATGGCCTCAAAGATATAAACAACAATAACTCCGCTTCTATTCGTCGTATGCAAATCTGCGACATAGCAATTTGTAGCATAAAACACGCCCCAACGAACCACCTTATACCGGTCTGCGACGAACTTGCATGGTTTCGTCAAACGTCGATCGTTTCGAGTGGTAGGGAATCCGGCCGTCAATGGTGATTCATGGCCTCACAGATATAAACCACAATAACTCCGCTTCTATTCGTCGTATGCGAATCTGCGACATAGCAATTTGTAGCTTAAAACACGCCCTAACGAACCACCTTATACCGATCTGCGACGAACTTGTATAGTTTTGTCAAACATCGATCGTTTCGAGTGGAAAGCAATCCGGCCGTCAATGGTGATTCATGACCTGACAGATATAAACACTTATAACTCCGCTTCTATTCGTCGAATGCAAATCTGCGACATAGCAATTTGTAGCTTAAAACACGTCACATCGACCCACCTTGTGCCGATGTGCGACGAACTTACATAGTTTCGTCAAACGTCGATCGTTTCGAGTGGTAGGGAATCCGGCCGTCAATGGTGATTCATGGCCTCACAGATATAAACAACAATAACTCCGCTTCTATTCGTCGTATGCGAATCTGCGACATAGCAATTTGTAGCTTAAAACACGACACATCGACCCACCTCATGCCGATCTGCGACGTACTTGAATAGTTTCGTCAAACGTCGATCGTTTCGAGTGGTAGGCAATCCGGTAGTCAATGGCGATTCATGGCCTCATAGATATAAACAACTATAAGTCCGCTTCTATACGTCGTATGCGAATCTGCGACATAGCAATTTGTAGCTTAAAACACGCCCCAACGAACCACCTTATACCGATCTGCGACGAACTTGCATAGTTTCGTCAAATATCGATCGTTTCGAGTGGAAAGCAATCCGGCCGTCAATGGTGATTCATGGCCTCACAGATATAAACAACTATAACTCCGCTACTATTCGTCGTATGCAAATATGCGACATAGCAATTTGTAGCTTAAAACACGCCCCAACGAACCACCTTATACCGATCTGCGACGAACTTGCATAGTTTCGTCAAACATCGATCGTTTCGAGTGGAAAGCAATCCGGCCGTCAATGGTGATTCATGGCTTCACAGATATAAACCACAATAACTCCGCTTCTATTCGTCGTATGCGAATCTGCGACATAGCAATTTGTAGCTTAAAACACGCCCTAACGAACCACCTTATACCGATCTGCGACGAACTTGCATAGTTTTGTCAAACATCGATCGTTTCGAGTGGAAAGCAATCCGGCCGTCAATGGTGATTCATGACCTGACAGATATAAACAATTATAACTCCGCTTCTATTCGTCGAATGCAAATCTGCGACATAGCAATTTGTAGCTTAAAACACGTCACATCGACCCACCTTGTGCCGATGTGCGACGAACTTGCATAGTTTCGTCAAACGTCGATCGTTTCGAGTGGTAGGGAATCCGGCCGTCAATGGTGATTCATGGCCTCACAGATATAAACAACAATAACTCCGCTTCTATTCGTCGTATGCGAATCTGCGACATAGCAATTTGTAGCTTAAAACACGACACATCGACCCACCTCATGCCGATCTGCGACGTACTTGTATAGTTTCGTCAAACGTCGATCGTTTCGAGTGGTAGGCAATCCGGTAGTCAATGGCGATTCATGGCCTCACAGATATAAACCACAATAACTCCGCTTCTATTCGTCGTATGCGAATCTGCGACATAGCAATTTGTAGCTTAAAACACGCTCTAACGAACCACCTTATACCGATCTGCGACGAACTTGCATAGTTTTGTCAAACATCGATCGTTTCGAGTGGAAAGCAATCCGGCCGTCAATGGTGATTCATGACCTGACAGATATAAACAATTATAACTCCGCTTCTATTCGTCGAATGCAAATCTGCGACATAGCAATTTGTAGCTTAAAACACGTCACATCGACCCACCTTGTGCCGATGTGCGACGAACTTACATAGTTTCGTCAAACGTCGATCGTTTCGAGTGGTAGGGAATCCGGCCGTCAATGGTGATTCATGGCCTCACAGATATAAACAACAATAACTCCGCTTCTATTCGTCGTATGCGAATCTGCGACATAGCAATTTGTAGCTTAAAACACGACACATCGACCCACCTCATGCCGATCTGCGACGTACTTGTATAGTTTCGTCAAACGTCGATCGTTTCGAGTGGTAGGCAATCCGGTAGTCAATGGCGATTCATGGCCTCATAGATATAAACAACTATAAGTCCGCTTCTATACGTCGTATGCGAATCTGCGACATAGCAATTTGTAGCTTAAAACACGCCCCAACGAACCACCTTATACCGATCTGCGACGAACTTGCATAGTTTCGTCAAATATCGATCGTTTCGAGTGGAAAGCAATCCGGCCGTCAATGGTGATTCATGGCCTCACAGATATAAACAACTATAACTCCGCTACTATTCGTCGTATGCAAATATGCGACATAGCAATTTGTAGCTTAAAACACGCCCCAACGAACCACCTTATACCGATCTGCGACGAACTTGCATAGTTTCGTCAAACATCGATCGTTTCGAGTGGAAAGCAATCCGGCCGTCAATGGTGATTCATGGCTTCACAGATATAAACCACAATAACTCCGCTTCTATTCGTCGTATGCGAATCTGCGACATAGCAATTTGTAGCTTAAAACACGCCCTAACGAACCACCTTATACCGATCTGCGACGAACTTGCATAGTTTTGTCAAAAATCGATCGTTTCGAGTGGAAAGCAATCCGGCCGTCAATGGTGATTCATGACCTGACAGATATAAACAATTATAACTCCGCTTCTATTCGTCGAATGCAAATCTGCGACATAGCAATTTGTAGCTTAAAACACGTCACATCGACCCACCTTGTGCCGATGTGCGACGAACTTGCATAGTTTCGTCAAACGTCGATCGTTTCGAGTGGTAGGGAATCCGGCCGTCAATGGTGATTCATGGCCTCACAGATATAAACAACAATAACTCCGCTTCTATTCGTCGTATGCGAATCTGCGACATAGCAATTTGTAGCTTAAAACACGACACATCGACCCACCTCATGCCGATCTGCGACGTACTTGTATAGTTTCGTCAAACGTCGATCGTTTCGAGTGGTAGGCAATCCGGTAGTCAATGGCGATTCATGGCCTCACAGATATAAACCACAATAACTCCGCTTCTATTCGTCGTATGCGAATCTGCGACATAGCAATTTGTAGCTTAAAACACGCCCTAACGAACCACCTTATACCGATCTGCGACGAACTTGCATAGTTTTGTCAAACATCGATCGTTTCGAGTGGAAAGCAATCCGGCCGTCAATGGTGATTCATGACCTGACAGATATAAACAATTATAACTCCGCTTCTATTCGTCGAATGCAAATCTGCGACATAGCAATTTGTAGCTTAAAACACGTCACATCGACCCACCTTGTGCCGATGTGCGACGAACTTACATAGTTTCGTCAAACGTCGATCGTTTCGAGTGGTAGGGAATCCGGCCGTCAATGGTGATTCATGGCCTCACAGATATAAACAACAATAACTCCGCTTCTATTCGTCGTATGCGAATCTGCGACATAGCAATTTGTAGCTTAAAACACGACACATCGACCCACCTCATGCCGATCTGCGACGTACTTGTATAGTTTCGTCAAACGTCGATCGTTTCGAGTGGTAGGCAATCCGGTAGTCAATGGCGATTCATGGCCTCATAGATATAAACAACTATAAGTCCGCTTCTATACGTCGTATGCGAATCTGCGACATAGCAATTTGTAGCGAAAAACACGGCCCAACGACCCACCTTATACCGATCTGCGACGAACTTGCATAGTTTTGTCAAACATCGATCGTTTCGAGTGGAAAGCAATCCGGCCGTCAGTGGTGATTCATGGCCTGACAGATATAAACAACTATAACTCCGCTTCTATTCGTCGAATGCAAATCTGCGACATTTGCAATTTTTAGCTTAAAACACGTCATATCGACCCACCATGTGCCGATCTGCGACGAACTTGCATAGTTTCGTCAAACATCGATCGTTTCGAGTGGTAGGCAATCCGGCCGTCAATGGTGATTCATGGCCTCACAGATAGAAACAACAATAACTCCGCTTCTATTCGTCATATGCAAATCTGCGACATAACAATTTGTAGCATAAAACACGCCCCAACGAACCACCTTATACCGATCTGCGACGAACTTGCATAGTTTTGTCAAACATCGATCGTTTCGAGTGGAAAGCAATCCGGCCGTCAATGGTGATTCATGGCTTCATAGATATAAACAACTATAAGTCCGCTTCTATACGTCGTATGCGAATCTGCGACATAGCAATTTGTAGCTTAAAACACGCCCCAACGAACCACCTTATACCGATCTGCGACGAACTTGCATAGTTTCGTCAAATATCGATCGTTTCGAGTGGAAAGCAATCCGGCCGTCAATGGTGATTCATGGCCTCACAGATATAAACAACTATAACTCCGCTACTATTCGTCGTATGCAAATATGCGACATAGCAATTTGTAGCTTAAAACACGCCCCAACGAACCACCTTATACCGATCTGCGACGAACTTGCATAGTTTCGTCAAACATCGATCGTTTCGAGTGGTAGGCAATCCGGTAGTCAATGGCGATTCATGGCCTCACAGATATAAACCACAATAACTCCGCTTCTATTCGTCGTATGCGAATCTGCGACATAGCAATTTGTAGCTTAAAACACGCTCTAACGAACCACCTTATACCGATCTGCGACGAACTTGCATAGTTTTGTCAAACATCGATCGTTTCGAGTGGAAAGCAATCCGGCCGTCAATGGTGATTCATGGCCTGACAGATATAAACAACTATAACTCAGCTTCTATTCGTCGATTGCAAATTTGCGACATAGCGATTTGTAGCTTAAAACACGACACATCGACCCACCTCATGCCGATCTGCGACGTACTTGTATAGTTTCGTCAAACGACGATCGTTTCGAGTGGTAGGCAATCCGGTAGTCAATGGCGATTCATGGCCTCACAGATATAAACAACTATAACTCCGCTTCTATTCGTCGTATGCGAATCTGCGACCTAGCAATTTGTAGCTTAAAACACGCCCCAATGAACCACCTTATACCGATCTGCGACGAACTTGCATAGTTTCGTCAAACATCGATCGATTCTAGTAGAAAGCAATCCGGCCGTCAATGGTGATTCATGGCGAGACAGATATAAACAACTATAACTCCGCTTCTATTCGTCGAATGCAAATCTGCGACATAGCAATTTGTAGCATAAAACACGTCACATCGAACCACCTTGTGCCGATCTGCGACGAACTTGCATGGTTTCGTCAAACGTCGATCGTTTCGAGTGGTAGGGAATCCGGCCGTCAATGGTGATTCATGGCCTCACAGATATAAACAACAATAACTCCGCTTCTATTCGTCGTATGCGAATCTGCGACATAGCAATTTGTAGCTTAAAACAAGACACATCGGCCCACCTCATGCCGATCTGCGACATACTTATATAGTTTCGTCGAACGTCGATCGATTCGAGTGGTAGGCAATCCGGTAGTCAATGGCGATTCATGGCCTCACAGATATAAACAACTATAAGTCCGCTTCTATACGCCGTATGCGAATCTGCGACATAGCAATTTGTAGCTTAAAACACGCCCCAACGAACAACCTTATACCGATCTGCGACGAACTTGCATAGTTTCGTCAAACATCGATCGTTTCGAGTGGAAAGCAATCCGGCCGTCAATGGTGATTCATGGCCTCACAGATATAAACAACAATAACTCCGCTTCTATTCGTCGTATGCGAATCTGCGACCTAGCAATTTGTAGCTTAAAACACGCCCCAATGAACCACCTTATACCGATCTGCGACGAACTTGCATAGTTTCGTCAAACATCGATCGATTCTAGTGGAAAGCAATCCGGCCGTCAATGGTGATTCATGGCCTGACAGATATAAACAACTATAACTCCGCTTCTATTCGTCGAATGCAAATCTGCGACATAGCAATTTGTAGCATAAAACACGTCACATCGACCCACCTTGTGCCGATCTGCGACGAACTTGCATGGTTTCGTCAAACGTCGATCATTTTGAGTGGTAGGGAATCCGGCCGTCAATGGTGATTCATGGCCTCACAGATATAAACAACTATAACTCCGCTTCTATTCGTCGTATGCAAATCTGCGACATAGCAATTTGTAGCTTAAAACACGTCACATCGACCCACCTTGTGCCGATCTGCGACGAACTTGCATGGTTTCGTCAAACGTCGATCGTTTCGAGTGGTAGGGAATCCGGCCGTGAATGGTGATTCATGGCCTCACAGATATAAACCACAATAACTCCGTTCTATTCGTCGTATGCGAATCTGCGACATAGCAATTTGTAGCTTAAAACACGCCCTAACGAACCACCTTATACCGATCTGCGACGAACTTGCATAGTTTTGTCAAACATCGATCGTTTCGAGTGGAAAGCAATCCGGCCGTCAATGGTGATTCATGACCTGACAGATATAAACAATTATAACTCCGCTTCTATTCGTCGAATGCAAATCTGCGACATAGCAATTTGTAGCTTAAAACACGTTACATCGACCCACCTTGTGCCGATCTGCGACGAACTTGCATAGTTTCGTCAAACATCGATCGTTTCGAGTGGTAGGCAATCCGGCCGTCAATGGTGATTCATGGCCTCACAGATATAAACAACAATAACACCGCTGCTATTCGTCGTATGCAAATCTGCGACATAGCAATTTGTAGCATAAAACACGCCCCAACGAACCACCTTACTTGCATAGTTTCGTCAAACATCGATCGTTTCGACTGGAAAGCAATCCGGCCGTCAATGGTGATTCATGGCCTCACAGATATAAACAACAATAACTCCGCTTCTATTCGTCGTATGCAAATCTGCGACATAGCAATTTGTAGCATAAAACACGCCCCAACGAACCACCTTATGCCGATCTGCGACGATCTTGCATAGTTTTGTCAAACATCGATCGTTTCGAGTGGAAAGCAATCCGGCCGTCAATGGTGATTCATGGCCTGACAGATATAAACAACTATAACTCCGCTTCTATTCGTCGAATGCAAATCTGCGACATAGCAATTTGTAGCTTAAAACACGCCCCAACGAACCACCTTATACCGATCTGCGACGAACTTGCATAGTTTTGTCAAACATCGATCGTTTCGAATGGAAAGCAATCCGGCCGTCAATGGTGATTCATGGCCTCACAGATATAAACAACAATAACTCCGCTTCTATTTGTCGTATGCGAATATGCGACATAGCAATTTGTAGCTTAAAACACGTCACATCGACCCACCTTCGGCCGATCTGCGACGAACTTGCATGGTTTCGTCAAACGTCGATCGTTTCGAGTGGTAGGGAATCCGGCCGTCAATGGTGATTCATGGCCTCACAGATATAAACAACTATAACTCCGCTTCTATTCGTCGTATGCAAATCTGCGACATAGCAATTTGTAGCTTAAAACACGTCACATCGACCCACCTTGTGCCGATCTGCGACGAACTTGCATAGTTTCGTCAAACATCGATCGTTTCGAGTGGTAGGCAATCCGGCCGTCAATGGTGATTCATGGCCTCACAGATATAAACAACAATAACTCCGCTTCTATTCGTCGTATGCAAATCTGCGACATAGCAATTTGTAGCTTAAAACACGCCCCAATGAACCACCTTATACCGATCTGCGACGAACTTGCATAGTTTCGTCAAACATCGATCGATTCTAGTGGAAAGCAATCCGGCCGTCAATGGTGATTCATGGCCAGCCAGATATAAACAACTATAACTCCGCTTCTATTCGTCGAATGCAAATCTGCAACATAGCAATTTGTAGCATAAAACACGTCACATCGACCCACCTTGTGCCGATCTGCGACGAACTTGCATGGTTTCGTCAAACGTCGATCGTTTCGACTGGAAAGCAATCCGGCCGTCAATGGTGATTCATGGCTTCACAGATATAAACAACAATAACTCCGCTTCTATTCGTCGTATGCAAATCTGCGACATAGCAATTTGTAGCATAAAACACGCCCCAACGAACCACCTTATGCCGATCTGCGACGATCTTGCATAGTTTTGTCAAACATCGATCGTTTCGAGTGGAAAGCAATCCGGCCGTCAATGGTGATTCATGGCCTGACAGATATAAACAACTATAACTCCGCTTCTATTCGTCGAATGCAAATCTGCGACATAGCAATTTGTAGCTTAAAACACGCCCCAACGAACCACCTTATACCGATCTGCGACGAACTTGCATAGTTTTGTCAAACATCGATCGTTTCGAATGGAAAGCAATCCGGCCGTCAATGGTGATTCATGGCCTCACAGATATAAACAACAATAACTCCGCTTCTATTTGTCGTATGCGAATATGCGACATAGCAATTTGTAGCTTAAAACACGTCACATCGACCCACCTTCGGCCGATCTGCGACGAACTTGCATGGTTTCGTCAAACGTCGATCGTTTCGAGTGGTAGGGAATCCGGCCGTCAATGGTGATTCATGGCCTCACAGATATAAACAACTATAACTCCGCTTCTATTCGTCGTATGCAAATCTGCGACATAGCAATTTGTAGCTTAAAACACGTCACATCGACCCACCTTGTGCCGATCTGCGACGAACTTGCATAGTTTCGTCAAACATCGATCGTTTCGAGTGGTAGGCAATCCGGCCGTCAATGGTGATTCATGGCCTCACAGATATAAACAACAATAACTCCGCTTCTATTCGTCGTATGCAAATCTGCGACATAGCAATTTGTAGCTTAAAACACGCCCCAATGAACCACCTTATACCGATCTGCGACGAACTTGCATAGTTTCGTCAAACATCGATCGATTCTAGTGGAAAGCAATCCGGCCGTCAATGGTGATTCATGGCCAGCCAGATATAAACAACTATAACTCCGCTTCTATTCGTCGAATGCAAATCTGCGACATAGCAATTTGTAGCATAAAACACGTCACATCGACCCACCTTGTGCCGATCTGCGACGAACTTGCATGGTTTCGTCAAACGTCGATCGTTTCGAGCGGTAGGGAATCCGGCCGTCAATGGTGATTCATGGCCTCACAGATATAAACAACTATAACTTCGCTTCTATTCGTCGTATGCAAATCTGCGACATAGCAATTTGTAGCTTAAAACACGTCACATCGACCCACCTTGTGCCGATCTGCGACGAACTTGCATGGTTTCGTCAAACGTCGATCGTTTCGAGTGGTAGGGAATCCGGCCCTCAATGGTGATTCATGGCCTCACAGATATAAACCACAATAACTCCGCTTCTATTCGTCGTATGCGAATCTGCGACCTAGCAATTTGTAGGTTAAAACACGCCCCAATGAACCACCTTATACCGATCTGCGACGAAATTGCATAGTTTCGTCAAACATCGATCGATTCTAGTGGAAAGCAATCCGGCCGTCAATGGTGATTCATGGCCAGACAGATATAAACAACTATAACTCCGCTTCTATTCGTCGAATGCAAATCTGCGACATAGCAATTTGTAGCTTAAAACACGCCACATCGAACCACCTTGCGCCGATCTGCGACGAACTTGCATAGTTTCGTCAAACATCGATCGTTTCGAGTGGTAGGCAGTCCGGCCGTCAATGGTGATTCATGGCCTCACAGATAGAAACAACAATAACTCCGCTTCTATTCGTCGTATGCAAATCTGCGACATAGCAATTTGTAGCATAAAACACGCCCCAACGAACCACCTTATGCCGATCTGCGACGAACTTGCATAGTTTTGTCAAACATCGATCGTTTCGAGTGGAAAGCAATCCGGCCGTCAATGGTGATTCATGGCCTGACAGATATAAACAACTATAACTCAGCTTCTATTCGTCGATTGCAAATTTGCGACATAGCGATTTGTAGCTTAAAACACGACACATCGACCCACCTCATGCCGATCTGCGACGTACTTGTATAGTTTCGTCAAACGACGATCGTTTCGAGTGGTAGGCAATCCGGTAGTCAATGGCGATTCATGGCCTCACAGATATAAACAACTATAACTCCGCTTCTATTCGTCGTATGCGAATCTGCGACCTAGCAATTTGTAGCTTAAAACACGCCCCAATGAACCACCTTATACCGATCTGCGACGAACTTGCATAGTTTCGTCAAACATCGATCGATTCTAGTGGAAAGCAATCCGGCCGTCAATGGTGATTCATGGCGAGACAGATATAAACAACTATAACTCCGCTTCTATTCGTCGAATGCAAATCTGCGACATAGCAATTTGTAGCATAAAACACGTCACATCGAACCACCTTGTGCCGATCTGCGACGAACTTGCATGGTTTCGTCAAACGTCGATCGTTTCGAGTGGTAGGGAATCCGGCCGTCAATGGTGATTCATGGCCTCACAGATATAAACAACAATAACTCCGCTTCTATTCGTCGTATGCGAATCTGCGACATAGCAATTTGTAGCTTAAAACAAGACACATCGGCCCACCTCATGCCGATCTGCGACGTACTTATATAGTTTCGTCGAACGTCGATCGATTCGAGTGGTAGGCAATCCGGTAGTCAATGGCGATTCATGGCCTCACAGATATAAACAACTATAAGTCCGCTTCTATACGCCGTATGCGAATCTGCGACACAGCAATTTGTAGCTTAAAACACGCCCCAACGAACCACCTTATACCGATCTGCGACGAACTTGCATAGTTTCGTCAAACATCGATCGTTTCGAGTGGAAAGCAATCCGGCCGTCAATGGTGATTCATGGCCTCACAGATATAAACAACAATAACTCCGCTTCTATTCGTCGTATGCAAATCTGCGACATAGCAATTTGTAGCATAAAACACGCCCCAACGAACCACCTTATACCGATCTGCGACGAACTTGCATAGTTTTGTCTAACATCGATCGTTTCGAGTGGAAAGCAATCCGGCCGTCAATGGTGATTCATGGCCTCACAGATTTAAACAACTATAACTCCGCTTCTATTCGTCGAATGCAAATCTGCGACATAGCAATTTGTAGCTTAAAACACGACACATCGACCCACCTTGTGCCGATCTGCGACGAACTTGCATAGTTTCGTCAAACATCGATCGTTTCGAGTGGTAGGCAATCCGGCCGTCATTGGTGATTCATGGCCTCACAGATATAAACAACAATAACTCCGCTTCTATTCGTCGTATGCAAATCTGCGACATAGCAATTTGTAGCATAAAACACGCCCCAACGAACCACCTTATACCGATCTGCGACGAACTTGCATAGTTTTGTCAAACATTGATCGTTTCGAGTGGAAAGCAATCCGGCCGTCAATGGTGATTCATGGCCTGACAGATATAAACAACTGTAACTCCGCTTCTATTCGTCGAATGCAAATCTGCGACATAGCAATTTGTAGCTTAAAACACGCCCCAACGACCCACCTTATACCGATCTGCGACGAACTTGCATAGTTTTGTCAAACATCGATCGTTTCGAGTGGAAAGCAATCCGGCCGTCAATGGTGATTCATGACCTGACAGATATAAACACTTATAACTCCGCTTCTATTCGTCGAATGCAAATCTGCGACATAGCAATTTGTAGCTTAAAACACGTCACATCGACCCACCTTGTGCCGATGTGCGACGAACTTGCATAGTTTCGTCAAACGTCGATCGTTTCGAGTGGTAGGGAATCCGGCCGTCAATGGTGATTCATGGCCTCACAGATATAAACAACAATAACTCCGCTTCTATTCGTCGTATGCGAATCTGCGACATAGCAATTTGTAGCTTAAAACACGACACATCGACCCACCTCATGCCGATCTGCGACGTACTTGAATAGTTTCGTCAAACGTCGATCGTTTCGAGTGGTAGGCAATCCGGTAGTCAATGGCGATTCATGGCCTCATAGATATAAACAACTATAAGTCCGCTTCTATACGTCGTATGCGAATCTGCGACATAGCAATTTGTAGTTTAAACACGCCCCAACGAACCACCTTATACCGATCTGCGACGAACTTGCATAGTTTCGTCAAATATCGATCGTTTCGAGTGGAAAGCAATCCGGCCGTCAATGGTGATTCATGGCCTCACAGATATAAACAACTATAACTCCGCTACTATTCGTCGTATGCAAATATGCGACATAGCAATTTGTAGCTTAAAACACGCCCCAACGAACCACCTTATACCGATCTGCGACGAACTTGCATAGTTTCGTCAAACATCGATCGTTTCGAGTGGAAAGCAATCCGGCCGTCAATGGTGATTCATGGCTTCACAGATATAAACCACAATAACTCCGCTTCTATTCGTCGTATGCGAATCTGCGACATAGCAATTTGTAGCTTAAAACACGCCCTAACGAACCACCTTATACCGATCTGCGACGAACTTGCATAGTTTTGTCAAACATCGATCGTTTCGAGTGGAAAGCAATCCGGCCGTCAATGGTGATTCATGACCTGACAGATATAAACAATTATAACTCCGCTTCTATTCGTCGAATGCAAATCTGCGACATAGCAATTTGTAGCTTAAAACACGTCACATCGACCCACCTTGTGCCGATGTGCGACGAACTTGCATAGTTTCGTCAAACGTCGATCGTTTCGAGTGGTAGGGAATCCGGCCGTCAATGGTGATTCATGGCCTCACAGATATAAACAACAATAACTCCGCTTCTATTCGTCGTATGCGAATCTGCGACATAGCAATTTGTAGCTTAAAACACGACACATCGACCCACCTCATGCCGATCTGCGACGTACTTGTATAGTTTCGTCAAACGTCGATCGTTTCGAGTGGTAGGCAATCCGGTAGTCAATGGCGATTCATGGCCTCACAGATATAAACCACAATAACTCCGCTTCTATTCGTCGTATGCGAATCTGCGACATAGCAATTTGTAGCTTAAAACACGCTCTAACGAACCACCTTATACCGATCTGCGACGAACTTGCATAGTTTTGTCAAACATCGATCGTTTCGAGTGGAAAGCAATCCGGCCGTCAATGGTGATTCATGACCTGACAGATATAAACAATTATAACTCCGCTTCTATTCGTCGAATGCAAATCTGCGACATAGCAATTTGTAGCTTAAAACACGTCACATCGACCCACCTTGTGCCGATGTGCGACGAACTTACATAGTTTCGTCAAACGTCGATCGTTTCGAGTGGTAGGGAATCCGGCCGTCAATGGTGATTCATGGCCTCACAGATATAAACAACAATAACTCCGCTTCTATTCGTCGTATGCGAATCTGCGACATAGCAATTTGTAGCTTAAAACACGACACATCGACCCACCTCATGCCGATCTGCGACGTACTTGTATAGTTTCGTCAAACGTCGATCGTTTCGAGTGGTAGGCAATCCGGTAGTCAATGGCGATTCATGGCCTCATAGATATAAACAACTATAAGTCCGCTTCTATACGTCGTATGCGAATCTGCGACATAGCAATTTGTAGCTTAAAACACGCCCCAACGAACCACCTTATACCGATCTGCGACGAACTTGCATAGTTTCGTCAAATATCGATCGTTTCGAGTGGAAAGCAATCCGGCCGTCAATGGTGATTCATGGCCTCACAGATATAAACAACTATAACTCCGCTACTATTCGTCGTATGCAAATATGCGACATAGCAATTTGTAGCTTAAAACACGCCCCAACGAACCACCTTATACCGATCTGCGACGAACTTGCATAGTTTCGTCAAACATCGATCGTTTCGAGTGGAAAGCAATCCGGCCGTCAATGGTGATTCATGGCTTCACAGATATAAACCACAATAACTCCGCTTCTATTCGTCGTATGCGAATCTGCGACATAGCAATTTGTAGCTTAAAACACGCCCTAACGAACCACCTTATACCGATCTGCGACGAACTTGCATAGTTTTGTCAAAAATCGATCGTTTCGAGTGGAAAGCAATCCGGCCGTCAATGGTGATTCATGACCTGACAGATATAAACAATTATAACTCCGCTTCTATTCGTCGAATGCAAATCTGCGACATAGCAATTTGTAGCTTAAAACACGTCACATCGACCCACCTTGTGCCGATGTGCGACGAACTTGCATAGTTTCGTCAAACGTCGATCGTTTCGAGTGGTAGGGAATCCGGCCGTCAATGGTGATTCATGGCCTCACAGATATAAACAACAATAACTCCGCTTCTATTCGTCGTATGCGAATCTGCGACATAGCAATTTGTAGCTTAAAACACGACACATCGACCCACCTCATGCCGATCTGCGACGTACTTGTATAGTTTCGTCAAACGTCGATCGTTTCGAGTGGTAGGCAATCCGGTAGTCAATGGCGATTCATGGCCTCATAGATATAAACAACTATAAGTCCGCTTCTATACGTCGTATGCGAATCTGCGACATAGCAATTTGTAGCTTAAAACACGCCCCAACGAACCACCTTATACCGATTTGCGACGAACTTGCATAGTTTCGTCAAATATCGATCGTTTCGAGTGGAAAGCAATCCGGCCGTCAATGGTGATTCATGGCCTCACAGATATAAACAACTATAACTCCGCTTCTATTCGCCGTATGCAAATCTGCGACGTAGCAATTTGTAGCAAAAAACACGGCCCAACGACCCACCTTATACCGATCTGCGACGAACTTGCATAGTTTTGTCAAACATCGATCGTTTCGAGTGGAAAGCAATCCGGCCGTCAGTGGTGATTCATGGCCTGACAGATATAAACAACTATAACTCCGCTTCTATTCGTCGAATGCAAATCTGCGACATTTGCAATTTTTAGCTTAAAACACGTCATATCGACCCACCATGTGCCGATCTGCGACGAACTTGCATAGTTTCGTCAAACATCGATCGTTTCGAGTGGTAGGCAATCCGGCCGTCAATGGTGATTCATGGCCTCACAGATAGAAACAACAATAACTCCGCTTCTATTCGTCATATGCAAATCTGCGACATAACAATTTGTAGCATAAAACACGCCCCAACGAACCACCTTATACCGATTTGCGACGAACTTGCATAGTTTTGTCAAACATCGATCGTTTCGAGTGGAAAGCAATCCGGCCGTCAATGGTGATTCATGGCTTCATAGATATAAACAACTATAAGTCCGCTTCTATACGTCGTATGCGAATCTGCGACATAGCAATTTGTAGCTTAAAACACGCCCCAACGAACCACCTTATACCGATCTGCGACGAACTTGCATAGTTTCGTCAAATATCGATCGTTTCGAGTGGAAAGCAATCCGGCCGTCAATGGTGATTCATGGCCTCACAGATATAAACAACTATAACTCCGCTACTATTCGTCGTATGCAAATATGCGACATAGCAATTTGTAGCTTAAAACACGCCCCAACGAACCACCTTATACCGATCTGCGACGAACTTGCATAGTTTCGTCAAACATCGATCGTTTCGAGTGGAAAGCAATCCGGCCGTCAATGGTGATTCATGGCTTCACAGATATAAACCACAATAACTCCGCTTCTATTCGTCGTATGCGAATCTGCGACATAGCAATTTGTAGCTTAAAACACGCCCTAACGAACCACCTTATACCGATCTGCGACGAACTTGCATAGTTTTGTCAAAAATCGATCGTTTCGAGTGGAAAGCAATCCGGCCGTCAATGGTGATTCATGACCTGACAGATATAAACAATTATAACTCCGCTTCTATTCGTCGAATGCAAATCTGCGACATAGCAATTTGTAGCTTAAAACACGTCACATCGACCCACCTTGTGCCGATGTGCGACGAACTTGCATAGTTTCGTCAAACGTCGATCGTTTCGAGTGGTAGGGAATCCGGCCGTCAATGGTGATTCATGGCCTCACAGATATAAACAACAATAACTCCGCTTCTATTCGTCGTATGCGAATCTGCGACATAGCAATTTGTAGCTTAAAACACGACACATCGACCCACCTCATGCCGATCTGCGACGTACTTGTATAGTTTCGTCAAACGTCGATCGTTTCGAGTGGTAGGCAATCCGGTAGTCAATGGCGATTCATGGCCTCATAGATATAAACAACTATAAGTCCGCTTCTATACGTCGTATGCGAATCTGCGACATAGCAATTTGTAGCTTAAAACACGCCCCAACGAACCACCTTATACCGATTTGCGACGAACTTGCATAGTTTCGTCAAATATCGATCGTTTCGAGTGGAAAGCAATCCGGCCGTCAATGGTGATTCATGGCCTCACAGATATAAACAACTATAACTCCGCTTCTATTCGCCGTATGCAAATCTGCGACGTAGCAATTTGTAGCAAAAAACACGGCCCAACGACCCACCTTATACCGATCTGCGACGAACTTGCATAGTTTTGTCAAACATCGATCGTTTCGAGTGGAAAGCAATCCGGCCGTCAATGGTGATTCATGGCCTGACAGATATAAACAACTATAACTCCGCTTCTATTCGTCGAATGCAAATCTGCGACATTTGCAATTTTTAGCTTAAAACACGTCATATCGACCCACCATGTGCCGATCTGCGACGAACTTGCATAGTTTCGTCAAACATCGATCGTTTCGAGTGGTAGGCAATCCGGCCGTCAATGGTGATTCATGGCCTCACAGATAGAAACAACAATAACTCCGCTTCTATTCGTCATATGCAAATCTGCGACATAACAATTTGTAGCATAAAACACGCCCCAACGAACCACCTTATACCGATCTGCGACGAACTTGCATAGTTTTGTCAAACATCGATCGTTTCGAGTGGAAAGCAATCCGGCCGTCAATGGTGATTCATGGCCTGCCAGATATAAACAACTATAACTCAGCTTCTAGTCGTCGAATGCAAATTTGCGACATAGCGATTTGTAGCTTAAAACACGACACATCGACCCACCTCGTGCCGATCTGCGACGTACTTGTATAGTTTCGTCAAACGTCGATCGTTTCGAGTGGTAGGCAATCCGGTAGTCAATGGCGATTCATGGCCTCACAGATATAAACAACTATTACTCCGCTTCTATTCGTCGTATGCGAATCTGCGACCTAGCAATTTGTAGTTTAAAACACGCCCCAATGAACCACCTTATACCGATCTGCGACGAACTTGCATAGTTTTGTCAAACATCGATCGTTCCGAGTGGAAAGCAATCCGGCCGTCAATGGTGATTCATGGCCTGACAGATATAAACAACTATAACTCAGCTTCTATTCGTCGAATGCAAATTTGCGACATAGCGATTTGTAGCTTAAAACACGACACATCGACCCACCTCATGCCGATCTGCGACGTACTTGTATAGTTTCGTCAAACGTCGATCGTTTCGAGTGGTAGGCAATCCGGTAGTCAATGGCGATTTATGGCCTCACAGATATAAACAACTATAACTCCGCTTCTATTCGTCGTATGCGAATATGCGACCTAGCAATTTGTAGCTTAAAACACGCCCCAACGAACCACCTTATACCGACCTGCGACGAACTTGCATGGTTTCGTCAAACGTCGATCGTTTCGAGTGGTAGGGAATCCGGCCGTCAATGGTGATTCATGGCCTCACAGATATAAACAACAATAACTCCGCTTCTATTCGTCGTATGCGAATCTGCGACATAGCAATTTGTAGCTTAAAACACGACACATCGGCCCACCTCATGCCGATCTGCGACGTACTTGTATAGTTTCGTCAAACGTCGATCGTTTCGAGTGGTATGCATTTCGGTAGTCAATGGCGATTCATGGCCTCACAGATATAAACAACTATAAGTCCGCTTCTATTCGTCGTATGCAAATCTGCGACATAGCAATTTGTAGCATAAAACACGCCCCAACGAACCACCTTATACCGATCTGCGACGAACTTGCATAGTTTTGTCAAACATCGATCGTTTCGAGTGGAAAGCAATCCGGCCGTCAATGGTGATTCATGGCCTGACAGATATAAACAACTATAACTCCGCTTCTATTCGTCGAATGCAAATCTGCGACATTTGCAATTTTTAGCTTAAAACACGTCATATCGACCCACCATGTGCCGATCTGCGACGAACTTGCATAGTTTCGTCAAACATCGATCGTTTCGAGTGGTAGGCAATCCGGCCGTCAATGGTGATTCATGGCCTCACAGATAGAAACAACAATAACTCCGCTTCTATTCGTCATATGCAAATCTGCGACATAACAATTTGTAGCATAAAACACGCCCCAACGAACCACCTTATACCGATCTGCGACGAACTTGCATAGTTTTGTCAAACATCGATCGTTTCGAGTGGAAAGCAATCCGGCCGTCAATGGTGATTCATGGCCTGCCAGATATAAACAACTATAACTCAGCTTCTATTCGTCGTATGCGAATCTGCGACATAGCAATTTGTAGCTTAAAACACGACACATCGACCCACCTCATGCCGATCTGCGACGTACTTGTATAGTTTCGTCAAACGTCGATCGTTTCGAGTGGTAGGCAATCCGGTAGTCAATGGCGATTCATGGCCTCATAGATATAAACAACTATAAGTCCGCTTCTATACGTCGTATGCGAATCTGCGACATAGCAATTTGTAGCTTAAAACACGCCCCAACGAACCACCTTATACCGATTTGCGACGAACTTGCATAGTTTCGTCAAATATCGATCGTTTCGAGTGGAAAGCAATCCGGCCGTCAATGGTGATTCATGGCCTCACAGATATAAACAACTATAACTCCGCTTCTATTCGCCGTATGCAAATCTGCGACGTAGCAATTTGTAGCAAAAAACACGGCCCAACGACCCACCTTATACCGATCTGCGACGAACTTGCATAGTTTTGTCAAACATCGATCGTTTCGAGTGGAAAGCAATCCGGCCGTCAATGGTGATTCATGGCCTGACAGATATAAACAACTATAACTCCGCTTCTATTCGTCGAATGCAAATCTGCCACATTTGCAATTTTTAGCTTAAAACACGTCATATCGACCCACCATGTGCCGATCTGCGACGAACTTGCATAGTTTCGTCAAACATCGATCGTTTCGAGTGGTAGGCAATCCGGCCGTCAATGGTGATTCATGGCCTCACAGATAGAAACAACAATAACTCCGCTTCTATTCGTCATATGCAAATCTGCGACATAACAATTTGTAGCATAAAACACGCCGCAACGAACCACCTTATACCGATCTGCGACGAACTTGCATAGTTTTGTCAAACATCGATCGTTTCGAGTGGAAAGCAATCCGGCCGTCAATGGTGATTCATGGCCTGCCAGATATAAACAACAATAACTCAGCTTCTAGTCGTCGAATGCAAATTTGCGACATAGCGATTTGTAGCTTAAAACACGACACATCGACCCACCTCGTGCCGATCTGCGACGTACTTGTATAGTTTCGTCAAACGTCGATCGTTTCGAGTGGTAGGCAATCCGGTAGTCAATGGCGATTCATGGCCTCACAGATATAAACAACTATTACTCCGCTTCTATTCGTCGTATGCGAATCTGCGACCTAGCAATTTGTAGTTTAAAACACGCCCCAATGAACCACCTCATACCGATCTGCGACGAACTTGCATAGTTTTGTCAAACATCGATCGTTCCGAGTGGAAAGCAATCCGGCCGTCAATGGTGATTCATGGCCTGACAGATATAAACAACTATAACTCAGCTTCTATTCGTCGAATGCAAATTTGCGACATAGCGATTTGTAGCTTAAAACACGACACATCGACCCACCTCATGCCGATCTGCGACGTACTTGTATAGTTTCGTCAAACGTCGATCGTTTCGAGTGGTAGGCAATCCGGTAGTCAATGGCGATTTATGGCCTCACAGATATAAACAACTATAACTCCGCTTCTATTCGTCGTATGCGAGTATGCGACCTAGCAATTTGTAGCTTAAAACACGCCCCAACGAACCACCTTATACCGACCTGCGACGAACTTGCATGGTTTCGTCAAACGTCGATCGTTTCGAGTGGTAGGGAATCCGGCCGTCAATGGTGATTCATGGCCTCACAGATATAAACAACAATAACTCCGCTTCTATTCGTCGTATGCGAATCTGCGACATAGCAATTTGTAGCTTAAAACAAGACACATCGGCCCACCTCATGCCGATCTGCGACGTACTTATATAGTTTCGTCGAACGTCGATCGATTCGAGTGGTAGGCAATCCGGTAGTCAATGGCGATTCATGGCCTCACAGATATAAACAACTATAAGTCCGCTTCTATACGCCGTATGCGAATCTGCGACATAGCAATTTGTAGCTTAAAACACGCCCCAACGAACCACCTTATACCGATCTGCGACGAACTTGCATAGTTTCGTCAAACATCGATCGTTTCGAGTGGAAAGCAATCCGGCCGTCAATGGTGATTCATGGCCTGACAGATATAAACAACTATAACTCCGCTTCTATTCGTCGAATGCAAATCTGCGACATTTGCAATTTTTAGCTTAAAACACGTCATATCGACCCACCATGTGCCGATCTGCGACGAACTTGCATAGTTTCGTCAAACATCGATCGTTTCGAGTGGTAGGCAATCCGGCCGTCAATGGTGATTCATGGCCTCACAGATAGAAACAACAATAACTCCGCTTCTATTCGTCATATGCAAATCTGCGACATAACAATTTGTAGCATAAAACACGCCCCAACGAACCACCTTATACCGATCTGCGACGAACTTGCATAGTTTTGTCAAACATCGATCGTTTCGAGTGGAAAGCAATCCGGCCGTCAATGGTGATTCATGGCCTGCCAGATATAAACAACTATAACTCAGCTTCTAGTCGTCGAATGCAAATTTGCGACATAGCGATTTGTAGCTTAAAACACGACACATCGACCCACCTCGTGCCGATCTGCGACGTACTTGTATAGTTTCGTCAAACGTCGATCGTTTCGAGTGGTAGGCAATCCGGTAGTCAATGGCGATTCATGGCCTCACAGATATAAACAACTATTACTCCGCTTCTATTTGTCGTATGCGAATCTGCGACCTAGCAATTTGTAGTTTAAAACACGCCCCAATGAACCACCTCATACCGATCTGCGACGAACTTGCATAGTTTTGTCAAACATCGATCGTTCCGAGTGGAAAGCAATCCGGCCGTCAATGGTGATTCATGGCCTGACAGATATAAACAACTATAACTCAGCTTCTATTCGTCGAATGCAAATTTGCGACATAGCGATTTGTAGCTTAAAACACGACACATCGACCCACCTCATGCCGATCTGCGACGTACTTGTATAGTTTCGTCAAACGTCGATCGTTTCGAGTGGTAGGCAATCCGGTAGTCAATGGCGATTCATGGCCTCACAGATAGAAACAACAATAACTCCGCTTCTATTCGTCATATGCAAATCTGCGACATAACAATTTGTAGCATAAAACACGCCCCAACGAACCACCTTATACCGATCTGCGACGAACTTGCATAGTTTTGTCAAACATCGATCGTTTCGAGTGGAAAGCAATCCGGCCGTCAATGGTGATTCATGGCCTGCCAGATATAAACAACTATAACTCAGCTTCTATTCGTCGTATGCGAATCTGCGACATAGCAATTTGTAGCTTAAAACACGACACATCGACCCACCTCATGCCGATCTGCGACGTACTTGTATAGTTTCGTCAAACGTCGATCGTTTCGAGTGGTAGGCAATCCGGTAGTCAATGGCGATTCATGGCCTCATAGATATAAACAACTATAAGTCCGCTTCTATACGTCGTATGCGAATCTGCGACATAGCAATTTGTAGCTTAAAACACGCCCCAACGAACCACCTTATACCGATTTGCGACGAACTTGCATAGTTTCGTCAAATATCGATCGTTTCGAGTGGAAAGCAATCCGGCCGTCAATGGTGATTCATGGCCTCACAGATATAAACAACTATAACTCCGCTTCTATTCGCCGTATGCAAATCTGCGACGTAGCAATTTGTAGCAAAAAACACGGCCCAACGACCCACCTTATACCGATCTGCGACGAACTTGCATAGTTTTGTCAAACATCGATCGTTTCGAGTGGAAAGCAATCCGGCCGTCAATGGTGATTCATGGCCTGACAGATATAAACAACTATAACTCCGCTTCTATTCGTCGAATGCAAATCTGCCACATTTGCAATTTTTAGCTTAAAACACGTCATATCGACCCACCATATGCCGATCTGCGACGAACTTGCATAGTTTCGTCAAACATCGATCGTTTCGAGTGGTAGGCAATCCGGCCGTCAATGGTGATTCATGGCCTCACAGATAGAAACAACAATAACTCCGCTTCTATTCGTCATATGCAAATCTGCGACATAACAATTTGTAGCATAAAACACGCCGCAACGAACCACCTTATACCGATCTGCGACGAACTTGCATAGTTTTGTCAAACATCGATCGTTTCGAGTGGAAAGCAATCCGGCCGTCAATGGTGATTCATGGCCTGCCAGATATAAACAACAATAACTCAGCTTCTAGTCGTCGAATGCAAATTTGCGACATAGCGATTTGTAGCTTAAAACACGACACATCGACCCACCTCGTGCCGATCTGCGACGTACTTGTATAGTTTCGTCAAACGTCGATCGTTTCGAGTGGTAGGCAATCCGGTAGTCAATGGCGATTCATGGCCTCACAGATATAAACAACTATTACTCCGCTTCTATTCGTCGTATGCGAATCTGCGACCTAGCAATTTGTAGTTTAAAACACGCCCCAATGAACCACCTCATACCGATCTGCGACGAACTTGCATAGTTTTGTCAAACATCGATCGTTCCGAGTGGAAAGCAATCCGGCCGTCAATGGTGATTCATGGCCTGACAGATATAAACAACTATAACTCAGCTTCTATTCGTCGAATGCAAATTTGCGACATAGCGATTTGTAGCTTAAAACACGACACATCGACCCACCTCATGCCGATCTGCGACGTACTTGTATAGTTTCGTCAAACGTCGATCGTTTCGAGTGGTAGGCAATCCGGTAGTCAATGGCGATTTATGGCCTCACAGATATAAACAACTATAACTCCGCTTCTATTCGTCGTATGCGAATATGCGACCTAGCAATTTGTAGCTTAAAACACGCCCCAACGAACCACCTTATACCGACCTGCGACGAACTTGCATGGTTTCGTCAAACGTCGATCGTTTCGAGTGGTAGGGAATCCGGCCGTCAATGGTGATTCATGGCCTCACAGATATAAACAACAATAACTCCGCTTCTATTCGTCGTATGCGAATCTGCGACATAGCAATTTGTAGCTTAAAACAAGACACATCGGCCCACCTCATGCCGATCTGCGACGTACTTATATAGTTTCGTCGAACGTCGATCGATTCGAGTGGTAGGCAATCCGGTAGTCAATGGCGATTCATGGCCTCACAGATATAAACAACTATAAGTCCGCTTCTATACGCCGTATGCGAATCTGCGACATAGCAATTTGTAGCTTAAAACACGCCCCAACGAACCACCTTATACCGATCTGCGACGAACTTGCATAGTTTCGTCAAACATCGATCGTTTCGAGTGGAAAGCAATCCGGCCGTCAATGGTGATTCATGGCCTGACAGATATAAACAACTATAACTCAGCTTCTATTCGTCGAATGCAAATTTGCGACATAGCGATTTGTAGCTTAAAACACGACACATCGACCCACCTCATGCCGATCTGCGACGTACTTGTATAGTTTCGTCAAACGTCGATCGTTTTGAGTGGTAGGCAATCCGGTAGTCAATGGCGATTTATGGCCTCACAGATATAAACAACTATAACTCCGCTTCTATTCGTCGTATGCGAATATGCGACCTAGCAATTTGTAGCTTAAAACACGCCCCAACGAACCACCTTATACCGACCTGCGACGAACTTGCATGGTTTCGTCAAACGTCGATCGTTTCGAGTGGTAGGGAATCCGGCCGTCAATGGTGATTCATGGCCTCACAGATATAAACAACAATAACTCCGCTTCTATTCGTCGTATGCGAATCTGCGACATAGCAATTTGTAGCTTAAAACACGACACATCGGCCCACCTCATGCCGATCTGCGACGTACTTGTATAGTTTCGTCAAACGTCGATCGTTTCGAGTGGTATGCATTTCGGTAGTCAATGGCGATTCATGGCCTCACAGATATAAACAACTATAAGTCCGCTTCTATTCGTCGTATGCAAATCTGCGACATAGCAATTTGTAGCATAAAACACGCCCCAACGAACCACCTTATACCGATCTGCGACGAACTTGCATAGTTTTGTCAAACATCGATCGTTTCGAGTGGAAAGCAATCCGGCCGTCAATGGTGATTCATGGCCTGACAGATATAAACAACTATAACTCCGCTTCTATTCGTCGAATGCAAATCTGCGACATTTGCAATTTTTAGCTTAAAACACGTCATATCGACCCACCATGTGCCGATCTGCGACGAACTTGCATAGTTTCGTCAAACATCGATCGTTTCGAGTGGTAGGCAATCCGGCCGTCAATGGTGATTCATGGCCTCACAGATAGAAACAACAATAACTCCGCTTCTATTCGTCATATGCAAATCTGCGACATAACAATTTGTAGCATAAAACACGCCCCAACGAACCACCTTATACCGATCTGCGACGAACTTGCATAGTTTTGTCAAACATCGATCGTTTCGAGTGGAAAGCAATCCGGCCGTCAATGGTGATTCATGGCCTGCCAGATATAAACAACAATAACTCAGCTTCTAGTCGTCGAATGCAAATTTGCGACATAGCGATTTGTAGCTTAAAACACGACACATCGACCCACCTCGTGCCGATCTGCGACGTACTTGTATAGTTTCGTCAAACGTCGATCGTTTCGAGTGGTAGGCAATCCGGTAGTCAATGGCGATTCATGGCCTCACAGATATAAACAACTATTACTCCGCTTCTATTCGTCGTATGCGAATCTGCGACCTAGCAATTTGTAGTTTAAAACACGCCCCAATGAACCACCTCATACCGATCTGCGACGAACTTGCATAGTTTTGTCAAACATCGATCGTTCCGAGTGGAAAGCAATCCGGCCGTCAATGGTGATTCATGGCCTGACAGATATAAACAACTATAACTCAGCTTCTATTCGTCGAATGCAAATTTGCGACATAGCGATTTGTAGCTTAAAACACGACACATCGACCCACCTCATGCCGATCTGCGACGTACTTGTATAGTTTCGTCAAACGTCGATCGTTTCGAGTGGTAGGCAATCCGGTAGTCAATGGTGATTCATGGCCTGACAGATATAAACAACTATAACTCCGCTTCTATTCGTCGAATGCAAATCTGCGACATTTGCAATTTTTAGCTTAAAACACGTCATATCGACCCACCATGTGCCGATCTGCGACGAACTTGCATAGTTTCGTCAAACATCGATCGTTTCGAGTGGTAGGCAATCCGGCCGTCAATGGTGATTCATGGCCTCACAGATAGAAACAACAATAACTCCGCTTCTATTCGTCATATGCAAATCTGCGACATAACAATTTGTAGCATAAAACACGCCCCAACGAACCACCTTATACCGATCTGCGACGAACTTGCATAGTTTTGTCAAACATCGATCGTTTCGAGTGGAAAGCAATCCGGCCGTCAATGGTGATTCATGGCCTGCCAGATATAAACAACTATAACTCAGCTTCTAGTCGTCGAATGCAAATTTGCGACATAGCGATTTGTAGCTTAAAACACGACACATCGACCCACCTCGTGCCGATCTGCGACGTACTTGTATAGTTTCGTCAAACGTCGATCGTTTCGAGTGGTAGGCAATCCGGTAGTCAATGGCGATTCATGGCCTCACAGATATAAACAACTATTACTCCGCTTCTATTCGTCGTATGCGAATCTGCGACCTAGCAATTTGTAGTTTAAAACACGCCCCAATGAACCACCTCATACCGATCTGCGACGAACTTGCATAGATTTGTCAAACATCGATCGTTCCGAGTGGAAAGCAATCCGGCCGTCAATGGTGATTCATGGCCTGACAGATATAAACAACTATAACTCAGCTTCTATTCGTCGAATGCAAATTTGCGACATAGCGATTTGTAGCTTAAAACACGACACATCGACCCACCTCATGCCGATCTGCGACGTACTTGTATAGTTTCGTCAAACGTCGATCGTTTCGAGTGGTAGGCAATCCGGTAGTCAATGGCGATTTATGGCCTCACAGATATAAACAACTATAACTCCGATTCTATTCGTCGTATGCGAATATGCGACCTAGCAATTTGTAGCTTAAAACACGCCCCAACGAACCACCTTATACAGACCTGCGACGAACTTGCACGGTTTCGTCAAACGTCGATCGTTTCGAGTGGTAGGGAATCCGGCCGTCAATGGTGATTCATGGCCTCACAGATATAAACAACAATAACTCCGCTTCTATTCGTCGTATGCGAATCTGCGACATAGCAATTTGTAGCTTAAAACACGACACATCGGCCCACCTCATGCCGATCTGCGACGTACTTGTATAGTTTCGTCAAACGTCGATCGTTTCGAGTGGTATGCATTTCGGTAGTCAATGGCGATTCATGGCCTCACAGATATAAACAACTATAAGTCCGCTTCTATTCGTCGTATGCAAATCTGCGACATAGCAATTTGTAGCATAAAACACGCCCCAACGAACCACCTTATACCGATCTGCGACGAACTTGCATTGTTTTGTCAAACATCGATCGTTTCGAGTGGAAAGCAATCAGGCCGTCAATGGTGATTCATGGCCTCACAGATATAAACAACAATAACTCCGCTTCTATACGTCGCATGCAAATCTGCGACATAGCAATTTGTAGCATAAAACACGACCCAACGACCCACCTTTTACCGATCTGCGACGAACTTGCATAGTTTCGTCAAATATCGATCGTATCGAGTGGTAGGCAATCCGGCCGTCAATGGTGATTCATGGCCTCACAGATATAAACAACTATAACTCCGCTTCTATTCGTCGTATGCGAATCTGCGACATAGCAATTTGTAGCTTAAAACACGACACATCGACCCACCTCATGCCGATCTGCGACGTACTTGTATAGTTTCGTCAAACGTCGATCGTTTCGAGTGGTAGGCAATCCGGTAGTCAATGGCGATTCATGGCCTCATAGATATAAACAACTATAAGTCCGCTTCTATACGTCGTATGCGAATCTGCGACATAGCAATTTGTAGCTTAAAACACGCCCCAACGAACCACCTTATACCGATTTGCGACGAACTTGCATAGTTTCGTCAAATATCGATCGTTTCGAGTGGAAAGCAATCCGGCCGTCAATGGTGATTCATGGCCTCACAGATATAAACAACTATAACTCCGCTTCTATTCGCCGTATGCAAATCTGCGACGTAGCAATTTGTAGCAAAAAACACGGCCCAACGACCCACCTTATACCGATCTGCGACGAACTTGCATAGTTTTGTCAAACATCGATCGTTTCGAGTGGAAAGCAATCCGGCCGTCAATGGTGATTCATGGCCTGACAGATATAAACAACTATAACTCCGCTTCTATTCGTCGAATGCAAATCTGCGACATTTGCAATTTTTAGCTTAAAACACGTCATATCGACCCACCATGTGCCGATCTGCGACGAACTTGCATAGTTTCGTCAAACATCGATCGTTTCGAGTGGTAGGCAATCCGGCCGTCAATGGTGATTCATGGCCTCACAGATAGAAACAACAATAACTCCGCTTCTATTCGTCATATGCAAATCTGCGACATAACAATTTGTAGCATAAAACACGCCGCAACGAACCACCTTATACCGATCTGCGACGAACTTGCATAGTTTTGTCAAACATCGATCGTTTCGAGTGGAAAGCAATCCGGCCGTCAATGGTGATTCATGGCCTGCCAGATATAAACAACAATAACTCAGCTTCTAGTCGTCGAATGCAAATTTGCGACATAGCGATTTGTAGCTTAAAACACGACACATCGACCCACCTCGTGCCGATCTGCGACGTACTTGTATAGTTTCGTCAAACGTCGATCGTTTCGAGTGGTAGGCAATCCGGTAGTCAATGGCGATTCATGGCCTCACAGATATAAACAACTATTACTCCGCTTCTATTCGTCGTATGCGAATCTGCGACCTAGCAATTTGTAGTTTAAAACACGCCCCAATGAACCACCTCATACCGATCTGCGACGAACTTGCATAGTTTTGTCAAACATCGATCGTTCCGAGTGGAAAGCAATCCGGCCGTCAATGGTGATTCATGGCCTGACAGATATAAACAACTATAACTCAGCTTCTATTCGTCGAATGCAAATTTGCGACATAGCGATTTGTAGCTTAAAACACGACACATCGACCCACCTCATGCCGATCTGCGACGTACTTGTATAGTTTCGTCAAACGTCGATCGTTTCGAGTGGTAGGCAATCCGGTAGTCAATGGCGATTCATGGCCTCACAGATATAAACAACTATAACTCCGCTTCTATTCGTCGTATGCGAATATGCGACCTAGCAATTTGTAGCTTAAAACACGCCCCAACGAACCACCTTATACCGACCTGCGACGAACTTGCATGGTTTCGTCAAACGTCGATCGTTTCGAGTGGTAGGGAATCCGGCCGTCAATGGTGATTCATGGCCTCACAGATATAAACAACAATAACTCCGCTTCTATTCGTCGTATGCGAATCTGCGACATAGCAATTTGTAGCTTAAAACAAGACACATCGGCCCACCTCATGCCGATCTGCGACGTACTTATATAGTTTCGTCGAACGTCGATCGATTCGAGTGGTAGGCAATCCGGTAGTCAATGGCGATTCATGGCCTCACAGATATAAACAACTATAAGTCCGCTTCTATACGCCGTATGCGAATCTGCGACATAGCAATTTGTAGCTTAAAACACGCCCCAACGAACCACCTTATACCGATCTGCGACGAACTTGCATAGTTTCGTCAAACATCGATCGTTTCGAGTGGAAAGCAATCCGGCCGTCAATGGTGATTCATGGCCTCACAGATATAAACAACAATAACTCCGCTTCTATTCGTCGTATGCAAATCTGCGACATAGCAATTTGTAGCATAAAACACGCCCCAACGAACCACCTTATACCGATCTGCGACGAACTTGCATAGTTTTGTCTAACATCGATCGTTTCGAGTGGAAAGCAATCCGGCCGTCAATGGTGATTCATGGCCTCACAGATTTAAACAACTATAACTCCGCTTCTATTCGTCGAATGCAAATCTGCGACATAGCAATTTGTAGCTTAAAACACGACACATCGACCCACCTTGTGCCGATCTGCGACGAACTTGCATAGTTTTGTCAAACATCGATCGTTTCGAGTGGTAGGCAATCCGGCCGTCATTGGTGATTCATGGCCTCACAGATATAAACAACAATAACTCCGCTTCTATTCGTCGTATGCAAATCTGCGACATAGCAATTTGTAGCATAAAACACGCCCCAACGAACCACCTTATACCGATCTGCGACGAACTTGCATAGTTTTGTCAAACATTGATCGTTTCGAGTGGAAAGCAATCCGGCCGTCAATGGTGATTCATGGCCTGACAGATATAAACAACTGTAACTCCGCTTCTATTCGTCGAATGCAAATCTGCGACGTAGCAATTTGTAGCTTAAAACACGCCCCAACGACCCACCTTATACCGATCTGCGACGAACTTGCATAGTTTTGTCAAACATCGATCGTTTCGAGTGGAAAGCAATCCGGCCGTCAATGGTGATTCATGGCCTCACAGATATAAACAACAATAACTCCGCTTTTATTCGTCGTATGCAAATCTGCGACATAGCAATTTGTAGCATAAAACACGCCCCAACGAACCACCTTATACCGATCTGCGACGAACTTGCATAGTTTTGTCAAACATCGATCGTTTCGAGTGGAAAGCAATCCGGCCGTCAATGGTGATTCATGGCCTCACAGATTTAAACAACAATAACTCCGCTTCTATTCGTCGTATGCGAATATGCGACATAGCAATTTGTAGCTTAAAACACGCCCTAACGAACCACCTTATACCGATCTGCGACGAACTTGCATAGTTTTGTCAAACATCGATCGTTTCGAGTGGAAAGCAATCCGGCCGTCAATGGTGATTCATGACCTGACAGATATAAACAATTATAACTCCGCTTCTATTCGTCGAATGCAAATCTGCGACATAGCAATTTGTAGCTTAAAACACGCCCCAACGAACCACCTTATACCGACCTGCGACGAACTTGCATGGTTTCGTCAAACGTCGATCGTTTCGATTGGTAGGGAATCCGGCCGTCAATGGTGATTCATGGCCTCACAGATATAAACAACAATAACTCCGCTTCTATTCGTCGTATGCGAATCTGCGACATAGCAATTTGTAGCTTAAAACAAGACACATCGGCCCACCTCATGCCGATCTGCGACGTACTTATATAGTTTCGTCGAACGTCGATCGATTCGAGTGGTAGGCAATCCGGTAGTCAATGGCGATTCATGGCCTCACAGATATAAACAACTATAAGTCCGCTTCTATACGCCGTATGCGAATCTGCGACATAGCAATTTGTAGCTTAAAACACGCCCCAACGAACCACCTTATACCGATCTGCGACGAACTTGCATAGTTTCGTCAAACATCGATCGTTTCGAGTGGAAAGCAATCCGGCCGTCAATGGTGATTCATGGCCTCACAGATATAAACAACAATAACTCCGCTTCTATTCGTCGTATGCAAATCTGCGACATAGCAATTTGTAGCATAAAACACGCCCCAACGAACCACCTTATACCGATCTGCGACGAACTTGCATAGTTTTGTCAAACATTGATCGTTTCGAGTGGTAGGCAATCCGGCCGTCATTGGTGATTCATGGCCTCACAGATATAAACAACAATAACTCCGCTTCTATTCGTCGTATGCAAATCTGCGACATAGCAATTTGTAGCATAAAACACGCCCCAACGAACCACCTTATACCGATCTGCGACGAACTTGCATAGTTTTGTCAAACATCGATCGTTTCGAGTGGAAAGCAATCCGGCCGTCAATGGTGATTCATGGCCTCACAGATTTAAACAACAATAACTCCGCTTCTATTCGTCGTATGCGAATATGCGACATAGCAATTTGTAGCTTAAAACACGCCACATCGAACCACCTTGTGCCGATCTGCGACGAACTTGCATAGTTTCGTCAAACATCGATCGTTTCGAGTGGAAAGCAATCCGGCCGTCAATGGTGATTCATGGCCTCAAAGATATAAACAACAATAACTCCGCTTCTATTCGTCGTATGCAAATCTGCGACATAGCAATTTGTAGCATAAAACACGCCCCAACGAACCACCTTATGCCGGTCTGCGACGAACTTGCATGGTTTCGTCAAACGTCGATCGTTTCGAGTGGTAGGGAATCCGGCCGTCAATGGTGATTCATGGCCTCACAGATATAAACCACAATAACTCCGCTTCTATACGTCGTATGCGAATCTGCGACATAGCAATTTGTAGCTTAAAACACGCCCCAACGAACCACCTTATACCGATCTGCGACGAACTTGCATAGTTTCGTCAAATATCGATCGTTTCGAGTGGAAAGCAATCCGGCCGTCAATGGTGATTCATGGCCTCACAGATATAAACAACTATAACTCCGCTACTATTCGTCGTATGCAAATATGCGACATAGCAATTTGTAGCTTAAAACACGCCCCAACGAACCACCTTATACCGATCTGCGACGAACTTGCATAGTTTCGTCAAACATCGATCGTTTCGAGTGGAAAGCAATCCGGCCGTCAATGGTGATTCATGGCTTCACAGATATAAACCACAATAACTCCGCTTCTATTCGTCGTATGCGAATCTGCGACATAGCAATTTGTAGCTTAAAACACGCCCTAACGAACCACCTTATACCGATCTGCGACGAACTTGCATAGTTTTGTCAAACATCGATCGTTTCGAGTGGAAAGCAATCCGGCCGTCAATGGTGATTCATGACCTGACAGATATAAACAATTATAACTCCGCTTCTATTCGTCGAATGCAAATCTGCGACATAGCAATTTGTAGCTTAAAACACGTCACATCGACCCACCTTGTGCCGATGTGCGACGAACTTGCATAGTTTCGTCAAACGTCGATCGTTTCGAGTGGTAGGGAATCCGGCCGTCAATGGTGATTCATGGCCTCACAGATATAAACAACAATAACTCCGCTTCTATTCGTCGTATGCGAATCTGCGACATAGCAATTTGTAGCTTAAAACACGACACATCGACCCACCTCATGCCGATCTGCGACGTACTTGTATAGTTTCGTCAAACGTCGATCGTTTCGAGTGGTAGGCAATCCGGTAGTCAATGGCGATTCATGGCCTCATAGATATAAACAACTATAAGTCCGCTTCTATACGTCGTATGCGAATCTGCGACATAGCAATTTGTAGCTTAAAACACGCCCCAACGAACCACCTTATACCGATTTGCGACGAACTTGCATAGTTTCGTCAAATATCGATCGTTTCGAGTGGAAAGCAATCCGGCCGTCAATGGTGATTCATGGCCTCACAGATATAAACAACTATAACTCCGCTTCTATTCGCCGTATGCAAATCTGCGACGTAGCAATTTGTAGCAAAAAACACGGCCCAACGACCCACCTTATACCGATCTGCGACGAACTTGCATAGTTTTGTCAAACATCGATCGTTTCGAGTGGAAAGCAATCCGGCCGTCAATGGTGATTCATGGCCTGACAGATATAAACAACTATAACTCAGTTTCTATTCGTCGAATGCAAATTTGCGACATAGCGATTTGTAGCTTAAAACACGACACATCGACCCACCTCATGCCGATCTGCGACGTACTTGTATAGTTTCGTCAAACGTCGATCGTTTCGAGTGGTAGGCAATCCGGTAGTCAATGGCGATTTATGGCCTCACAGATATAAACAACTATAACTCCGCTTCTATTCGTCATATGCGAATATGCGACCTAGCAATTTGTAGCTTAAAACACGCCCCAACGAACCACCTTATACCGACCTGCGACGAACTTGCATGGTTTCGTCAAACGTCGATCGTTTCGAGTGGTAGGGAATCCGGCCGTCAATGGTGATTCATGGCCTCACAGATATAAACAACAATAACTCCGCTTCTATTCGTCGTATGCGAATCTGCGACATAGCAATTTGTAGCTTAAAACACGACACATCGACCCACCTCATGCCGATCTGCGACGTACTTGTATAGTTTCGTCAAACGTCGATCGTTTCGAGTGGTAGGCAATCCGGTAGTCAATGGCGATTCATGGCCTCATAGATATAAACAACTATAAGTCCGCTTCTATACGTCGTATGCGAATCTGCGACATAGCAATTTGTAGCTTAAAACACGCCCCAACGAACCACCTTATACCGATTTGCGACGAACTTGCATAGTTTCGTCAAATATCGATCGTTTCGAGTGGAAAGCAATCCGGCCGTCAATGGTGATTCATGGCCTCACAGATATAAACAACTATAACTCCGCTTCTATTCGCCGTATGCAAATCTGCGACGTAGCAATTTGTAGCAAAAAACACGGCCCAACGACCCACCTTATACCGATCTGCGACGAACTTGCATAGTTTTGTCAAACATCGATCGTTTCGAGTGGAAAGCAATCCGGCCGTCAATGGTGATTCATGGCCTGACAGATATAAACAACTATAACTCCGCTTCTATTCGTCGAATGCAAATCTGCGACATTTGCAATTTTTAGCTTAAAACACGTCATATCGACCCACCATGTGCCGATCTGCGACGAACTTGCATAGTTTCGTCAAACATCGATCGTTTCGAGTGGTAGGCAATCCGGCCGTCAATGGTGATTCATGGCCTCACAGATAGAAACAACAATAACTCCGCTTCTATTCGTCATATGCAAATCTGCGACATAACAATTTGTAGCATAAAACACGCCCCAACGAACCACCTTATACCGATCTGCGACGAACTTGCATAGTTTTGTCAAACATCGATCGTTTCGAGTGGAAAGCAATCCGGCCGTCAATGGTGATTCATGGCCTGCCAGATATAAACAACTATAACTCAGCTTCTAGTCGTCGAATGCAAATTTGCGACATAGCAATTTGTAGCTTAAAACACGTCACATCGAACCACCTTGCGCCGATCTGCGACGAACTTGCATTGTTTCGTCAAACATCGATCGTTTCGAGTGGTAGGCAATCCGGCCGTCAATGGTGATTCATGGCCTCACAGATATAAACAACAATAACTCCGCTTCTATTCGTCGTATGCGAATATGCGACATAGCAATTTGTAGCTTAAAACACGTCACATCGACCCACCTTCTGCCGATCTGCGACGAACTTGCATGGTTTCGTCAAACGTCGATTGTTTCGAGTTGTAGGGAATCCGGCCGTCAATGGTGATTCATGGCCTCACAGATGTAAACAACTATAACTCCGCTTCTATTCGTCGAATACAAATCTGCGACATAGCAATTTGTAGCTTAAAACACGTCACATCGACCTACCTTGTGCCGATCTGCGACGAACTTGCATAGTTTCGTCAAACATCGATCGTTTCGAGTGGTAGGCAATCCGGCCGTCATTGGTGATTCATGGCCTCACAGATATAAACAACTATAACTCCGCTTCTATTCGTCGTATGCGAATCTGCGACCTAGCAATTTGTTGCTTAAAACACGCCCCAATGAACCACCTTATACCGATCTGCGACGAACTTGCATAGTTTCGTCAAACATCGATCGATTCTAGTGGAAAGCAATCCGGCCGTCAACGGTGATTCATGGCCAGACAGATATAAACAACAAAAACTCCGCTTCTATTCGTCGAATGCAAATCTGCGACATAGCAATTTGTAGCATAAAACACGCCCCAACGAACCACCTTATACCGATCTGCGACGAACTTGCATAGTTTTGTCAAACATCGATCGTTTCGAGTGGAAAGCAATCCGGCCGTCAATGGTGATTCATGGCCTCACAGATATAAACCACAATAACTCCGCTTCTATTCGTCGTATGCGAATCTGCGACATAGCAATTTGTAGCTTAAAACACGCCCTAACGAACCACCTTATACCGATCTGCGACGAACTTGCATAGTTTTGTCAAACATCGATCGTTTCGAGTGGAAAGCAATCCGGCCGTCAATGGTGATTCATGACCTGACAGATATAAACAATTATAACTCCGCTTCTATTCGTCGAATGCAAATCTGCGACATAGCAATTTGTAGCTTAAAACACGTTACATCGACCCACCTTGTGCCGATCTGCGACGAACTTGCATAATTTCGTCAAACATCGATCGTTTCGAGTGGTAGGCAATCCGGCCGTCAATGGTGATTCATGGCCTCACACATATAAACAACAATAACTCCGCTTCTATTCGTCGTATGCGAATATGCGACATATCAATTTGTAGCTTAAAACACGTCACATCGACCCACCTTCTGCCGATCTGCGACGAACTTGCATGGTTTCGTCAAACGTCGATCGTTTCGAGTGGAAAGCAATCCGGCCGTCAATGGTGATTCATGGCCTCACAGATATAAACAACAATAACTCCGCTTCTATTCGTCGAATGCAAATCTGCGACATAGCAATTTGTAGCTTAAAACACGCCCCAACGAACCACCTTATACCGATCTGCGACGAACTTGCATAGTTTTGTCAAACATCGATCGTTTCGAGTGGAAAGCAATCCGGCCGTCAATGGTGATTCATGGCCTCACAGATATAAACAACAATAACTCCGCTTCTATTCGTCGTATGCAAATCTGCGACATAGCAATTTGTAGCATAAAACACGCCCCAACCAACCACCTTATACCGATCTGCGACGAACTTGCATGGTTTCGTCAAACGTCGATCGTTTCGAGTGGTAGGGAATCCGGCCGTCAATGTTGATTCATGGCCTCACAGATATAAACAACTATAACTCCGCTTCTATTCGTCGAATACAAATCTGCGACATAGCAATTTGTAGCTTAAAACACGTCACATCGAACCACGTTGTGCCGATCTGCGACGAACTTGCATAGTTTCGTCAAACATCGATCGTTTCAAGTGGTAGGCAATCCGGCCGTCAATGGTGATTCATGGCCTCATAGATATAAACAACAATAACTCCGCTTCTATTCGTCGTATGCGAATATGCGACATAGCAATTTGTAGCTTAGAACACGTCACATCGACCCACCTTCGGCCGATCTGCGACGAACTTGCATGGTTTCGTCAAACGTCGATCGTTTCGAGTGGTAGGGAATCCGGCCGTCAATGGTGATTCACGGCCTCACAGATATAAACAACTATATCTCCGCTTCTATTCGTCGAATGCAAATCTGCGACATAGCAATTTGTAGCTTAAAACACGACACATCGACCCACCACATGCCGATCTGCGACGTACTTGTATAGTTTCGTCAAACGTCGATCGTTTCGAGTGGTAAGCAATCAGGTAGTCAATGGCGATTCATGGCCTCACAGATATAAACAACTATAACTCCGCTTCTATTCGTCGTATGCGAATCTGCGACCTAGCAATTTGTAGCTTAAAACACGCCCCAATGAACCACCTTATACCGATCTGCGACGAACTTGCATAGTTTCGTCAAACATCGATCGATTCTAGTGGAAAGCAATCCGGCCGTCAATGGTGATTCATGGCCAGACAGATATAAACAACTATAACTCCGCTTCTATTCGTCGAATGCAAATCTGCGACATAGCAATTTGTAGCATAAGACACGTCACATCGACCCACCTTGTGCCGATCTGCGACGAACTTGCATGGTTTCGTCAAACGTCGATCGTTTCGAGTGGTAGGGAATCCGGCCGTCAATGGTGATTCATGGCCTCACAGATATAAACAACTATAACTCCGCTTCTATTCGTCGAATGCAAATCTGCGACATAGCAATTTGTAGCTTAAAACACGTCACATCGAACCACCTTGCGCCGATCTGCGACGAACTTGCATTGTTTCGTCACACATCGATCGTTTCGAGTGGTAGGCAATCCGGCCGTCAATGGTGATTCATGGCCTCACAGATATAAACAACAATAACTCCGCTTCTATTCGTCGTATGCGAATATGCGACATAGCAATTTGTCGCTTAAAACACGTCACATCGACCCACCTTCTGCCGATCTGCGACGAACTTGCATGGTTTCGTCAAACGTCGATTGTTTCGAGTGGTAGGGAATCCGGCCGTCAATGGTGATTCATGGCATCACAGATGTAAACAACTATAACTCCGCTTCTATTCGTTGAATGCAAATCTGCGACATAGCAATTTGTAGCTTAAAACACGTCACATCGACCTACCTTGTGCCGATCTGCGACGAACTTGCATAGTTTCGTCAAACATCGATCGTTTCGAGTGGTAGGCAATCCGGCCGTCATTGGTGATTCATGGCCTCACAGATATAAACAACTATAACTCCGCTTCTATTCGTCGTATGCGAATCTGCGACCTAGCAATTTGTTGCTTAAAACACGCCCCAATGAACCACCTTATACCGATCTGCGACGAACTTGCATAGTTTCGTCAAACATCGATCGATTCTAGTGGAAAGCAATCCGGCCGTCAACGGTGATTCATGGCCAGACAGATATAAACAACAAAAACTCCGCTTCTATTCGTCGAATGCAAATCTGCGACATAGCAATTTGTAGCATAAAACACGCCCCAACGAACCACCTTATACCGATCTGCGACGAACTTGCATAGTTTTGTCAAACATCGATCGTTTCGAGTGGAAAGCAATCCGGCCGTCAATGGTGATTCATGACCTGACAGATATAAACAATTATAACTCCGCTTCTATTCGTCGAATGCAAATCTGCGACATAGCAATTTGTAGCTTAAAACACGTCACATCGACCCACCTTGTGCCGATGTGCGACGAACTTGCATAGTTTCGTCAAACGTCGATCGTTTCGAGTGGTAGGGAATCCGGCCGTCAATGGTGATTCATGGCCTCACAGATATAAACAACAATAACTCCGCTTCTATTCGTCGTATGCGAATCTGCGACATAGCAATTTGTAGCTTAAAACACGACACATCGACCCACCTCATGCCGATCTGCGACGTACTTGTATAGTTTCGTCAAACGTCGATCGTTTCGAGTGGTAGGCAATCCGGTAGTCAATGGCGATTCATGGCCTCATAGATATAAACAACTATAAGTCCGCTTCTATACGTCGTATGCGAATCTGCGACATAGCAATTTGTAGCTTAAAACACGCCCCAACGAACCACCTTATACCGATTTGCGACGAACTTGCATAGTTTCGTCAAATATCGATCGTTTCGAGTGGAAAGCAATCCGGCCGTCAATGGTGATTCATGGCCTCACAGATATAAACAACTATAACTCCGCTTCTATTCGCCGTATGCAAATCTGCGACGTAGCAATTTGTAGCAAAAAACACGGCCCAACGACCCACCTTATACCGATCTGCGACGAACTTGCATAGTTTTGTCAAACATCGATCGTTTCGAGTGGAAAGCAATCCGGCCGTCAATGGTGATTCATGGCCTGACAGATATAAACAACTATAACTCAGTTTCTATTCGTCGAATGCAAATTTGCGACATAGCGATTTGTAGCTTAAAACACGACACATCGACCCACCTCATGCCGATCTGCGACGTACTTGTATAGTTTCGTCAAACGTCGATCGTTTCGAGTGGTAGGCAATCCGGTAGTCAATGGCGATTTATGGCCTCACAGATATAAACAACTATAACTCCGCTTCTATTCGTCGTATGCGAATATGCGACCTAGCAATTTGTAGCTTAAAACACGCCCCAACGAACCACCTTATACCGACCTGCGACGAACTTGCATGGTTTCGTCAAACGTCGATCGTTTCGAGTGGTAGGGAATCCGGCCGTCAATGGTGATTCATGGCCTCACAGATATAAACAACAATAACTCCGCTTCTATTCGTCGTATGCGAATCTGCGACATAGCAATTTGTAGCTTAAAACACGACACATCGGCCCACCTCATGCCGATCTGCGACGTACTTGTATAGTTTCGTCAAACGTCGATCGTTTCGAGTGGTAGGCAATCCGGTAGTCAATGGCGATTTATGGCCTCACAGATATAAACAACTATAACTCCGCTTCTATTCGTCGTATGCGAATATGCGACCTAGCAATTTGTAGCTTAAAACACGCCCCAACGAACCACCTTATACCGACCTGCGACGAACTTGCATGGTTTCGTCAAACGTCGATCGTTTCGAGTGGTAGGGAATCCGGCCGTCAATGGTGATTCATGGCCTCACAGATATAAACAACAATAACTCCGCTTCTATTCGTCGTATGCGAATCTGCGACATAGCAATTTGTAGCTTAAAACACGACACATCGGCCCACCTCATGCCGATCTGCGACGTACTTGTATAGTTTCGTCAAACGTCGATCGTTTCGAGTGGTATGCATTTCGGTAGTCAATGGCGATTCATGGCCTCACAGATATAAACAACTATAAGTCCGCTTCTATTCGTCGTATGCAAATCTGCGACATAGCAATTTGTAGCATAAAACACGCCCCAACGAACCACCTTATACCGATCTGCGACGAACTTGCATTGTTTTGTCAAACATCGATCGTTTCGAGTGGAAAGCAATCAGGCCGTCAATGGTGATTCATGGCCTCACAGATATAAACAACAATAACTCCGCTTCTATACGTCGCATGCAAATCTGCGACATAGCAATTTGTAGCATAAAACACGACCCAATGACCCACCTTTTACCGATCTGCGACGAACTTGCATAGTTTCGTCAAATATCGATCGTTTCGAGTGGTAGGCAATCCGGCCGTCAATGGTGATTCATGGCCTCACAGATATAAGCAACTATAACTCCGCTTCTATTCGTCGTATGCGAATCTGCGACATAGCAATTTGTAGCTTAAAACACGACACATCGACCCACCTCATGCCGATCTGCGACGTACTGGTATAGTTTCGTCAAACGTCGATCGTTTCGAGTGGTAGGCAATCCGGTAGTCAATGGCGATTCATGGCCTCATAGATATAAACAACTATAAGTCCGCTTCTATACGTCGTATGCGAATCTGCGACATAGCAATTTGTAGCTTAAAACACGCCCCAACGAACCACCTTATACCGATCTGCGACGAACTTGCATAGTTTTGTCAAACATCGATCGTTTCGAGTGGAAAGCAATCCGGCCGTCAATGGTGATTCATGGCCTGACAGATATAAACAACTATAACTCCGCTTCTATTCGTCGAATGCAAATCTGCGACATTTGCAATTTTTAGCTTAAAACACGTCATATCGACCCACCATGTGCCGATCTGCGACGAACTTGCATAGTTTCGTCAAACATCGATCGTTTCGAGTGGTAGGCAATCCGGCCGTCAATGGTGATTCATGGCCTCACAGATAGAAACAACAATAACTCCGCTTCTATTCGTCATATGCAAATCTGCGACATAACAATTTGTAGCATAAAACACGCCCCAACGAACCACCTTATACCGATCTGCGACGAACTTGCATAGTTTTGTCAAACATCGATCGTTTCGAGTGGAAAGCAATCCGGCCGTCAATGGTGATTCATGGCCTGCCAGATATAAACAACTATAACTCAGCTTCTAGTCGTCGAATGCAAATTTGCGACATAGCAATTTGTAGCTTAAAACACGTCACATCGAACCACCTTGCGCCGATCTGCGACGAACTTGCATTGTTTCGTCAAACATCGATCGTTTCGAGTGGTAGGCAATCCGGCCGTCAATGGTGATTCATGGCCTCACAGATATAAACAACAATAACTCCGCTTCTATTCGTCGTATGCGAATATGCGACATAGCAATTTGTAGCTTAAAACACGTCACATCGACCCACCTTCTGCCGATCTGCGACGAACTTGCATGGTTTCGTCAAACGTCGATTGTTTCGAGTTGTAGGGAATCCGGCCGTCAATGGTGATTCATGGCCTCACAGATGTAAACAACTATAACTCCGCTTCTATTCGTCGAATGCAAATCTGCGACATAGCAATTTGTAGCTTAAAACACGTCACATCGACCTACCTTGTGCCGATCTGCGACGAACTTGCATAGTTTCGTCAAACATCGATCGTTTCGAGTGGTAGGCAATCCGGCCGTCATTGGTGATTCATGGCCTCACAGATATAAACAACTATAACTCCGCTTCTATTCGTCGTATGCGAATCTGCGACCTAGCAATTTGTTGCTTAAAACACGCCCCAATGAACCACCTTATACCGATCTGCGACGAACTTGCATAGTTTCGTCAAACATCGATCGATTCTAGTGGAAAGCAATCCGGCCGTCAACGGTGATTCATGGCCAGACAGATATAAACAACAAAAACTCCGCTTCTATTCGTCGAATGCAAATCTGCGACATAGCAATTTGTAGCATAAAACACGCCCCAACGAACCACCTTATACCGATCTGCGACGAACTTGCATAGTTTTGTCAAACATCGATCGTTTCGAGTGGAAAGCAATCCGGCCGTCAATGGTGATTCATGGCCTCACAGATATAAACCACAATAACTCCGCTTCTATTCGTCGTATGCGAATCTGCGACATAGCAATTTGTAGCTTAAAACACGCCCTAACGAACCACCTTATACCGATCTGCGACGAACTTGCATAGTTTTGTCAAACATCGATCGTTTCGAGTGGAAAGCAATCCGGCCGTCAATGGTGATTCATGACCTGACAGATATAAACAATTATAACTCCGCTTCTATTCGTCGAATGCAAATCTGCGACATAGCAATTTGTAGCTTAAAACACGTTACATCGACCCACCTTGTGCCGATCTGCGACGAACTTGCATAATTTCGTCAAACATCGATCGTTTCGAGTGGTAGGCAATCCGGCCGTCAATGGTGATTCATGGCCTCACAGATATAAACAACAATAACTCCGCTTCTATTCGTCGTATGCGAATATGCGACATATCAATTTGTAGCTTAAAACACGTCACATCGACCCACCTTCTGCCGATCTGCGACGAACTTGCATGGTTTCGTCAAACGTCGATCGTTTCGAGTGGAAAGCAATCCGGCCGTCAATGGTGATTCATGGCCTCACAGATATAAACAACAATAACTCCGCTTCTATTCGTCGAATGCAAATCTGCGACATAGCAATTTGTAGCTTAAAACACGCCCCAACGAACCACCTTATACCGATCTGCGACGAACTTGCATAGTTTTGTCAAACATCGATCGTTTCGAGTGGAAAGCAATCCGGCCGTCAATGGTGATTCATGGCCTCACAGATATAAACAACAATAACTCCGCTTCTATTCGTCGTATGCAAATCTGCGACATAGCAATTTGTAGCATAAAACACGCCCCAACCAACCACCTTATACCGATCTGCGACGAACTTGCATGGTTTCGTCAAACGTCGATCGTTTCGAGTGGTAGGGAATCCGGCCGTCAATGTTGATTCATGGCCTCACAGATATAAACAACTATAACTCCGCTTCTATTCGTCGAATGCAAATCTGCGACATAGCAATTTGTAGCTTAAAACACGTCACATCGAACCACGTTGTGCCGATCTGCGACGAACTTGCATAGTTTCGTCAAACATCGATCGTTTCAAGTGGTAGGCAATCCGGCCGTCAATGGTGATTCATGGCCTCATAGATATAAACAACAATAACTCCGCTTCTATTCGTCGTATGCGAATATGCGACATAGCAATTTGTAGCTTAGAACACGTCACATCGACCCACCTTCGGCCGATCTGCGACGAACTTGCATGGTTTCGTCAAACGTCGATCGTTTCGAGTGGTAGGGAATCCGGCCGTCAATGGTGATTCACGGCCTCACAGATATAAACAACTATATCTCCGCTTCTATTCGTCGAATGCAAATCTGCGACATAGCAATTTGTAGCTTAAAACACGACACATCGACCCAGCACATGCCGATCTGCGACGTACTTGTATAGTTTCGTCAAACGTCGATCGTTTCGAGTGGTAGGCAATCAGGTAGTCAATGGCGATTCATGGCCTCACAGATATAAACAACTATAACTCCGCTTCTATTCGTCGTATGCGAATCTGCGACCTAGCAATTTGTAGCTTAAAACACGCCCCAATGAACCACCTTATACCGATCTGCGACGAACTTGCATAGTTTCGTCAAACATCGATCGATTCTAGTGGAAAGCAATCCGGCCGTCAATGGTGATTCATGGCCAGACAGATATAAACAACTATAACTCCGCTTCTATTCGTCGAATGCAAATCTGCGACATAGCAATTTGTAGCATAAGACACGTCACATCGACCCACCTTGTGCCGATCTGCGACGAACTTGCATGGTTTCGTCAAACGTCGATCGTTTCGAGTGGTAGGGAATCCGGCCGTCAATGGTGATTCATGGCCTCACAGATATAAACAACTATAACTCCGCTTCTATTCGTCGAATGCAAATCTGCGACATAGCAATTTGTAGCTTAAAACACGTCACATCGAACCACCTTGCGCCGATCTGCGACGAACTTGCATTGTTTCGTCACACATCGATCGTTTCGAGTGGTAGGCAATCCGGCCGTCAATGGTGATTCATGGCCTCACAGATATAAACAACAATAACTCCGCTTCTATTCGTCGTATGCGAATATGCGACATAGCAATTTGTCGCTTAAAACACGTCACATCGACCCACCTTCTGCCGATCTGCGACGAACTTGCATGGTTTCGTCAAACGTCGATTGTTTCGAGTGGTAGGGAATCCGGCCGTCAATGGTGATTCATGGCATCACAGATGTAAACAACTATAACTCCGCTTCTATTCGTCGAATGCAAATCTGCGACATAGCAATTTGTAGCTTAAAACACGTCACATCGACCTACCTTATACCGATCTGCGACGAACTTGCATAGTTTTGTCAAACATCGATCGTTTCGAGTGGAAAGCAATCCGGCCGTCAATGGTGATTCATGGCCTCACAGATATAAACCACAATAACTCCGCTTCTATTCGTCGTATGCGAATCTGCGACATAGCAATTTGTAGCTTAAAACACGCCCTAACGAACCACCTTATACCGATCTGCGACGAACTTGCATAGTTTTGTCAAACATCGATCGTTTCGAGTGGAAAGCAATCCGGCCGTCAATGGTGATTCATGACCTGACAGATATAAACAATTATAACTCCGCTTCTATTCGTCGAATGCAAATCTGCGACATAGCAATTTGTAGCTTAAAACACGTTACATCGACCCACCTTGTGCCGATCTGCGACGAACTTGCATAATTTCGTCAAACATCGATCGTTTCGAGTGGTAGGCAATCCGGCCGTCAATGGTGATTCATGGCCTCACAGATATAAACAACAATAACTCCGCTTCTATTCGTCGTATGCGAATATGCGACATATCAATTTGTAGCTTAAAACACGTCACATCGACCCACCTTCTGCCGATCTCCGACGAACTTGCATTGTTTCGTCAAACGTCGATCGTTTCGAGTGGAAAGCAATCCGGCCGTCAATGGTGATTCATGGCCTCACAGATATAAACAACAATAACTCCGCTTCTATTCGTCGAATGCAAATCTGCGACATAGCAATTTGTAGCTTAAAACACGCCCCAACGAACCACCTTATACCGATCTGCGACGAACTTGCATAGTTTTGTCAAACATCGATCGTTTCGAGTGGAAAGCAATCCGGCCGTCAATGGTGATTCATGGCCTCACAGATATAAACAACAATAACTCCGCTTCTATTCGTCGTATGCAAATCTGCGACATAGCAATTTGTAGCATAAAACACGCCCCAACCAACCACCTTATACCGATCTGCGACGAACTTGCATGGTTTCGTCAAACGTCGATCGTTTCGAGTGGTAGGGAATCCGGCCGTCAATGTTGATTCATGGCCTCACAGATATAAACAACTATAACTCCGCTTCTATTCGTCGAATGCAAATCTGCGACATAGCAATTTGTAGCTTAAAACACGTCACATCGAACCACGTTGTGCCGATCTGCGACGAACTTGCATAGTTTCGTCAAACATCGATCGTTTCAAGTGGTAGGCAATCCGGCCGTCAATGGTGATTCATGGCCTCATAGATATAAACAACAATAACTCCGCTTCTATTCGTCGTATGCGAATATGCGACATAGCAATTTGTAGCTTAGAACACGTCACATCGACCCACCTTCGGCCGATCTGCGACGAACTTGCATGGTTTCGTCAAACGTCGATCGTTTCGAGTGGTAGGGAATCCGGCCGTCAATGGTGATTCACGGCCTCACAGATATAAACAACTATATCTCCGCTTCTATTCGTCGAATGCAAATCTGCGACATAGCAATTTGTAGCTTAAAACACGACACATCGACCCACCACATGCCGATCTGCGACGTACTTGTATAGTTTCGTCAAACGTCGATCGTTTCGAGTGGTAGGCAATCAGGTAGTCAATGGCGATTCATGGCCTCACAGATATAAACAACTATAACTCCGCTTCTATTCGTCGTATGCGAATCTGCGACCTAGCAATTTGTAGCTTAAAACACGCCCCAATGAACCACCTTATACCGATCTGCGACGAACTTGCACAGTTTCGTCAAACATCGATCGATTCTAGTGGAAAGCAATCCGGCCGTCAATGGTGATTCATGGCCAGACAGATATAAACAACTATAACTCCGCTTCTATTCGTCGAATGCAAATCTGCGACATAGCAATTTGTAGCATAAGACACGTCACATCGACCCACCTTGTGCCGATCTGCGACGAACTTGCATGGTTTCGTCAAACGTCGATCGTTTCGAGTGGTAGGGAATCCGGCCGTCAATGGTGATTCATGGCCTCACAGATATAAACAACTATAACTCCGCTTCTATTCGTCGAATGCAAATCTGCGACATAGCAATTTGTAGCTTAAAACACGTCACATCGAACCACCTTGCGCCGATCTGCGACGAACTTGCATTGTTTCGTCACACATCGATCGTTTCGAGTGGTAGGCAATCCGGCCGTCAATGGTGATTCATGGCCTCACAGATATAAACAACAATAACTCCGCTTCTATTCGTCGTATGCGAATATGCGACATAGCAATTTGTCGCTTAAAACACGTCACATCGACCCACCTTCTGCCGATCTGCGACGAACTTGCATGGTTTCGTCAAACGTCGATTGTTTCGAGTGGTAGGGAATCCGGCCGTCAATGGTGATTCATGGCATCACAGATGTAAACAACTATAACTCCGCTTCTATTCGTCGAATGCAAATCTGCGACATAGCAATTTGTAGCTTAAAACACGTCACATCGACCTACCTTGTGCCGATCTGCGACGAACTTGCATAGTTTCGTCAATCATCGATCGTTTCGAGTGGTAGGCAATCCGGCCGTCATTGGTGATTCATGGCCTCACAGATATAAACAACTATAACTCCGCTTCTATTCGTCGTATGCGAATCTGCGACCTAGCAATTTGTTGCTTAAAACACGCCCCAATGAACCACCTTATACCGATCTGCGACGAACTTGCATAGTTTCGTCAAACATCGATCGATTCTAGTGGAAAGCAATCCGGCCGTCAACGGTGATTCATGGCCAGACAGATATAAACAACAAAAACTCCGCTTCTATTCGTCGAATGCAAATCTGCGACATAGCAATTTGTAGCATAAAACACGCCCCAACGAACCACCTTATACCGATCTGCGACGAACTTGCATAGTTTTGTCAAACATCGATCGTTTCGAGTGGAAAGCAATCCGGCCGTCAATGGTGATTCATGGCCTCACAGATATAAACCACAATAACTCCGCTTCTATTCGTCGTATGCGAATCTGCGACATAGCAATTTGTAGCTTAAAACACGCCCTAACGAACCACCTTATACCGATCTGCGACGAACTTGCATAGTTTTGTCAAACATCGATCGTTTCGAGTGGAAAGCAATCCGGCCGTCAATGGTGATTCATGGCCTCATAGATATAAACAACAATAACTCCGCTTCTATTCGTCGTATGCGAATATGCGACATAGCAATTTGTAGCTTAAAACACGTCACATCGACCCACCTTCGGCCGATCTGCGACGAACTTGCATGGTTTCGTCAAACGTCGATCGTTTCGAGTGGTAGGGAATCCGGCCGTCAATGGTGATTCACGGCCTCACAGATATAAACAACTATATCTCCGCTTCTATTCGTCGAATGCAAATCTGCGACATAGCAATTTGTAGCTTAAAACACGACACATCGACCCACCACATGCCGATCTGCGACGTACTTGTATAGTTTCGTCAAACGTCGATCGTTTCGAGTGGTAGGCAATCAGGTGGTCAATGGCGATTCATGGCCTCACAGATATAAACAACTATAACTCCGCTTCTATTCGTCGTATGCGAATCTGCGACCTAGCAATTTGTAGCTTAAAACACGCCCCAATGAACCACCTTATACCGATCTGCGACGAACTTGCATAGTTTCGTCAAACATCGATCGATTCTAGTGGAAAGCAATCCGGCCGTCAATGGTGATTCATGGCCAGACAGATATAAACAACTATAACTCCGCTTCTATTCGTCGAATGCAAATTTGCGACATAGCGATTTGTAGCTTAAAACACGACACATCGACCCACCTCATGCCGATCTGCGACGTACTTGTATAGTTTCGTCAAACGTCGATCGTTTCGAGTGGTAGGCAATCCGGTAGTCAATGGCGATTTATGGCCTCACAGATATAAACAACTATAACTCCGCTTCTATTCGTCGTATGCGAATATGCGACCTAGCAATTTGTAGCTTAAAACACGCCCCAACGAACCACCTTATACCGACCTGCGACGAACTTGCATGGTTTCGTCAAACGTCGATCGTTTCGAGTGGTAGGGAATCCGGCCGTCAATGGTGATTCATGGCCTCACAGATATAAACAACAATAACTCCGCTTCTATTCGTCGTATGCGAATCTGCGACATAGCAATTTGTAGCTTAAAACACGACACATCGGCCCACCTCATGCCGATCTGCGACGTACTTGTATAGTTTCGTCAAACGTCGATCGTTTCGAGTGGTATGCATTTCGGTAGTCAATGGCGATTCATGGCCTCACAGATATAAACAACTATAAGTCCGCTTCTATTCGTCGTATGCAAATCTGCGACATAGCAATTTGTAGCATAAAACACGCCCCAACGAACCACCTTATACCGATGTGCGACGAACTTGCATTGTTTTGTCAAACATCGATCGTTTCGAGTGGAAAGCAATCAGGCCGTCAATGGTGATTCATGGCCTCACAGATATAAACAACAATAACTCCGCTTCTATACGTCGCATGCAAATCTGCGACATAGCAATTTGTAGCATAAAACACGACCCAACGACCCACCTTTTACCGATCTGCGACGAACTTGCATAGTTTCGTCAAATATCGATCGTTTCGAGTGGTAGGCAATCCGGCCGTCAATGGTGATTCATGGCCTCACAGATATAAACAACTATAACTCCGCTTCTATTCGTCGAATGCAAATCTGCGACATAGCAATTTGTAGCTTAAAACATGTCACATCGAACCACCTTGCGCCGATCTGCGACGAACTTGCATTGTTTCGTCAAACATCGATCGTTTCGAGTGGTAGGCAATCCGGCCGTCAATGGTGATTCATGGGCTCACAGATATAAACAACAATAACTCCGCTTCTATTCGTCGTATGCGAATATGCGACATAGCAATTTGTAGCTTAAAACACGTCACATCGACCCACCTTCTGCCGATCTGCGACGAACTTGCATGGTTTCGTCAAACGTCGATTGTTTCGAGTGGTAGGGAATCCGGCCGTCAATGGTGATTCATGGCCTCACAGATGTAAACAACTATAACTCCGCTTCTATTCGTCGAATGCAAATCTGCGACATAGCAATTTGTAGCTTAAAACACGTCACATCGACCTACCTTGTGCCGATCTGCGACGAACTTGCATAGTTTCGTCAAACATCGATCGTTTCGAGTGGTAGGCAATCCGGCCGTCATTGGTGATTCATGGCCTCACAGATATAAACAACTATAACTCCGCTTCTATTCGTCGTATGCGAATCTGCGACCTAGCAATTTGTTGCTTAAAACACGCCCCAATGAACCACCTTATACCGATCTGCGACGAACTTGCATAGTTTCGTCAAACATCGATCGATTCTAGTGGAAAGCAATCCGGCCGTCAACGGTGATTCATGGCCAGACAGATATAAAAAACAAAAACTCCGCTTCTATTCGTCGAATGCAAATCTGCGACATAGCAATTTGTAGCATAAAACACGCCCCAACGAACCACCTTATACCGATCTGCGACGAACTTGCATAGTTTTGACAAACATCGATCGTTTCGAGTGGAAAGCAATCCGGCCGTCAATGGTGATTCATGGCCTCACAGATATAAACAATTATAACTCCGCTTCTATTCGTCGAATGCAAATCTGCGACATAGCAATTTGTAGCTTAAAACACGTCACATCGACCCACCTTGTGCCGATGTGCGACGAACTTGCATAGTTTCGTCAAACGTCGATCGTTTCGAGTGGTAGGGAATCCGGCCGTCAATGGTGATTCATGGCCTCACAGATATAAACAACAATAACTCCGCTTCTATTCGTCGTATGCGAATCTGCGACATAGCAATTTGTAGCTTAAAACACGACACATCGACCCACCTCATGCCGATCTGCGACGTACTTGTATAGTTTCGTCAAACGTCGATCGTTTCGAGTGGTAGGCAATCCGGTAGTCAATGGCGATTCATGGCCTCATAGATATAAACAACTATAAGTCCGCTTCTATACGTCGTATGCGAATCTGCGACATAGCAATTTGTAGCTTAAAACACGCCCCAACGACCCACCTTATACCGATCTGCGACGAACTTGCATAGTTTTGTCAAACATCGATCGTTTCGAGTGGAAAGCAATCCGGCCGTCAATGGTGATTCATGGCCTGACAGATATAAACAACTATAACTCCGCTTCTATTCGTCGAATGCAAATCTGCGACATTTGCAATTTTTAGCTTAAAACACGTCATATCGACCCACCTTGTGCCGATCTGCGACGAACTTGCATAGTTTCGTCAAACATCGATCGTTTCGAGTGGTAGGCAATCCGGCCGTCAATGGTGATTCATGGCCTCACAGATAGAAACAACAATAACTCCGCTTCTATTCGTCATATGCAAATCTGCGACATAACAATTTGTAGCATAAAACACGCCCCAACGAACCACCTTATACCGATCTGCGACGAACTTGCATAGTTTTGTCAAACATCGATCGTTTCGAGTGGAAAGCAATCCGGCCGTCAATGGTGATTCATGGCCTGCCAGATATAAACAACTATAACTCAGCTTCTAGTCGTCGAATGCAAATTTGCGACATAGCGATTTGTAGCTTAAAACACGACACATCGACCCACCTCGTGCCGATCTGCGACGTACTTGTATAGTTTCGTCAAACGTCGATCGTTTCGAGTGGTAGGCAATCCGGTAGTCAATGGCGATTCATGGCCTCAAAGATGTAAACAACTATTACTCCGCTTCTATTCGTCGTATGCGAATCTGCGACCTAGCAATTTGTAGTTTAAAACACGCCCCAATGAACCACCTCATACCGATCTGCGACGAACTTGCATAGTTTTGTCAAACATCGATCGTTCCGAGTGGAAAGCAATCCGGCCGTCAATGGTGATTCATGGCCTGACAGATATAAACAACTATAACTCAGCTTCTATTCGTCGAATGCAAATTTGCGACATAGCGATTTGTAGCTTAAAACACGACACATCGACCCACCTCATGCCGATCTGCGACGTACTTGTATAGTTTCGTCAAACGTCGATCGTTTCGAGTGGTAGGCAATCCGGTAGTCAATGGCGATTTATGGCCTCACAGATATAAACAACTATAACTCCGCTTCTATTCGTCGTATGCGAATATGCGACCTAGCAATTTGTAGCTTAAAACACGCCCCAACGAACCACCTTATACCGACCTGCGACGAACTTGCATGGTTTCGTCAAACGTCGATCGTTTCGAGTGGTAGGGAATCCGGCCGTCAATGGTGATTCATGGCCTCACAGATATAAACAACAATAACTCCGCTTCTATTCGTCGTATGCGAATCTGCGACATAGCAATTTGTAGCTTAAAACACGACACATCGGCCCACCTCATGCCGATCTGCGACGTACTTGTATAGTTTCGTCAAACGTCGATCGTTTCGAGTGGTATGCATTTCGGTAGTCAATGGCGATTCATGGCCTCACAGATATAAACAACTATAAGTCCGCTTCTATTCGTCGTATGCAAATCTGCGACATAGCAATTTGTAGCATAAAACACGCCCCAACGAACCACCTTATACCGATGTGCGACGAACTTGCATTGTTTTGTCAAACATCGATCGTTTCGAGTGGAAAGCAATCAGGCCGTCAATGGTGATTCATGGCCTCACAGATATAAACAACAATAACTCCGCTTCTATACGTCGCATGCAAATCTGCGACATAGCAATTTGTAGCATAAAACACGACCCAACGACCCACCTTTTACCGATCTGCGACGAACTTGCATAGTTTCGTCAAATATCGATCGTTTCGAGTGGTAGGCAATCCGGCCGTCAATGGTGATTCATGGCCTCACAGATATAAACAACTATAACTCCGCTTCTATTCGTCGAATGCAAATCTGCGACATAGCAATTTGTAGCTTAAAACACGTCACATCGAACCACCTTGCGCCGATCTGCGACGAACTTGCATTGTTTCGTCAAACATCGATCGTTTCGAGTGGTAGGCAATCCGGCCGTCAATGGTGATTCATGGGCTCACAGATATAAACAACAATAACTCCGCTTCTATTCGTCGTATGCGAATATGCGACATAGCAATTTGTAGCTTAAAACACGTCACATCGACCCACCTTCTGCCGATCTGCGACGAACTTGCATGGTTTCGTCAAACGTCGATTGTTTCGAGTGGTAGGGAATCCGGCCGTCAATGGTGATTCATGGCCTCACAGATGTAAACAACTATAACTCCGCTTCTATTCGTCGAATGCAAATCTGCGACATAGCAATTTGTAGCTTAAAACACGTCACATCGACCTACCTTGTGCCGATCTGCGACGAACTTGCATAGTTTCGTCAAACATCGATCGTTTCGAGTGGTAGGCAATCCGGCCGTCATTGGTGATTCATGGCCTCACAGATATAAACAACTATAACTCCGCTTCTATTCGTCGTATGCGAATCTGCGACCTAGCAATTTGTTGCTTAAAACACGCCCCAATGAACCACCTTATACCGATCTGCGACGAACTTGCATAGTTTCGTCAAACATCGATCGATTCTAGTGGAAAGCAATCCGGCCGTCAACGGTGATTCATGGCCAGACAGATATAAAAAACAAAAACTCCGCTTCTATTCGTCGAATTCAAATCTGCGACATAGCAATTTGTAGCATAAAACACGCCCCAACGAACCACCTTATACCGATCTGCGACGAACTTGCATAGTTTTGACAAACATCGATCGTTTCGAGTGGAAAGCAATCCGGCCGTCAATGGTGATTCATGGCCTCACAGATATAAGCCACAATAACTCCGCTTCTATTCGTCGTATGCGAATCTGCGACATAGCAATTTGTAGCTTAAAACACGCCCTAACGAACCACCTTATACCGATCTGCGACGAACTTGCATAGTTTTGTCAAACATCGATCGTTTCGAGTGGAAAGCAATCCGGCCGTCAATGGTGATTCATGACCTGACAGATATAAACAATTATAACTCCGCTTCTATTCGTCGAATGCAAATCTGCGACATAGCAATTTGTAGCTTAAAACACGTTACATCGACCCACCTTGTGCCGATCTGCGACGAACTTGCATAATTTCGTCAAACATCGATCGTTTCGAGTGGTAGGCAATCCGGCCGTCAATGGTGATTCATGGCCTCACAGATATAAACAACAATAACTCCGCTTCTATTCGTCGTATGCGAATATGCGACATATCAATTTGTAGCTTAAAACACGTCACATCGACCCACCTTCTGCCGATCTGCGACGAACTTGCATGGTTTCGTCAAACGTCGATCGTTTCGAGTGGAAAGCAATCCGGCCGTCAATGGTGATTCATGGCCTCACAGATATAAACAACAATAACTCCGCTTCTATTCGTCGAATGCAAATCTGCGACATAGCATTTTGTAGCTTAAAACACGCCCCAACGAACCACCTTATACCGATCTGCGACGAACTTGCATAGTTTTGTCAAACATCGATCGTTTCGAGTGGAAAGCAATCCGGCCGTCAATGGTGATTCATGGCCTCACAGATATAAACAACAATAACTCCGCTTCTATTCGTCGTATGCAAATCTGCGACATAGCAATTTGTAGCATAAAACACGCCCCAACCAACCACCTTATACCGATCTGCGACGAACTTGCATGGTTTCGTCAAACGTCGATCGTTTCGAGTGGTAGGGAATCCGGCCGTCAATGTTGATTCATGGCCTCACAGATATAAACAACTATAACTCCGCTTCTATTCGTCGAATGCAAATCTGCGACATAGCAATTTGTAGCTTAAAACACGTCACATCGAACCACGTTGTGCCGATCTGCGACGAACTTGCATAGTTTCGTCAAACATCGATCGTTTCAAGTGGTAGGCAATCCGGCCGTCAATGGTGATTCATGGCCTCATAGATATAAACAACAATAACTCCGCTTCTATTCGTCGTATGCGAATATGCGACATAGCAATTTGTAGCTTAAAACACGACACATCGACCCACCACATGCCGATCTGCGACGTACTTGTATAGTTTCGTCAAACGTCGATCGTTTCGAGTTGTAGGCAATCCGGTAGTCAATGGCGATTCATGGCCTCACAGATATAAACAACTATAACTCCGCTTCTATTCGTCGTATGCGAATCTGCGACCTAGCAATTTGTAGCTTAAAACACGCCCCAATGAACCACCTTATACCGATCTGCGACGAACTTGCATAGTTTCGTCAAACATCGATCGATTCTAGTGGAAAGCAATCCGGCCGTCAATGGTGATTCATGGCCAGACAGATATAAACAACTATAACTCCGCTTCTATTCGTCGAATGCAAATCTGCGACATAGCAATTTGTAGCTTAAAACACGTCACATCGACCCACGTTGTGCCGATCTGCGACGAACTTGCATAGTTTCGTCAAACATCGATCGTTTCAAGTGGTAGGCAATCCGGCCGTCAATGGTGATTCATGGCCTCATAGATATAAACAACAATAACTCCGCTTCTATTCGTCGTATGCGAATATGCGACATAGCAATTTGTAGCTTAAAACACGTCACATCGACCCACCTTCGGCCGATTTGCGACGAACTTGCATGGTTTCGTCAAACGTCGATCGTTTCGAGTGGTAGGGAATCCGGCCGTCAATGGTGATTCACGGCCTCACAGATATAAACAACTATAACTCCGCTTCTATTCGTCGAATGCAAATCTGCGACATAGCAATTTGTAGCTTAAAACACGACACATCGACCCACCTCATGCCGATCTGCGACGTACTTGTATAGTTTCGTCAAACGTCAAACGTTTCGAGTGGTAGGCAATCCGGTAGTCAATGGCGATTCATGGCCTCACAGATATAAACAACTATAACTCCGCTTCTATTCGTCGTATGCGAATCTGCGACCTAGCAATTTGTAGCTTAAAACACGCCCCAATGAACCACCTTATACCGATCTGCGACGAACTTGCATAGTTTCGTCAAACATCGATCGATTCTAGTGGAAAGCAATCCGGCCGTCAATGGTGATTCATGGCCAGACAGATATAAACAACTATAACTCCGCTTCTATTCGTCGAATGCAAATCTGCGACATAGCAATTTGTAGCATAAAACACGTCACATCGACCCACCTTGTGCCGATCTGCGACGAACTTGCATGGTTTCGTCAAACGTCGATCGTTTCGAGTGGTAGGGAATCCGGCCGTCAATGGTGATTCATGGCCTCACAGATATAAACAACTATAACTCCGCTTCTATTCGTCGTATGCAAATCTGCGACATAGCAATTTGTAGCTTAAAACACGTCACATCGACCCACCTTGTGCCGATCTGCGACGAACTTGCATGGTTTCGTCAAACGTCGATCGTTTCGAGTGGTAGGGAATCCGGCCGTCAATGGTGATTCATGGTCTCACAGATATAAACCACAATAACTCCGTTCTATTCGTCGTATGCGAATCTGCGACATAGCAATTTGTAGCATAAAACACGCCCCAACGAACCACCTTATACCGATCTGCTACGAACTTGCATAGTTTTGTCAAACATCGATCGTTTCGAGTGGAAAGCAATCCGGCCGTCAATGGTGATTCATGGCCTGACAGATATAAACAACTATAACTCAGCTTCTATTCGTCGATTGCAAATTTGCGACATAGCGATTTGTAGCTTACAACACGACACATCGACCCACCTCATGCCGATCTGCGACGTACTTGTATAGTTTCGTCAAACGACGATCGTTTCGAGTGGTAGGCAATCCGGTAGTCAATGGCGATTCATGGCCTCACAGATATAAACAACTATAACTCCGCTTCTATTCGTCGTATGCGAATCTGCGACCTAGCAATTTGTAGGTTAAAACACGCCCCAATGAACCACCTTATACCGATCTGCGACGAACTTGCATAGTTTCGTCAAACATCGATCGATTCTAGTGGAAAGCAATCCGGCCGTCAATGGTGATTCATGGCCAGACAGATATAAACAACTATAACTCCGCTTCTATTCGTCGAATGCAAATCTGCGACATAGCAATTTGTAGCTTAAAACACGTCACATCGACCCACCTTGTGCCGATCTGCGACGAACTTGCATGGTTTCGTCAAACGTCGATCGTTTCGAGTGGTAGGGAATCCGGCCGTCAATGTTGATTCATGGCCTCACAGATATAAACAACTATAACTCCGCTTCTATTCGTCGAATGCAAATCTGCGACATAGCAATTTGTAGCTTAAAACACGTCACATCGACCCACGTTGTGCCGATCTGCGACGAACTTGCATAGTTTCGTCAAGCATCGATCGTTTCAAGTGGTAGGCAATCCGGCCGTCAATGATGATTCATGGCCTCATAGATATAAACAACAATAACTCCGCTTCTATTCGTCGTATGCGAATATGCGACATAGCAATTTGTAGCTTAAAACACGTCACATCGACCCACCTTCGGCCGATCTGCGACGAACTTGCATGGTTTCGTCAAACGTCGATCGTTTCGAGTCGTAGGGAATCCGGCCGTCAATGGTGATTCACGGCCTCACAGTTATAAACAACTATAACTCCGCTTCTATTCGTCGAATGCAAATCTGCGACATAGCAATTTGTAGCTTAAAACACGACACATCGACCCACCTCATGCCGATCTGCGACGTACTTGTATAGTTTCGTCAAACGTCAAACGTTTCGAGTGGTAGGCAATCCGGTAGTCAATGGCGATTCATGGCCTCACAGATATAAACAACTATAAATCCGCTTCTATTCGTCGTATGCGAATCTGCGACCTAGCAATTTGTAGCTTAAAACACGCCCCAATGAACCACCTTATACCGATCTGCGACGAACTTGCATAGTTTCGTCAAACATCGATCGATTCTAGTGGAAAGCAATCCGGCCGTCAATGGTGATTCATGGCCAGACAGATATAAACAACTATAACTCCGCTTCTATTCGTCGAATGCAAATCTGCGACATAGCAATTTGTAGCATAAAACACGTCACATCGACCCACCTTGTGCCGATCTGCGACGAACTTGCATGGTTTCGTCAAACGTCGATCGTTTCGAGTGGTAGGGAATCCGGCCGTCAATGGTGATTCATGGCCTCACAGATATAAACAACTATAACTCAGCTTCTATTCGTCGATTGCAAATTTGCGACATAGCGATTTGTAGCTTAAAACACGACACATCGACCCACCTCATGCCGATCTGCGACGTACTTGTATAGTTTTGTCAAACATCGATCGTTTCGAGTGGAAAGCAATCCGGCCGTCAATGGTGATTCATGGCCTCACAGATATAAACAACAATAACTCCGCTTCTATTCGTCGTATGCAAATCTGCGACATAGCAATTTGTAGCATAAAACACGCCCCAACCAACCACCTTATACCGATCTGCGACGAACTTGCATGGTTTCGTCAAACGTCGATCGTTTCGAGTGGTAGGGAATCCGGCCGTCAATGTTGATTCATGGCCTCACAGATATAAACAACTATAACTCCGCTTCTATTCGTCGAATGCAAATCTGCGACATAGCAATTTGTAGCTTAAAACACGTCACATCGAACCACGTTGTGCCGATCTGCGACGAACTTGCATAGTTTCGTCAAACATCGATCGTTTCTAGTGGTAGGCAATCCGGCCGTCAATGGTGATTCATGGCCTCATAGATATAAACAACAATAACTCCGCTTCTATTCGTCGTATGCGAATATGCGACATAGCAATTTGTAGCTTAAAACACGTCACATCGACCCACCTTCGGCCGATCTGCGACGAACTTGCATGGTTTCGTCAAACGTCGATCGTTTCGAATGGTAGGGAATCCGGCCGTCAATGGTGATTCACGGCCTCACAGATATAAACAACTATATCTCCGCTTCTATTCGTCGAATGCAAATCTGCGACATAGCAATTTGTAGCTTAAAACACGACACATCGACCCACCACATGCCGATCTGCGACGTACTTGTATAGTTTCGTCAAACGTCGATCGTTTCGAGTGGTAGGCAATCCGGTAGTCAATGGCGATTCATGGCCTCACAGATATAAACAACTATAACTCCGCTTCTATTCGTCGTATGCGAATCTGCGACCTAGCAATTTGTAGCTTAAAACACGCCCCAATGAACCACCTTATACCGATCTGCGACGAACTTGCATAGTTTCGTCAAACATCGATCGATTCTAGTGGAAAGCAATCCGGCCGTCAATGGTGATTCACGGCCTCACAGATATAAACAACTATAACTCCGCTTCTATTCGTCGAATGCAAATCTGCGACATAGCAATTTGTAGCTTAAAACACGACACATCGACCCACCTCATGCCGATCTGCGACGTACTTGTATAGTTTCGTCAAACGTCAAACGTTTCGAGTGGTAGGCAATCCGGTAGTCAATGGCGATTCATGGCCTCACAGATATAAACAACTATAACTCCGCTTCTATTCGTCGTATGCGAATCTGCGACCTAGCAATTTGTAGCTTAAAACACGCCCCAATGAACCACCTTATACCGATCTGCGACGAACTTGCATAGTTTCGTCAAACATCGATCGATTCTAGTGGAAAGCAATCCGGCCGTCAATGGTGATTCATGGCCAGACAGATATAAACAACTATAACTCCGCTTCTATTCGTCGAATGCAAATCTGCGACATAGCAATTTGTAGCATAAAACACGTCACATCGACCCACCTTGTGCCGATCTGCGACGAACTTGCATGGTTTCGTCAAACGTCGATCGTTTCGAGTGGTAGGGAATCCGGCCGTCAATGGTGATTCATGGCCTCACAGATATAAACAACTATAACTCCGCTTCTATTCGTCGTATGCAAATCTGCGACATAGCAATTTGTAGCTTAAAACACGTCACATCGACCCACCTTGTGCCGATCTGCGACGAACTTGCATGGTTTCGTCAAACGTCGATCGTTTCGAGTGGTAGGGAATCCGGCCGTCAATGGTGATTCATGGTCTCACAGATATAAACCACAATAACTCCGTTCTATTCGTCGTATGCGAATCTGCGACATAGCAATTTGTAGCATAAAACACGCCCCAACGAACCACCTTATACCGATCTGCTACGAACTTGCATAGTTTTGTCAAACATCGATCGTTTCGAGTGGAAAGCAATCCGGCCGTCAATGGTGATTCATGGCCTGACAGATATAAACAACTATAACTCAGCTTCTATTCGTCGATTGCAAATTTGCGACATAGCGATTTGTAGCTTAAAACACGACACATCGACCCACCTCATGCCGATCTGCGACGTACTTGTATAGTTTCGTCAAACGACGATCGTTTCGAGTGGTAGGCAATCCGGTAGTCAATGGCGATTCATGGCCTCACAGATATAAACAACTATAACTCCGCTTCTATTCGTCGTATGCGAATCTGCGACCTAGCAATTTGTAGGTTAAAACACGCCCCAATGAACCACCTTATACCGATCTGCGACGAACTTGCATAGTTTCGTCAAACATCGATCGATTCTAGTGGAAAGCAATCCGGCCGTCAATGGTGATTCATGGCCAGACAGATATAAACAACTATAACTCCGCTTCTATTCGTCGAATGCAAATCTGCGACATAGCAATTTGTAGCTTAAAACACGTCACATCGACCCACCTTGTGCCGATCTGCGACGAACTTGCATGGTTTCGTCAAACGTCGATCGTTTCGAGTGGTAGGGAATCCGGCCGTCAATGTTGATTCATGGCCTCACAGATATAAACAACTATAACTCCGCTTCTATTCGTCGAATGCAAATCTGCGACATAGCAATTTGTAGCTTAAAACACGTCACATCGACCCACGTTGTGCCGATCTGCGACGAACTTGCATAGTTTCGTCAAGCATCGATCGTTTCAAGTGGTAGGCAATCCGGCCGTCAATGATGATTCATGGCCTCATAGATATAAACAACAATAACTCCGCTTCTATTCGTCGTATGCGAATATGCGACATAGCAATTTGTAGCTTAAAACACGTCACATCGACCCACCTTCGGCCGATCTGCGACGAACTTGCATGGTTTCGTCAAACGTCGATCGTTTCGAGTGGTAGGGAATCCGGCCGTCAATGGTGATTCACGGCCTCACAGTTATAAACAACTATAACTCCGCTTCTATTCGTCGAATGCAAATCTGCGACATAGCAATTTGTAGCTTAAAACACGACACATCGACCCACCTCATGCCGATCTGCGACGTACTTGTATAGTTTCGTCAAACGTCAAACGTTTCGAGTGGTAGGCAATCCGGTAGTCAATGGCGATTCATGGCCTCACAGATATAAACAACTATAAATCCGCTTCTATTCGTCGTATACGAATCTGCGACCTAGCAATTTGTAGCTTAAAACACGCCCCAATGAACCACCTTATACCGATCTGCGACGAACTTGCATAGTTTCGTCAAACATCGATCGATTCTAGTGGAAAGCAATCCGGCCGTCAATGGTGATTCATGGCCAGACAGATATAAACAACTATAACTCCGCTTCTATTCGTCGAATGCAAACCTGCGACATAGCAATTTGTAGCATAAAACACGTCACATCGACCCACCTTGTGCCGATCTGCGACGAACTTGCATGGTTTCGTCAAACGTCGATCGTTTCGAGTGGTAGGGAATCCGGCCGTCAATGGTGATTCATGGCCTCACAGATATAAACAACTATAACTCAGCTTCTATTCGTCGATTGCAAATTTGCGACATAGCGATTTGTAGCTTAAAACACGACACATCGACCCACCTCATGCCGATCTGCGACGTACTTGTATAGTTTCGTCAAACGACGATCGTTTCGAGTGGTAGGCAATCCGGCCGTCAATGGTGATTCATGGCCTCATAGATATAAACAACAATAACTCCGCTTCTATTCGTCGTATGCGAATATGCGACATAGCAATTTGTAGCTTAAAACACGTCACATCGACCCACCTTCGGCCGATCTACGACGAACTTGCATGGTTTCGTCAAAGGTCGATCGTTTCGAGTGGTAGGGAATCCGGCCGTCAATGGTGATTCACGGCCTCACAGATATAAACAACTATAACTCCGCTTCTATTCGTCGAATGCAAATCTGCGACATAGCAATTTGTAGCTTAAAACACGACACATCGACCCACCACATGCCGATCTGCGACGTACTTGTATAGTTTCGTCAAACGTCGATCGTTTCGAGTGGTAGGCAATCCGGTAGTCAATGGCGATTCATGGCCTCACAGATATAAACAACTATAACTCCGCTTCTATTCGTCGTATGCGAATCTGCGACCTAGCAATTTGTAGCTTAAAACACGCCCCAATGAACCACCTTATACCGATCTGCGACGAACTTGCATAGTTTCGTCAAACATCGATCGATTCTAGTGGAAAGCAATCCGGCCGTCAATGGTGATTCATGGCCAGACAGATATAAACAACTATAACTCCGCTTCTATTCGTCGAATGCAAATCTGCGACATAGCAATTTGTAGCATAAAACACGTCACATCGACCCACCTTGTGCCGATCTGCGACGAACTTGCATGGTTTCGTCAAACGTCGATCGTTTCGAGTGGTAGGGAATCCGGCCGTCAATGGTGATTCATGGCCTCACAGATATAAACAACTATAACTCCGCTTCTATTCGTCGTATGCAAATCTGCGACATAGCAATTTGTAGCTTAAAACACGTCACATCGACCCACCTTGTGCCGATCTGCGACGAACTTGCATGGTTTCGTCAAACGTCGATCGTTTCGAGTGGTAGGGAATCCGGCCGTCAATGTTGATTCATGGCCTCACAGATATAAACAACTATAACTCCGCTTCAATTCGTCGAATGCAAATCTGCGACATAGCAATTTGTAGCTTAAAACACGTCACATCGACCCACGTTGTGCCGATCTGCGACGAACTTGCATAGTTTCGTCAAACATCGATCGTTTCAAGTGGTAGGAAATCCGGCCGTCAATGGTGATTCATGGCCTCACAGATATAAACAACAATAACTCCGCTTCTATTCGTCGAATGCAAATCTGCGACATAGCAATTTGTAGCTTAAAACACGTCACATCGACCCACCTTGTGCCGATCTGCGACGAACTTGCATAGTTTCGTCAAACATCGATCGTTTCGAGTGGTAGGCAATCCGGCCGTCAATGGTGATTCATGGCCTCATAGATATAAACAACAATAACTCCGCTTCTATTCGTCGTATGCGAATATGCGACATAGCAATTTGTAGCTTAAAACACGTCACATCGACCCACCTTCTGCCGATCTGCGACGAACTTGCATGGTTTCGTCAAACGTTGATCGTTTCGAGTGGTAGGGAATCCGGCCGTCAATGGTGATTCACGGCCTCACAGATATAAACAACTATAACTCCGCTTCTATTCGTCGAATGTAAATCTGCGACATAGCAATTTGTAGCTTAAAACACGACACATCGACCCACCTCATGCCGATCTGCGACGTACTTGTATAGTTTCGTCAAACGTCAAACGTTTCGAGTGGTAGGCAATCCGGTAGTCAATGGCGATTCATGGCCTCACAGATATAAACAACTATAACTCCGCTTCTATTCGTCGAATGCAAATCTGCGACATAGCAATTTGTAGCATAAAACACGTCACATCGACCCACCTTGTGCCGATCTGCGACGAACTTGCATGGTTTCGTCAAACGTCGATCGTTTCGAGTGGTAGGGAATCCGGCCGTCAATGGTGATTCATGGCCTCACAGATATAAACAACTATAACTCCGCTTCTATTCGTCGTATGCAAATCTGCGACATAGCAATTTGTAGCTTAAAACACGTCACATCGACCCACCTTGTGCCGATCTGCGACGAACTTGCATGGTTTCGTCAAACGTCGATCGTTTCGAGTGGTAGGGAATCCGGCCGTCAATGTTGATTCATGGCCTCACAGATATAAACAACTATAACTCCGCTTCAATTCGTCGAATGCAAATCTGCGACATAGCAATTTGTAGCTTAAAACACGTCACATCGACCCACGTTGTGCCGATCTGCGACGAACTTGCATAGTTTCGTCAAACATCGATCGTTTCAAGTGGTAGGAAATCCGGCCGTCAATGGTGATTCATGGCCTCACAGATATAAACAACAATAACTCCGCTTCTATTCGTCGAATGCAAATCTGCGACATAGCAATTTGTAGCTTAAAACACGTCACATCGACCCACCTTGTGCCGATCTGCGACGAACTTGCATAGTTTCGTCAAACATCGATCGTTTCGAGTGGTAGGCAATCCGGCCGTCATTGGTGATTCATGGCCTCACAGATATAAACAACAATAACTCCGCTTCTATTCGTCGTATGCGAATATGCGACATAGCAATTTGTAGCTTAAAACACGCCACATCGACCCACCTTCTGCCGATCTGCGACGAACTTGCATGGTTTCGTCAAACGTTGATCGTTTCGAGTGGTAGGGAATCCGGCCGTCAATGGTGATTCACGGCCTCACAGATATAAACAACTATAACTCCGCTTCTATTCGTCGAATGCAAATCTGCGACATAGCAATTTGTAGCTTAAAACACGACACATCGACCCACCTCATGCCGATCTGCGACGTACTTGTATAGTTTCGTCAAACGTCAAACGTTTCGAGTGGTAGGCAATCCGGTACTCAATGGCGATTCATGGCCTCACAGATATAAACAACTATAACTCCGCTTCTATTCGTCGTATGCGAATCTGCGACCTAGCAATTTGTAGCTTAAAACACGCCCCAATGAACCACCTTATACCGATCTGCGACGAACTTGCATAGTTTCATCAAACATCGATCGATTCTAGTGGAAAGCAATCCGGCCGTCAATGGTGATTCATGGCCAGACAGATATAAACAACTATAACTCCGCTTCTGTTCGTCGAATGCAAATCTGCGACATAGCAATTTGTAGCATAAAACACGTCACATCGACCCACCTTGTGCCGATCTGCGGCGAACTTGCATGGTTTCGTCAAACGTCGATCGTTTCGAGTGGTAGGGAATCCGGCCGTCAATGGTGATTCATGGCCTCACAGATATAAACAACTATAACTCCGCTTCTATTCGTCGTATGCAAATCTGCGACATAGCAATTTGTAGCTTAAAACACGTCACATCGACCCACCTTGTGCCGATCTGCGACGAACTTGCATGGTTTCGTCAAACGTCGATCGTTTCGAGTGGTAGGGAATCCGGCCGTCAATGGTGATTCATGGCCTCACAGATATAAACCACAATAACTCCGTTCTATTCGTCGTATGCGAATCTGCGACATAGCAATTTGTAGCATAAAACACGCCCCAACGAACCACCTTATACCGATCTGCGACGAACTTGCATAGTTTTGTCAAACATCGATCGTTTCGAGTGGAAAGCAATCCGGCCGTCAATGGTGATTCATGGCCTGACAGATATAAACAACTATAACTCAGCTTCTATTCGTCGATTGCAAATTTGCGACATAGCGATTTGTAGCTTAAAACACGACACATCGACCCACCTCATGCCGATCTGCGACGTACTTGTATAGTTTCGTCAAACGACGATCGTTTCGAGTGGTAGGCAATCCGGTAGTCAATGGCGATTCATGGCCTCACAGATATAAACAACTATAACTCCGCTTCTATTCGTCGTATGCGAATCTGCGACCTAGCAATTTGTAGGTTAAAACACGCCCCAATGAACCACCTTATACCGATCTGCGACGAACTTGCATAGTTTCGTCAAACATCGATCGTTTCGAGTGGAAAGCAATCCGGCCGTCAATGGTGATTCATGGCCTCACAGATATAAACAACAATAACTCGGCTTCTATTCGTCGAATGCAAATCTGCGACATAGCAATTTGTAGCTTAAAACACGTCACATCGACCCACCTTGTGCCGATCTGCGACGAACTTGCATAGTTTCGTCAAACATCGATCGTTTCGAGTGGTAGGCAATCCGGCCGTCAATAGTGATTCATGGCCTCACAGATATAAACAACAATAACTCCGCTTCTATTCGTCGTATGCAAATCTGCGACATAGCAATTTGTAGCATAAAGCACGCCCCAACGAACCACCTTATACCGATCTGCGACGAACTTGCATAGTTTCGTCAAACATCGATCGTTTCGAGTGGAAAGCAATCCGGCCGTCAATGGTGATTCATGACCTGACAGATATAAACAATTATAATTCCGCTTCTATTCGTCGAATGCAAATCTGCGACATAGCAATTTGTAGCTTAAAACACGTTACATCGACCCACCTTGTGCCGATCTGCGACGAACTTGCATAGTTTCGTCAAACATCGATCGTTTCGAGTGGTAGGCAATCCGGCCGTCAATGGTGATTCATGGCCTCACAGATATAAACAACAATAACTCCGCTTCTATTCGTCGTATGCAAATCTGCGACATAGCAATTTGTAGCATAAAACACGCCCCAACGAACCACCTTATACCGATCTGCGACGAACTTGCATAGTTTCGTCAAACATCGATCGTTTCGAGTGGAAAGCAATCCGGCCGTCAATGGTGATTCATGGCCTGACAGGTACAAACAACAATAACTCCGCTTCTATTCGTCGTATGCAAATCTGCGACATAGCAATTTGTAGCATAAAACACGCCCCAACGAACCACCTTATACCGATCTGCGACGAACTTGCATGGTTTTGTCAAACATCGATCGTTTCGAGTGGAAAGCAATCCGGCCGTCAATGGTGATTCATGGCCTGACAGATATAAACAACTATAACTCCGCTTCTATTCGTCGAATGCAAATCTGCGACATAGCAATTTGTAGCTTAAAACACGCCCCAACGAACCACCTTATACCGATCTGCGACGAACTTGCATAGTTTTGTCAAACATCGATCGTTTCAAGTGGAAAGTAATCCGGCCGTCAATGGTGATTCATGGCCTCACAGATATAAACAACAATAACTCCGCTTCTATTCGTCGTATGCAAATCTGCGACATAGCAATTTGTAGCTTAAAACACGCCCCAACGAACCACCTTATACCGTTCTGCGACGAACTTGCATAGTTTTGTCAAACATCGATCGTTTCGAGTGGAAAGCAATCCGGCCGTCAATGGTGATTCATGGCCTCACAGATTTAAACAACAATAACTCCGCTTCTATTCGTCGTATGCGAATATGCGACATAGCAATTTGTAGCTTAAAACACGCCACATCGAACCACCTTGTGCCGATCTGCGACGAACTTGCATAGTTTCGTCAAACATCGATCGTTTCGAGTGGAAAGCAATCCGGCCGTCAATGGTGATTCAAGGCCTCAAAGATATAAACAACAATAACTCCGCTTCTATTCGTCGTATGCAAATCTGCGACATAGCAATTTGTAGCTTAAAACACGACACATCGACCCACCTTGTGCCGATCTGCGACGAACTTGCATAGTTTTGTCAAACATCGATCGTTTCAAGTGGAAAGTAATCCGGCCGTCAATGGTGATTCATGGCCTCACAGATATAAACAACAATAACTCCGCTTCTATTCGTCGTATGCAAATCTGCGACATAGCAATTTGTAGCATAAAACACGCCCCAACGAACCACCTTATACCGTTCTGCGACGAACTTGCATAGTTTTGTCAAACATCGATCGTTTCGAGTGGAAAGCAATCCGGCCGTCAATGGTGATTCATGGCCTCACAGATATAAACAACAATAACTCCGCTTCTATTCGTCGTATGCGAATATGCGACATAGCAATTTGTAGCTTAAAACACGCCACATCGAACCACCTTGTGCCGATCTGCGACGAACTTGCATAGTTTCGTCAAACATCGATCGTTTCGAGTGGAAAGCAATCCGGCCATCAATGGTGATTCATGGCCTCAAAGATATAAACAACAATAACTCCGCTTCTATTCGTCGTATGCAAATCTGCGACATAGCAATTTGTAGCTTAAAACACGACACATCGACCCACCTTGTGCCGATCTGCGACGAACTTGCATAGTTTCGTCAAACATCGATCGTTTCGAGTGGAAAGCAATCCGGCCGTCAATGGTGATTCATGGCCTCAAAGATATAAACAACAATAACTCCGCTTCTATTCGTCGTATGCAAATCTGCGACATAGCAATTTGTAGCTTAAAACACGTCACATCGACCCACCTTGTGCCGATCTGCGACGAACTTGCATGGTTTCGTCAAACGTCGATCGTTTCGAGTGGTAGGGAATCCGGCCGTCAATGGTGATTCATGGCCTCACAGATATAAACGACAATAACTCCGCTTCTATTCGTCGTATGCAAATCTGCGACATAGCAATTTGTAGCTTAAAACACGTTACATCGACCCACCTTGTGCCGATCTGCGACGAACTTGCATAATTTCGTCAAACATCGATCGTTTCGAGTGGTAGGCAATCCGGCCGTCAATGGTGATTCATGGCCTCACAGATATAAACAACAATAACTCCGCTTCTATTCGTCGTATGCGAATATGCGACATATCAATTTGTAGCTTAAAACACGTCACATCGACCCACCTTCTGCCGATCTGCGACGAACTTGCATGGTTTCGTCAAACGTCGATCGTTTCGAGTGGAAAGCAATCCGGCCGTCAATGGTGATTCATGGCCTCACAGATATAAACAACAATAACTCCGCTTCTATTCGTCGAATGCAAATCTGCGACATAGCAATTTGTAGCTTAAAACACGCCCCAACGAACCACCTTATACCGATCTGCGACGAACTTGCATAGTTTTGTCAAACATCGATCGTTTCGAGTGGAAAGCAATCCGGCCGTCAATGGTGATTCATGGCCTCACAGATATAAACAACAATAACTCCGCTTCTATTCGTCGTATGCAAATCTGCGACATAGCAATTTGTAGCATAAAACACGCCCCAACCAACCACCTTATGCCGATCTGCGACGAACTTGCATGGTTTCGTCAAACGTCGATCGTTTCGAGTGGTAGGGAATCCGGCCGTCAATGTTGATTCATGGCCTCACAGATATAAACAACTATAACTCCGCTTCTATTCGTCGAATGCAAATCTGCGACATAGCAATTTGTAGCTTAAAACACGTCACATCGAACCACGTTGTGCCGATCTGCGACGAACTTGCATAGTTTCGTCAAACATCGATCGTTTCAAGTGGTAGGCAATCCGGCCGTCAATGGTGATTCATGGCCTCATAGATATAAACAACAATAACTCCGCTTCTATTCGTCGTATGCGAATATGCGACATAGCAATTTGTAGCTTAAAACACGTCACATCGACCCACCTTCGGCCGATCTGCGACGAACTTGCATGGTTTCGTCAAACGTCGATCGTTTCGAATGGTAGGGAATCCGGCCGTCAATGGTGATTCACGGCCTCACAGATATAAACAACTATATCTCCGCTTCTATTCGTCGAATGCAAATCTGCGACATAGCAATTTGTAGCTTAAAACACGACACATCGACCCACCACATGCCGATCTGCGACGTACTTGTATAGTTTCGTCAAACGTCGATCGTTTCGAGTGGTAGGCAATCCGGTAGTCAATGGCGATTCATGGCCTCACAGATATAAACAACTATAACTCCGCTTCTATTCGTCGTATGCGAATCTGCGACCTAGCAATTTGTAGCTTAAAACACGCCCCAATGAACCACCTTATACCGATCTGCGACGAACTTGCATAGTTTCGTCAAACATCGATCGATTCTAGTGGAAAGCAATCCGGCCGTCAATGGTGATTCATGGCCAGACAGATATAAACAACTATAACTCCGCTTCTATTCGTCGAATGCAAATCTGCGACATAGCAATTTGTAGCTTAAAACACGTCACATCGACCCACGTTGTGCCGATCTGCGACGAACTTGCATAGTTTCGTCAAACATCGATCGTTTCAAGTGGTAGGCAATCCGGCCGTCAATGGTGATTCATGGCCTCATAGATATAAACAACAATAACTCCGCTTCTATTCGTCGTATGCGAATATGCGACATAGCAATTTGTAGCTTAAAACACGTCACATCGACCCACCTTCGGCCGATCTGCGACGAACTTGCATGGTTTCGTCAAACGTCGATCGTTTCGAGTGGTAGGGAATCCGGCCGTCAATGGTGATTCACGGCCTCACAGATATAAACAACTATAACTCCGCTTCTATTCGTCGAATGCAAATCTGCGACATAGCAATTTGTAGCTTAAAACACGACACATCGACCCACCTCATGCCGATCTGCGACGTACTTGTATAGTTTCGTCAAACGTCAAACGTTTCGAGTGGTAGGCAATCCGGTAGTCAATGGCGATTCATGGCCTCACAGATATAAACAACTATAACTCCGCTTCTATTCGTCGTATGCGAATCTGCGACCTAGCAATTTGTAGCTTAAAACACGCCCCAATGAACCACCTTATACTGATCTGCGACGAACTTGCATAGTTTCGTCAAACATCGATCGATTCTAGTGGAAAGCAATCCGGCCGTCAATGGTGATTCATGGCCAGACAGATATAAACAACTATAACTCCGCTTCTATTCGTCGAATGCAAATCTGCGACATAGCAATTTGTAGCATAAAACACGTCACATCGACCCACCTTGTGCCGATCTGCGACGAACTTGCATGGTTTCGTCAAACGTCGATCGTTTCGAGTGGTAGGGAATCCGGCCGTCAATGGTGATTCATGGCCTCACAGATATAAACAACTATAACTCCGCTTCTATTCGTCGTATGCAAATCTGCGACATAGCAATTTGTAGCTTAAAACACGTCACATCGACCCACCTTGTGCCGATCTGCGACGAACTTGCATGGTTTCGTCAAACGTCGATCGTTTCGAGTGGTAGGGAATCCGGCCGTCAATGGTGATTCATGGTCTCACAGATATAAACCACAATAACTCCGTTCTATTCGTCGTATGCGAATCTGCGACATAGCAATTTGTAGCATAAAACACGCCCCAACGAACCACCTTATACCGATCTGCTACGAACTTGCATAGTTTTGTCAAACATCGATCGTTTCGAGTGGAAAGCAATCCGGCCGTCAATGGTGATTCATGGCCTGACAGATATATACAACTATAACTCAGCTTCTATTCGTCGATTGCAAATTTGCGACATAGCGATTTGTAGCTTAAAACACGACACATCGACCCACCTCATGCCGATCTGCGACGTACTTGTATAGTTTCGTCAAACGACGATCGTTTCGAGTGGTAGGCAATCCGGTAGTCAATGGCGATTCATGGCCTCACAGATATAAACAACTATATCTCCGCTTCTATTCGTCGTATGCAAATCTGCGACATAGCAATTTGTAGCTTAAAACACGACACATCGACCCACCACATGCCGATCTGCGACGTACTTGTATAGTTTCGTCAAACGTCGATCGTTTCGAGTGGTAGGCAATCCGGTAGTCAATGGCGATTCATGGCCTCACAGATATAAACAACTATAACTCCGCTTCTATTCGTCGTATGCGAATCTGCGACCTAGCAATTTGTAGCTTAAAACACGCCCCAATGAACCACCTTATACCGATCTGCGACGAACTTGCATAGTTTCGTCAAACATCGATCGATTCTAGTGGAAAGCAATCCGGCCGTCAATGGTGATTCATGGCCTCACAGATATAAACAACAATAACTCCGCTTCTATTCGTCGTATGCGAATATGCGACATATCAATTTGTAGCTTAAAACACGTCACATCGACCCACCTTCTGCCGATCTGCGACGAACTTGCATGGTTTCGTCAAACGTCGATCGTTTCGAGTGGAAAGCAATCCGGCCGTCAATGGTGATTCATGGCCTCACAGATATAAACAACAATAACTCCGCTTCTATTCGTCGAATGCAAATCTGCGACATAGCAATTTGTAGCTTAAAACACGCCCCAACGAACCACCTTATACCGATCTGCGACGAACTTGCATAGTTTTGTCAAACATCGATCGTTTCGAGTGGAAAGCAATCCGGCCGTCAATGGTGATTCATGGCCTCACAGATATAAACAACAATAACTCCGCTTCTATTCGTCGTATGCAAATCTGCGACATAGCAATTTGTAGCATAAAACACGCCCCAACCAACCACCTTATACCGATCTGCGACGAACTTGCATGGTTTCGTCAAACGTCGATCGTTTCGAGTGGTAGGGAATCCGGCCGTCAATGTTGATTCATGGCCTCACAGATATAAACAACTATAACTCCGCTTCTATTCGTCGAATGCAAATCTGCGACATAGCAATTTGTAGCTTAAAACACGTCACATCGAACCACGTTGTGCCGATCTGCGACGAACTTGCATAGTTTCGTCAAACATCGATCGTTTCAAGTGGTAGGCAATCCGGCCGTCAATGGTGATTCATGGCCTCATAGATATAAACAACAATAACTCCGCTTCTATTCGTCGTATGCGAATATGCGACATAGCAATTTGTAGCTTAAAACACGTCACATCGACCCACCTTCGGCCGATCTGCGACGAACTTGCATGGTTTCGTCAAACGTCGATCGTTTCGAATGGTAGGGAATCCGGCCGTCAATGGTGATTCACGGCCTCACAGATATAAACAACTATATCTCCGCTTCTATTCGTCGAATGCAAATCTGCGACATAGCAATTTGTAGCTTAAAACACGACACATCGACCCACCACATGCCGATCTGCGACGTACTTGTATAGTTTCGTCAAACGTCGATCGTTTCGAGTGGTAGGCAATCCGGTAGTCAATGGCGATTCATGGCCTCACAGATATAAACAACTATAACTCCGCTTCTATTCGTCGTATGCGAATCTGCGACCTAGCAATTTGTAGCTTAAAACACGCCCCAATGAACCACCTTATACCGATCTGCGACGAACTTGCATAGTTTCGTCAAACATCGATCGATTCTAGTGGAAAGCAATCCGGCCGTCAATGGTGATTCATGGCCAGACAGATATAAACAACTATAACTCCGCTTCTATTCGTCGAATGCAAATCTGCGACATAGCAATTTGTAGCTTAAAACACGTCACATCGACCCACGTTGTGCCGATCTGCGACGAACTTGCATAGTTTCGTCAAACATCGATCGTTTCAAGTGGTAGGCAATCCGGCCGTCAATGGTGATTCATGGCCTCATAGATATAAACAACAATAACTCCGCTTCTATTCGTCGTATGCGAATATGCGACATAGCAATTTGTAGCTTAAAACACGTCACATCGACCCACCTTCGGCCGATCTGCGACGAACTTGCATGGTTTCGTCAAACGTCGATCGTTTCGAGTGGTAGGGAATCCGGCCGTCAATGGTGATTCACGGCCTCACAGATATAAACAACTATAACTCCGCTTCTATTCGTCGAATGCAAATCTGCGACATAGCAATTTGTAGCTTAAAACACGACACATCGACCCACCTCATGCCGATCTGCGACGTACTTGTATAGTTTCGTCAAACGTCAAACGTTTCGAGTGGTAGGCAATCCGGTAGTCAATGGCGATTCATGGCCTCACAGATATAAACAACTATAACTCCGCTTCTATTCGTCGTATGCGAATCTGCGACCTAGCAATTTGTAGCTTAAAACACGCCCCAATGAACCACCTTATACTGATCTGCGACGAACTTGCATAGTTTCGTCAAACATCGATCGATTCTAGTGGAAAGCAATCCGGCCGTCAATGGTGATTCATGGCCAGACAGATATAAACAACTATAACTCCGCTTCTATTCGTCGAATGCAAATCTGCGACATAGCAATTTGTAGCATAAAACACGTCACATCGACCCACCTTGTGCCGATCTGCGACGAACTTGCATGGTTTCGTCAAACGTCGATCGTTTCGAGTGGTAGGGAATCCGGCCGTCAATGGTGATTCATGGCCTCACAGATATAAACAACTATAACTCCGCTTCTATTCGTCGTATGCAAATCTGCGACATAGCAATTTGTAGCTTAAAACACGTCACATCGACCCACCTTGTGCCGATCTGCGACGAACTTGCATGGTTTCGTCAAACGTCGATCGTTTCGAGTGGTAGGGAATCCGGCCGTCAATGGTGATTCATGGTCTCACAGATATAAACCACAATAACTCCGTTCTATTCGTCGTATGCGAATCTGCGACATAGCAATTTGTAGCATAAAACACGCCCCAACGAACCACCTTATACCGATCTGCTACGAACTTGCATAGTTTTGTCAAACATCGATCGTTTCGAGTGGAAAGCAATCCGGCCGTCAATGGTGATTCATGGCCTGACAGATATATACAACTATAACTCAGCTTCTATTCGTCGATTGCAAATTTGCGACATAGCGATTTGTAGCTTAAAACACGACACATCGACCCACCTCATGCCGATCTGCGACGTACTTGTATAGTTTCGTCAAACGACGATCGTTTCGAGTGGTAGGCAATCCGGTAGTCAATGGCGATTCATGGCCTCACAGATATAAACAACTATAACTCCGCTTCTATTCGTCGTATGCGAATCTGCGACCTAGCAATTTGTAGGTTAAAACACGCCCCAATGAACCACCTTATACCGATCTGCGACGAACTTGCATAGTTTCGTCAAACATCGATCGATTCTAGTGGAAAGCAATCCGGCCGTCAATGGTGATTCATGGCCAGACAGATATAAACAACTATAACTCCGCTTCTATTCGTCGAATGCAAATCTGCGACATAGCAATTTGTAGCTTAAAACACGTCACATCGACCCACCTTGTGCCGATCTGCGACGAACTTGCATGGTTTCGTCAAACGTCGATCGTTTCGAGTGGTAGGGAATGCGGCCGTCAATGTTGATTCATGGCCTCACAGATATAAACAACTATAACTCCGCTTCTATTCGTCGAATGCAAATCTGCGACATAGCAATTTGTAGCTTAAAACACGTCACATCGACCCACGTTGTGCCGATCTGCGACGAACTTGCATAGTTTCGTCAAACATCGATCGTTTCAAGTGGTAGGCAATCCGGCCGTCAATGATGATTCATGGCCTCATAGATATAAACAACAATAACTCCGCTTCTATTCGTCGTATGCGAATATGCGACATAGCAATTTGTAGCTTAAAACACGTCACATCGACCCACCTTCGGCCGATCTGCGACGAACTTGCATGGTTTCGTCAAACGTCGATCGTTTCGAGTGGTAGGGAATCCGGCCGTCAATGGTGATTCACGGCCTCACAGTTATAAACAACTATAACTCCGCTTCTATTCGTCGAATGCAAATCTGCGACATAGCAATTTGTAGCTTAAAACACGACACATCGACCCACCTCATGCCGATCTGCGACGTACTTGTATAGTTTCGTCAAACGTCAAACGTTTCGAGTGGTAGGCAATCCGGTAGTCAATGGCGATTCATGGCCTCACAGATATAAACAACTATAAATCCGCTTCTATTCGTCGTATGCGAATCTGCGACCTAGCAATTTGTAGCTTAAAACACGCCCCAATGAACCACCTTATACCGATCTGCGACGAACTTGCATAGTTTCGTCAAACATCGATCGATTCTAGTGGAAAGCAATCCGGCCGTCAATGGTGATTCATGGCCAGACAGATATAAACAACTATAACTCCGCTTCTATTCGTCGAATGCAAATCTGCGACATAGCAATTTGTAGCATAAAACACGTCACATCGACCCACCTTGTGCCGATCTGCGACGAACTTGCATGGTTTCGTCAAACGTCGATCGTTTCGAGTGGTAGGGAATCCGGCCGTCAATGGTGATTCATGGCCTCACAGATATAAACAACTATAACTCAGCTTCTATTCGTCGATTGCAAATTTGCGACATAGCGATTTGTAGCTTAAAACACGACACATCGACCCACCTCATGCCGATCTGCGACGTACTTGTATAGTTTCGTCAAACGACGATCGTTTCGAGTGGTAGGCAATCCGGCCGTCAATGGTGATTCATGGCCTCATAGATATAAACAACAATAACTCCGCTTCTATTCGTCGTATGCGAATATGCGACATAGCAATTTGTAGCTTAAAACACGTCACATCGACCCACCTTCGGCCGATCTGCGACGAACTTGCATGGTTTCGTCAAACGTCGATCGTTTCGAGTGGTAGGGAATCCGGCCGTCAATGGTGATTCACGGCCTCACAGATATAAACAACTATAACTCCGCTTCTATTCGTCGAATGTAAATCTGCGACATAGCAATTTGTAGCTTAAAACACGACACATCGACCCACCTCATGCCGATCTGCGACGTACTTGTATAGTTTCGTCAAACTTCAAACGTTTCGAGTGGTAGGCAATCCGGTAGTCAATGGCGATTCATGGCCTCACAGATATAAACAACTATAACTCCGCTTCTATTCGTCGAATGCAAATCTGCGACATAGCAATTTGTAGCTTAAAACACGTCACATCGACCCACGTTGTGCCGATCTGCGACGAACTTGCATAGTTTCGTCAAACATCGATCGTTTCAAGTGGTAGGCAATCCGGCCGTCAATGGTGATTCATGGCCTCATAGATATAAACAACAATAACTCCGCTTCTATTCGTCGTATGCGAATATGCGACATAGCAATTTGTAGCTTAAAACACGTCACATCGACCCACCTTCGGCCGATCTGCGACGAACTTGCATGGTTTCGTCAAACGTCGATCGTTTCGGGTGGTAGGGAATCCGGCCGTCAATGGTGATTCACGGCCTCACAGATATAAACAACTATAACTCCGCTTCTATTCGTCGAATGCAAATCTGCGACATAGCAATTTGTAGCTTAAAACACGTCACATCGACCCACGTTGTGCCGATCTGCGACGAACTTGCATAGTTTCGTCAAACATCGATCGTTTCAAGTGGTAGGCAATCCGGCCGTCAATGGTGATTCATGGCCTCATAGATATAAACAACAATAACTCCGCTTCTATTCGTCGTATGCGAATATGCGACATAGCAATTTGTAGCTTAAAACACGTCACATCGACCCACCTTCGGCCGATCTGCGACGAACTTGCATGGTTTCGTCAAACGTCGATCGTTTCGAGTGGTAGGGAATCCGGCCGTCAATGGTGATTCACGGCCTCACAGATATAAACAACTATAACTCCGCTTCTATTCGTCGAATGCAAATCTGCGACATAGCAATTTGTAGCTTAAAACACGACACATCGACCCACCACATGCCGATCTGCGACGTACTTGTATAGTTTCGTCAAACGTCGATCGTTTCGAGTGGTAGGCAATCCGGTAGTCAATGGCGATTCATGGCCTCACAGATATAAACAACTATAACTCCGCTTCTATTCGTCGTATGCGAATCTGCGACCTAGCAATTTGTAGCTTAAAACACGTCACATCGACCCACCTCGTGCCGATCTGCGACGAACTTGCATAGTTTCGTCAAACATCGATCGTTTCGAGTGGTAGGCAATCCGGCCGTCATTGGTGATTCATGGCCTCACAGATATAAACAACAATAACTCCGCTTCTATTCGTCGTATGCGAATATGCGACATAGCAATTTGTAGCTTAAAACACGTCACATCGACCCACCTTCTGCCGATCTGCGACGAACTTGCATGGTTTCGTCAAACGTTGATCGTTTCGAGTGGTAGGGAATCCGGCCGTCAATGGTGATTCACGGCCTCACAGATATAAACAACTATAACTCCGCTTCTATTCGTCGAATGCAAATCTGCGACATAGCAATTTGTAGCTTAAAACACGACACATCGACCCACCTCATGCCGATCTGCGACGTACTTGTATAGTTTCGTCAAACGTCAAACGTTTCGAGTGGTAGGCAATCCGGTACTCAATGGCGATTCATGGCCTCACAGATATAAACAACTATAACTCCGCTTCTATTCGTCGTATGCGAATCTGCGACCTAGCAATTTGTAGCTTAAAACACGCCCCAATGAACCACCTTATACCGATCTGCGACGAACTTGCATAGTTTCGTCAAACATCGATCGATTCTAGTGGAAAGCAATCTGGCCGTCCATGGTGATTCATGGCCAGACAGATATAAACAACTATAACTCCGCTTCTGTTCGTCGAATGCAAATCTGCGACATAGCAATTTGTAGCATAAAACACGTCACATCGACCCACCTTGTGCCGATCTGCGGCGAACTTGCATGGTTTCGTCAAACGTCGATCGTTTCGAGTGGTAGGGAATCCGGCCGTCAATGGTGATTCATGGCCTCACAGATATAAACAACTATAACTCCGCTTCTATTCGTCGTATGCAAATCTGCGACATAGCAATTTGTAGCTTAAAACACGTCACATCGACCCACCTTGTGCCGATCTGCGACGAACTTGCATGGTTTCGTCAAACGTCGATCGTTTCGAGTGGTAGGGAATCCGGCCGTCAATGGTGATTCATGGCCTCACAGATATAAACCACAATATCTCCGTTCTATTCGTCGTATGCGAATCTGCGACATAGCAATTTGTAGCATAAAACACGCCCCAACGAACCACCTTATACCGATCTGCGACGAACTTGCATAGTTTTGTCAAACATCGATCGTTTCGAGTGGAAAGCAATCCGGCCGTCAATGGTGATTCATGGCCTGACAGATATAAACAACTATAACTCAGCTTCTATTCGTCGATTGCAAATTTGCGACATAGCGATTTGTAGCTTAAAACACGACACATCGACCCACCTCATGCCGATCTGCGACGTACTTGTATAGTTTCGTCAAACGACGATCGTTTCGAGTGGTAGGCAATCCGGTAGTCAATGGCGATTCATGGCCTCACAGATATAAACAACTATAACTCCGCTTCTATTCGTCGTATGCGAATCTGCGACCTAGCAATTTGTAGGTTAAAACACGCCCCAATGAACCACCTTATACCGATCTGCGACGAACTTGCATAGTTTCGTCAAACATCGATCGTTTCGAGTGGAAAGCAATCCGGCCGTCAATGGTGATTCATGGCCTCACAGATATAAACAACAATAACTCGGCTTCTATTCGTCGAATGCAAATCTGCGACATAGCAATTTGTAGCTTAAAACACGTTACATCGACCCACCTTGTGCCGATCTGCGACGAACTTGCATAGTTTCGTCAAACATCGATCGTTTCGAGTGGTAGGCAATCCGGCCGTCAATAGTGATTCATGGCCTCACAGATATAAACAACAATAACTCCGCTTCTATTCGTCGTATGCAAATCTGCGACATAGCAATTTGTAGCATAAAGCACGCCCCAACGAACCACCTTATACCGATCTGCGACGAACTTGCATAGTTTCGTCAAACATCGATCGTTTCGAGTGGAAAGCAATCCGGCCGTCAATGGTGATTCATGACCTGACAGATATAAACAATTATAACTCCGCTTCTATTCGTCGAATGCAAATCTGCGACATAGCAATTTGTAGCTTAAAACACGTTACATCGACCCACCTCATGCCGATCTGCGACGTACTTGTATAGTTTCGTCAAACGTCGATCGTTTCGAGTGGTAGGCAATCCGGTAGTCAATGGCGATTCATGGCCTCATAGATATAAACAACTGTAAGCCCGCTTCTATACGTCGTATGCGAATCTGCGACACTGCAATTTATAGCTTAAAACACGTCAAATCGACCCACCTTCTGCCGATCTGCGACGAACTTGCACGGTCTCGTCAAACGTCGATCGTTTCGAGTGGTAGGCAATCCGGCCGTCAATGGTGATTCATGGCCTCACAGATACAAACAACAATAACTCCGCTTCTATTCGTCGTATGCGAATATGCGACATAGCAATTTGTAGCTTAAAACACGTCACATCGACCCACCTTGTGCCGATCTGCGACGAACTTGCATGGTTTCGTCAAACGTCGATCGTTTCGAGTGGTAGGCAATCCGGCCGTCAATGGTGATTCATGGCCTCACGGACATAAACAACAATAACTCCGCTTCTATTCGTCGTATGCGAATATGCGACATATCAATTTGTAACTTAAAACACGTCACATCGACCCACCTTCTGCCGATCTGCGACGAACTTGCATGGTTTCGTCAAACGTCGATCGTTTCGAGTGGTAGGGAATCCGGCCGTCAATGGTGATTCATGGCCTCACAGATATAAACAACTTTAACTCCGCTTCTATTCGTCGAATGCAAATCTGCGACATAGCAATTTGTAGCTTAAAACACGTCACATTGACCCACCTTGTGCCGATCTGCGACGAACTTGCATAGTTTCGTCAAACATCGATCGTTTCGAGTGGAAAGCAATCCGGCCGTCAATGGTGATTCATGGCCTCAAAGATATGAACAACAATAACTCCGCTTCTATTCGTCGTATGCAAATCTGCGACATAGCAATTTGTAGCTTAAAACACGACACATCGACCCACCTTGTGCCGATCTGCGACGAACTTGCATGGTTTCGTCAAACGTCGATCGTTTCGAGTGGTAGGGAATCCGGCCGTCAATGGTGATTCATGGCCTCACAGATATAAACAACAATAACTCCGCTTCTATTCGTCGGATGCAAATCTGCGACATAGCAATTTGTAGCATAAAACACGCCCCAACGAACCACCTTATACCGATCTGCGACGAACTTGCATAGTTTTGTCAAACATCGATCGTTTCGAGTGGAAAGCAATCCGGCCGTCAATGGTGATTCATGGCCTCACAGATTTAAACAACAATAACTCCGCTTCAATTCGTCGTATGCGAATATGCGACATAGCAATTTGTAGCTTAAAACACGTCACATCGACCCACGTTGTGCCCATCTGCGACGAACTTGCATAGTTTCGTCAAACATCGATCGTTTCAAGTGGTAGGCAATCCGGCCGTCAATGGTGATTCATGGCCTCACAGATATAAACAACAATATCTCCGCTTCTATTCGTCGTATGCGAATATGCGACATAGCAACTTGTAGCTTAAAACACGTCACATCGACCCACCTTCGGCCGATCTGCGACGAACTTGCATGGTTTTGTCAAACGTCGATCGTTTCGAGTGGTAGGGAATCCGGCCGTCAATGATGATTCATGGTCTCACACATATAAAAAACAATAACTCCGCTTCTATTCGTCGTATGCGAATCTGCGACATAGCAATTTGTAGCTTAAAACAAGACACATCGGCCCACCTCATGCCGATCTGCGACGTACTTGTATAGTTTCGTCAAACGTGGATCGATTCGAGTGGTAGGCAATCCGGTAGTCAATGGCGATTCATGGCCTCACAGATATAAAGAACTATAAGTCCGCTTCTATACGCCGTATGCGAATCTGCGTCATAGCAATTTGTAGCTTAAAACACGCCCCAACGAACCACCTTATACCGATCTGCGACGAACTTGCATAGTTTCGTCAAACATCGATCGTTTCGAGTGGAAAGCAATCCGGCCGTCAATGGTGATTCATGGCCTCACAGATTTAAACAACTATAACCCCGCTTCTATTCGTCGAATGCAAATCTGCGACATAGCAATTTGTAGCTTAAAACACGTTACATCGACCCACCTTGTGCCGATCTGCGACGAACTTGCATAGTTTCGTCAAACATCGATCGTTTCGAGTGGTAGGCAATCCGGCCGTCAATAGTGATTCATGGCCTCACAGATATAAACAACAATAACTCCGCTTCTATTCGTCGTATGCAAATCTGCGACATAGCAATTTGTAGCATAAAGCACGCCCCAACGAACCACCTTATACCGATCTGCGACGAACTTGCATAGTTTCGTCAAACATCGATCGTTTCGAGTGGAAAGCAATCCGGCCGTCAATGGTGATTCATGACCTGACAGATATAAACAATTATAACTCCGCTTCTATTCGTCGAATGCAAATCTGCGACATAGCAATTTGTAGCTTAAAACACGTTACATCGACCCACCTCATGCCGATCTGCGACGTACTTGTATAGTTTCGTCAAACGTCGATCGTTTCGAGTGGTAGGCAATCCGGTAGTCAATGGCGATTCATGGCCTCATAGATATAAACAACTGTAAGCCCGCTTCTATACGTCGTATGCGAATCTGCGACACTGCAATTTATAGCTTAAAACACGTCAAATCGACCCACCTTCTGCCGATCTGCGACGAACTTGCACGGTCTCGTCAAACGTCGATCGTTTCGAGTGGTAGGCAATCCGGCCGTCAATGGTGATTCATGGCCTCACAGATACAAACAACAATAACTCCGCTTCTATTCGTCGTATGCGAATATGCGACATAGCAATTTGTAGCTTAAAACACGTCACATCGATCCACCTTGTGCCGATCTGCGACGAACTTGCATGGTTTCGTCAAACGTCGATCGTTTCGAGTGGTAGGCAATCCGGCCGTCAATGGTGATTCATGGCCTCACGGACATAAACAACAATAACTCCGCTTCTATTCGTCGTATGCGAATATGCGACATATCAATTTGTAACTTAAAACACGTCACATCGACCCACCTTCTGCCGATCTGCGACGAACTTGCATGGTTTCGTCAAACGTCGATCGTTTCGAGTGGTAGGGAATCCGGCCGTCAATGGTGATTCATGGCCTCACAGATATAAACAACTTTAACTCCGCTTCTATTCGTCGAATGCAAATCTGCGACATAGCAATTTGTAGCTTAAAACACGTCACATTGACCCACCTTGTGCCGATCTGCGACGAACTTGCATAGTTTCGTCAAACATCGATCGTTTCGAGTGGAAAGCAATCCGGCCGTCAATGGTGATTCATGGCCTCAAAGATATGAACAACAATAACTCCGCTTCTATTCGTCGTATGCAAATCTGCGACATAGCAATTTGTAGCTTAAAACACGACACATCGACCCACCTTGTGCCGATCTGCGACGAACTTGCATGGTTTCGTCAAACGTCGATCGTTTCGAGTGGTAGGGAATCCGGCCGTCAATGGTGATTCATGGCCTCACAGATATAAACAACAATAACTCCGCTTCTATTCGTCGGATGCAAATCTGCGACATAGCAATTTGTAGCATAAAACACGCCCCAACGAACCACCTTATACCGATCTGCGACGAACTTGCATAGTTTTGTCAAACATCGATCGTTTCGAGTGGAAAGCAATCCGGCCGTCAATGGTGATTCATGGCCTCACAGATTTAAACAACAATAACTCCGCTTCAATTCGTCGTATGCGAATATGCGACATAGCAATTTGTAGCTTAAAACACGTCACATCGACCCACGTTGTGCCCATCTGCGACGAACTTGCATAGTTTCGTCAAACATCGATCGTTTCAAGTGGTAGGCAATCCGGCCGTCAATGGTGATTCATGGCCTCACAGATATAAACAACAATATCTCCGCTTCTATTCGTCGTATGCTAATATGCGACATAGCAATTTGTAGCTTAAAACACGTCACATCGACCCACCTTCGGCCGATCTGCGACGAACTTGCATGGTTTTGTCAAACGTCGATCGTTTCGAGTGGTAGGGAATCCGGCCGTCAATGATGATTCATGGTCTCACACATATAAAAAACAATAACTCCGCTTCTATTCGTCGTATGCGAATCTGCGACATAGCAATTTGTAGCTTAAAACAAGACACATCGGCCCACCTCATGCCGATCTGCGACGTACTTGTATAGTTTCGTCAAACGTGGATCGATTCGAGTGGTAGGCAATCCGGTAGTCAATGGCGATTCATGGCCTCACAGATATAAAGAACTATAAGTCCGCTTCTATACGCCGTATGCGAATCTGCGTCATAGCAATTTGTAGCTTAAAACACGCCCCAACGAACCACCTTATACCGATCTGCGACGAACTTGCATAGTTTCGTCAAACATCGATCGTTTCGAGTGGAAAGCAATCCGGCCGTCAATGGTGATTCATGGCCTCACAGATTTAAACAACTATAACCCCGCTTCTATTCGTCGAATGCAAATCTGCGACATAGCAATTTGCAGCTTAAAACACGACACATCGACCCACCTTGTGCCGATCTGCGACGCACTTGCATAGTTTCGTCAAACATCGATCGTTTCGAGTGGTAGGCAATCCGGCCGTCATTGGTGATTCATGGCCTCACAGATATAAACAACAATAACTCCGCTTCTATTCGTCGTATGCAAATCTGCGACATAGCAATTTGTAGCATAAAACACGCCCCAACGAACCACCTTATACCGATCTGCGACGAACTTGCATAGTTTTGTCAAACATCGATCGTTTCGAGTGGAAAGCAATCCGGCCGTCAATGGTGATTCATGGCCTGACAGATATAAACAACTATAACTCCGCTTCTATTCGTCGAATGCAAATCTGCGACATAGCAATTTGTAGCTTAAAACACGCCCCAACGAACCACCTTACACCGATCTGCGACGAACTTGCATAGTTTTGTCAAACATCGATCGTTTCGAGTGGAAAGCAATCCGGCCGCCAATGGTGATTCAAGGCCTCACAGATTTAAACAACAATAACTCCGCTTCTATTCGTCGTATGCGAATATGCGACATAGCAATTTGTAGCATAAAACACGTCACATCGACCCACGTTGTGCCGATCTGCGACGAACTTGCATAGTTTCGTCAAACATCGATCGTTTCAAGTGGTAGGCAATCCGGCCGTCAATGGTGATTCATGGCCTGACAGATATAAACAACAATAACTCCGCTTCTATTCGTCGCATGCGAATATGCGACATAGCAATTTGTAGCTTAAAACACGTCACATCGACCCACCTTCGGCCGATCTGCGACGAACTTGCATGGTTTCGTCAAACGTCGATCGTTTCGAGTGGTAGGGAATCCGGCCGTCAATGGTGATTCATGGCCTCACAGATATAAACAACAATAACTCCGCTTCTATTCGTCGTATGCAAATCTGCGACATGGCAATTTGTAGCATAAAACACGCCCCAACGAACCACCTTATACCGATCTGCGACGAACTTGCATAGTTTCGTCAAACATCGATCGTTTCGAGTGGAAAGCAATCCGGCCGTCAATGGTGATTCATGGCCTCAAAGATATAAACAACAATAACTCCGCTTCTATTCGTCGTATGCAAATCTGCGACATATCAATTTGTAGCTTAAAACACGACACATGGACCCACCTTGTGCCGATCTGCGACGAAATTGCATAGTTTCGTCAAACATCGATCGTTTCGAGTGGAAAGCAATCCGGCCGTCAATGGTGATTCATGGCCTCAAAGATACAAACAACAATAACTCCGCTTCTATTCGTCGTATGCGAATCTGCGACATAGCAATTTGTAGCTTAAAACACGCCCTAACGAACCACCTTATACCGATCTGCGACGAACTTGCATAGTTTTGTCAAACATCGATCGTTTCGAGTGGAAAGCAATCCGGCCGTCAATGGTGATTCATGACCTGACAGATATAAACAATTATAACTCCGCTTATATTCGTCGAATGCAAATCTGCGACATAGCAATTTGTAGCTTAAAACACGTCACATCGACCCACCTTGTGCCGATGTGCGACGAACTTGCATAGTTTCGTCAAACGTCGATCGTTTCGAGTGGTAGGGAATCCGGCCGTCAATGGTGATTCATGGCCTCACAGATATAAACAACAATAACTCCGCTTCTATTCGTCGTATGCGAATCTGCGACATAGCAATTTGTAGCTTAGAACACGACACATCGACCCACCTCATGCCGATCTGCGACGTACTTGTATAGTTTCGTGAAACGTCGATCGTTTCGAGTGGTAGGCAATCCGGTAGTCTATGGCGATTCATGGCCTCATAGATATAAACAACTCTAAGTCCGCTTCTATACGTCGTATGGGAATCTGCGACATTGCAATTTGTAGCTTAAAACACGTCACATCGACCCACCTTCTGCCGATCTGCGACGAACTTGCATGGTTTCGTCAAACGTCGATCGTTTCGAGTGGTAGGCAATCCGGCCGTCAATGGTGATTCATGGCCTCACAGATACAAACAACAATAACTCCGCTTCTATTCGTCGTATGCGAATCTGCGACATAGCAATTTGTAGCTTAAAACACGACACAACGAACCACCTCATGCCGATCTGCGACGTACTTGTGTAGTTTCGTCAAACGTCGATCGTTTCGAGTGGTAGGCAATCCGGTAGTCAATGGCGATTCATGGCCTCACAGATATAAACCACAATAACTCCGCTTCTATTCGTCGTATGCGAATCTGCGACATAGCAATTTGTAGCTTAAAACACGCCCCAACGAACCACCTTATACCGATCTGCGACGAACTTGCATAGTTTTGTCAAACATCGATCGTTTCGAGTGGAAAGCAATCCGGCCGTCAATGGTGATTCATGGCCTGACAGATATAAACAATTATAACTCCGCTTCTATTCGTCGAATGCAAATCTGCGACATAGCAATTTGTAGCTGAAAACACGTCACATCGAACCACCTTGTGCCGATCTGCGACGAACTTGCATAGTTTTGTCAAACATCGATCGTTTCGAGTGGACAGCAATCCGGCCGTCAATGGTGATTCATGGCCTGACAGATATAAACAACTATAACTCAGCTTCTAGTCGTCGAATGCAAATTTGCGACATAGCGATTTGTAGCTTAAAACACGACACATCGACCCACCTCATGCCGATCTGCGACGTACTTGTATAGTTTCGTGAAACGTCGATCGTTTCGAGTGGTAGGCAATCCGGTAGTCAATGGCGATTCATGGCCTCATAGATATAAACAACTATAAGTCCGCTTCTATACGTCGTATGCGAATCTGCGACATAGCAATTGGTAGCTTAAAACACGCCCCAACGAACCACCTTATACCGATTTGCGACGAACTTGCATAGTTTTGTCAAACATCGATCGTTTCGAGTGGAAAGCAATCCGGCCGTCAATGGTGATTCATGGCCTGACAGATATAAACAACTATAACTCCGCTTCTATTCGTCGAATGCAAATCTGCGACATAGCAATTTGTAGCTTAAAACACGCCCCAACGAACCACCTTACACCGATCTGCGACGAACTTGCATAGTTTTGTCAAACATCGATCGTTTCGAGTGGAAAGCAATCCGGCCGCCAATGGTGATTCAAGGCCTCACAGATTTAAACAACAATAACTCCGCTTCTATTCGTCGTATGCGAATATGCGACATAGCAATTTGTAGCATAAAACACGTCACATCGACCCACGTTGTGCCGATCTGCGACGAACTTGCATAGTTTCGTCAAACATCGATCGTTTCAAGTGGTAGGCAATCCGGCCGTCAATGGTGATTCATGGCCTGACAGATATAAACAACAATAACTCCGCTTCTATTCGTCGCATGCGAATGTGCGACATAGCAATTTGTAGCTTAAAACACGTCACATCGACCCACCTTCGGCCGATCTGCGACGAACTTGCATGGTTTCGTCAAACGTCGATCGTTTCGAGTGGTAGGGAATCCGGCCGTCAATGGTGATTCATGGCCTCACAGATATAAACAACAATAACTCCGCTTCTATTCGTCGTATGCAAATCTGCGACATGGCAATTTGTAGCATAAAACACGCCCCAACGAACCACCTTATACCGATCTGCGACGAACTTGCATAGTTTCGTCAAACATCGATCGTTTCGAGTGGAAAGCAATCCGGCCGTCAATGGTGATTCATGGCCTCAAAGATATAAACAACAATAACTCCGCTTCTATTCGTCGTATGCAAATCTGCGACATATCAATTTGTAGCTTAAAACACGACACATGGACCCACCTTGTGCCGATCTGCGACGAACTTGCATAGTTTCGTCAAACATCGATCGTTTCGAGTGGAAAGCAATCCGGCCGTCAATGGTGATTCATGGCCTCAAAGATACAAACAACAATAACTCCGCTTCTATTCGTCGTATGCGAATCTGCGACATAGCAATTTGTAGCTTAAAACACGCCCTAACGAACCACCTTATACCGATCTGCGACGAACTTGCATAGTTTTGTCAAACATCGATCGTTTCGAGTGGAAAGCAATCCGGCCGTCAATGGTGATTCATGACCTGACAGATATAAACAATTATAACTCCGCTTCTATTCGTCGAATGCAAATCTGCGACATAGCAATTTGTAGCTTAAAACACGTCACATCGACCCACCTTGTGCCGATGTGCGACGAACTTGCATAGTTTCGTCAAACGTCGATCGTTTCGAGTGGTAGGGAATCCGGCCGTCAATGGTGATTCATGGCCTCACAGATATAAACAACAATAACTCCGCTTCTATTCGTCGTATGCGAATCTGCGACATAGCAATTTGTAGCTTAGAACACGACACATCGACCCACCTCATGCCGATCTGCGACGTACTTGTATAGTTTCGTCAAACGTCGATCGTTTCGAGTGGTAGGCAATCCGGTAGTCTATGGCGATTCATGGCCTCATAGATATAAACAACTCTAAGTCCGCTTCTATACGTCGTATGGGAATCTGCGACATTGCAATTTGTAGCTTAAAACACGTCACATCGACCCACCTTCTGCCGATCTGCGACGAACTTGCATGGTTTCGTCAAACGTCGATCGTTTCGAGTGGTAGGCAATCCGGCCGTCAATGGCGATTCATGGCCTCACAGATACAAACAACAATAACTCCGCTTCTATTCGTCGTATGCGAATCTGCGACATAGCAATTTGTAGCTTAAAACACGACACATCGACCCACCTCATGCCGATCTGCGACGTACTTGTGTAGTTTCGTCAAACGTCGATCGTTTCGAGTGGTAGGCAATCCGGTAGTCAATGGCGATTCATGGCCTCACAGATATAAACCACAATAACTCCGCTTCTATTCGTCGTATGCGAATCTGCGACATAGCAATTTGTAGCTTAAAACACGCCCCAACGAACCACCTTATACCGATCTGCGACGAACTTGCATAGTTTTGTCAAACATCGATCGTTTCGAGTGGAAAGCAATCCGGCCGTCAATGGTGATTCATGGCCTGACAGATATAAACAATTATAACTCCGCTTCTATTCGTCGAATGCAAATCTGCGACATAGCAATTTGTAGCTGAAAACACGTCACATCGAACCACCTTGTGCCGATCTGCGACGAACTTGCATAGTTTTGTCAAACAGCGATCGTTTCGAGTGGACAGCAATCCGGCCGTCAATGGTGATTCATGGCCTGACAGATATAAACAACTATAACTCAGCTTCTAGTCGTCGAATGCAAATTTGCGACATAGCGATTTGTAGCTTAAAACACGACACATCGACCCACCTCATGCCGATCTGCGACGTACTTGTATAGTTTCGTGAAACGTCGATCGTTTCGAGTGGTAGGCAATCCGGTAGTCAATGGCGATTCATGGCCTCATAGATATAAACAACTAAAAGTCCGCTTCTATACGTCGTATGCGAATCTGCGACATAGCAATTTGTAGCTTAAAACACGCCCCAACGAACCACCTTATACCGATTTGCGACGAACTTGCATAGTTTTGTCAAACATCGATCGTTTCGAGTGGAAAGCAATCCGGCCGTCAATGGTGATTCATGGCCTCACAGATATAAACAACTATAACTCCGCTTCTATTCGCCGCATGCAAATCTGCGACGTAGCAATTTGTAGCTTAAAACACGTCACATCGGCCCACCATGTGCCGATCTGCGACGAACTTGCATGGTTTCGTCAAACGTCGATCGTTTCGAGTGGTAGGGAATCCGGCCGTCAATGGTGATTCATGGCTTCACAGATATAAACCACAATAACTCCGCTTGTATTCGTCGTATGCGAATCTGCGACATAGCAATTTGTAGCTTAAAACACGCCCTAACGAACCACCTTATACCGATCTGCGACGAACTTGCATAGTTTTGTCAAACATCGATCGTTTCGAGTGGAAAGCAATCCGGCCGTCAATGGTGATTCATGACCTGACAGATATAAACAATTATAACTCCGCTTCTATTCGTCGAATGCAAATCTGCGACATAGCAATTTGTAGCTTAAAACACGTCACATCGACCCACCTTGTGCCGATCTGCGACGAACTTGCATGGTTTCGTCAAACGTCGATCGTTTCGAGTGGTAGGGAATCCGGCCGTCAATGTTGATTCATGGCCTCACAGATATAAACAACAATAACTCCGCTTCTATTCGTCGAATGCAAATCTGCGACATAGCAATTTGTAGCTTAAAACACGTCACATCGACCCACGTTGTGCCGATCTGCGACGAACTTGCATAGTTTCGTCAAGCATCGATCGTTTCAAGTGGTAGGCAATCCGGCCGTCAATGATGATTCATGGCCTCATAGATATAAACAACAATAACTCCGCTTCTATTCGTCGTATGCGAATCTGCGACCTAGCAATTTGTAGCTTAAAACACGCCCCAATGAACCACCTTATACCGATCTGCGACGAACTTGCATAGTTTCGTCAAACATCGATCGATTCTAGTGGAAAGCAATCCGGCCGTCAATGGTGATTCATGGCCAGACAGATATAAACAACTATAACTCCGCTTCTATTCGTCGAATGCAAATCTGCGACATAGCAATTTGTAGCATAAAACACGTCACATCGACCCACCTTGTGCCGATCTGCGACGAACTTGCATGGTTTCGTCAAACGTCGATCGTTTCGAGTGGTAGGGAATCCGGCCGTCAATGGTGATTCATGGCCTCACAGATATAAACAACTATAACTCAGCTTCTATTCGTCGATTGCAAATTTGCGACATAGCGATTTGTAGCTTAAAACACGACACATCGACCCACCTCATGCCGATCTGCGACGTACTTGTATAGTTTTGTCAAACATCGATCGTTTCGAGTGGAAAGCAATCCGGCCGTCAATGGTGATTCATGGCCTCACAGATATAAACAACAATAACTCCGCTTCTATTCGTCGTATGCAAATCTGCGACATAGCAATTTGTAGCATAAAACACGCCCCAACCAACCACCTTATACCGATCTGCGACGAACTTGCATGGTTTCGTCAAACGTCGATCGTTTCGAGTGGTAGGGAATCCGGCCGTCAATGTTGATTCATGGCCTCACAGATATAAACAACTATAACTCCGCTTCTATTCGTCGAATGCAAATCTGCGACATAGCAATTTGTAGCTTAAAACACGTCACATCGAACCACGTTGTGCCGATCTGCGACGAACTTGCATAGTTTCGTCAAACATCGATCGTTTCAAGTGGTAGGCAATCCGGCCGTCAATGGTGATTCATGGCCTCATAGATATAAACAACAATAACTCCGCTTCTATTCGTCGTATGCGAATATGCGACATAGCAATTTGTAGCTTAAAACACGTCACATCGACCCACCTTCGGCCGATCTGCGACGAACTTGCATGGTTTCGTCAAACGTCGATCGTTTCGAATGGTAGGGAATCCGGCCGTCAATGGTGATTCACGGCCTCACAGATATAAACAACTATATCTCCGCTTCTATTCGTCGAATGCAAATCTGCGACATAGCAATTTGTAGCTTAAAACACGACACATCGACCCACCACATGCCGATCTGCGACGTACTTGTATAGTTTCGTCAAACGTCGATCGTTTCGAGTGGTAGGCAATCCGGTAGTCAATGGCGATTCATGGCCTCACAGATATAAACAACTATAACTCCGCTTCTATTCGTCGTATGCGAATCTGCGACCTAGCAATTTGTAGCTTAAAACACGCCCCAATGAACCACCTTATACCGATCTGCGACGAACTTGCATAGTTTCGTCAAACATCGATCGATTCTAGTGGAAAGCAATCCGGCCGTCAATGGTGATTCATGGCCAGACAGATATAAACAACTATAACTCCGCTTCTATTCGTCGAATGCAAATCTGCGACATAGCAATTTGTAGCTTAAAACACGTCACATCGACCCACGTTGTGCCGATCTGCGACGAACTTGCATAGTTTCGTCAAACATCGATCGTTTCAAGTGGTAGGCAATCCGGCCGTCAATGGTGATTCATGGCCTCATAGATATAAACAACAATAACTCCGCTTCTATTCGTCGTATGCGAATATGCGACATAGCAATTTGTAGCTTAAAACACGTCACATCGACCCACCTTCGGCCGATCTGCGACGAACTTGCATGGTTTCGTCAAACGTCGATCGTTTCGAGTGGTAGGGAATCCGGCCGTCAATGGTGATTCACGGCCTCACAGATATAAACAACTATAACTCCGCTTCTATTCGTCGAATGCAAATCTGCGACATAGCAATTTGTAGCTTAAAACACGACACATCGACCCACCTCATGCCGATCTGCGACGTACTTGTATAGTTTCGTCAAACGTCAAACGTTTCGAGTGGTAGGCAATCCGGTAGTCAATGGCGATTCATGGCCTCACAGATATAAACAACTATAACTCCGCTTCTATTCGTCGTATGCGAATCTGCGACCTAGCAATTTGTAGCTTAAAACACGCCCCAATGAACCACCTTATACCGATCTGCGACGAACTTGCATAGTTTCGTCAAACATCGATCGATTCTAGTGGAAAGCAATCCGGCCGTCAATGGTGATTCATGGCCAGACAGATATAAACAACTATAACTCCGCTTCTATTCGTCGAATGCAAATCTGCGACATAGCAATTTGTAGCATAAAACACGTCACATCGACCCACCTTGTGCCGATCTGCGACGAACTTGCATGGTTTCGTCAAACGTCGATCGTTTCGAGTGGTAGGGAATCCGGCCGTCAATGGTGATTCATGGCCTCACAGATATAAACAACTATAACTCCGCTTCTATTCGTCGTATGCAAATCTGCGACATAGCAATTTGTAGCTTAAAACACGTCACATCGACCCACCTTGTGCCGATCTGCGACGAACTTGCATGGTTTCGTCAAACGTCGATCGTTTCGAGTGGTAGGGAATCCGGCCGTCAATGGTGATTCATGGTCTCACAGATATAAACCACAATAACTCCGTTCTATTCGTCGTATGCGAATCTGCGACATAGCAATTTGTAGCATAAAACACGCCCCAACGAACCACCTTATACCGATCTGCTACGAACTTGCATAGTTTTGTCAAACATCGATCGTTTCGAGTGGAAAGCAATCCGGCCGTCAATGGTGATTCATGGCCTGACAGATATAAACAACTATAACTCAGCTTCTATTCGTCGATTGCAAATTTGCGACATAGCGATTTGTAGCTTAAAACACGACACATCGACCCACCTCATGCCGATCTGCGACGTACTTGTATAGTTTCGTCAAACGACGATCGTTTCGAGTGGTAGGCAATCCGGTAGTCAATGGCGATTCATGGCCTCACAGATATAAACAACTATAACTCCGCTTCTATTCGTCGTATGCGAATCTGCGACCTAGCAATTTGTAGGTTAAAACATGCCCCAATGAACCACCTTATACCGATCTGCGACGAACTTGCATAGTTTCGTCAAACATCGATCGATTCTAGTGGAAAGCAATCCGGCCGTCAATGGTGATTCATGGCCAGACAGATATAAACAACTATAACTCCGCTTCTATTCGTCGAATGCAAATCTGCGACATAGCAATTTGTAGCTTAAAACACGTCACATCGACCCACCTTGTGCCGATCTGCGACGAACTTGCATGGTTTCGTCAAACGTCGATCGTTTCGAGTGGTAGGGAATCCGGCCGTCAATGTTGATTCATGGCCTCACAGATATAAACAACTATAACTCCGCTTCTATTCGTCGAATGCAAATCTGCGACATAGCAATTTGTAGCTTAAAACACGTCACATCGACCCACGTTGTGCCGATCTGCGACGAACTTGCATAGTTTCGTCAAGCATCGATCGTTTCAAGTGGTAGGCAATCCGGCCGTCAATGATGATTCATGGCCTCATAGATATAAACAACAATAACTCCGCTTCTATTCGTCGTATGCGAATATGCGACATAGCAATTTGTAGCTTAAAACACGTCACATCGACCCACCTTCGGCCGATCTGCGACGAACTTGCATGGTTTCGTCAAACGTCGATCGTTTCGAGTGGTAGGGAATCCGGCCGTCAATGGTGATTCACGGCCTCACAGTTATAAACAACTATAACTCCGCTTCTATTCGTCGAATGCAAATCTGCGACATAGCAATTTGTAGCTTAAAACACGACACATCGACCCACCTCATGCCGATCTGCGACGTACTTGTATAGTTTCGTCAAACGTCAAACGTTTCGAGTGGTAGGCAATCCGGTAGTCAATGGCGATTCATGGCCTCACAGATATAAACAACTATAAATCCGCTTCTATTCGTCGTATGCGAATCTGCGACCTAGCAATTTGTAGCTTAAAACACGCCCCAATGAACCACCTTATACCGATCTGCGACGAACTTGCATAGTTTCGTCAAACATCGATCGATTCTAGTGGAAAGCAATCCGGCCGTCAATGGTGATTCATGGCCAGACAGATATAAACAACTATAACTCCGCTTCTATTCGTCGAATGCAAATCTGCGACATAGCAATTTGTAGCATAAAACACGTCACATCGACCCACCTTGTGCCGATCTGCGACGAACTTGCATGGTTTCGTCAAACGTCGATCGTTTCGAGTGGTAGGGAATCCGGCCGTCAATGGTGATTCATGGCCTCACAGATATAAACAACTATAACTCAGCTTCTATTCGTCGATTGCAAATTTGCGACATAGCGATTTGTAGCTTAAAACACGACACATCGACCCACCTCATGCCGATCTGCGACGTACTTGTATAGTTTCGTCAAACGACGATCGTTTCGAGTGGTAGGCAATCCGGCCGTCAATGGTGATTCATGGCCTCATAGATATAAACAACAATAACTCCGCTTCTATTCGTCGTATGCGAATATGCGACATAGCAATTTGTAGCTTAAAACACGTCACATCGACCCACCTTCGGCCGATCTGCGACGAACTTGCATGGTTTCGTCAAACGTCGATCGTTTCGAGTGGTAGGGAATCCGGCCGTCAATGGTGATTCACCGCCTCACAGATATAAACAACTATAACTCCGCTTCTATTCGTCGAATGTAAATCTGCGACATAGCAATTTGTAGCTTAAAACACGACACATCGACCCACCTCATGCCGATCTGCGACGTACTTGTATAGTTTCGTCAAACGTCAAACGTTTCGAGTGGTAGGCAATCCGGTAGTCAATGGCGATTCATGGCCTCACAGATATAAACAACTATAACTCCGCTTCTATTCGTCGAATGCAAATCTGCGACATAGCAATTTGTAGCTTAAAACACGTCACATCGACCAACGTTGTGCCGATCTGCGACGAACTTGCATAGTTTCGTCAAACATCGATCGTTTCAAGTGGTAGGCAATCCGGCCGTCAATGGTGATTCATGGCCTCATAGATATAAACAACAATAACTCCGCTTCTATTCGTCGTATGCGAATATGCGACATAGCAATTTGTAGCTTAAAACACGTCACATCGACCCACCTTCGGCCGATCTGCGACGAACTTGCATGGTTTCGTCAAACGTCGATCGTTTCGAGTGGTAGGGAATCCGGCCGTCAATGGTGATTCACGGCCTCACAGATATAAACAACTATAACTCCGCTTCTATTCGTCGAATGCAAATCTGCGACATAGCAATTTGTAGCTTAAAACACGACACATCGACCCACCACATGCCGATCTGCGACGTACTTGTATAGTTTCGTCAAACGTCGATCGTTTCGAGTGGTAGGCAATCCGGTAGTCAATGGCGATTCATGGCCTCACAGATATAAACAACTATAACTCCGCTTCTATTCGTCGAATGTAAATCTGCGACATAGCAATTTGTAGCTTAAAACACGACACATCGACCCACCTCATGCCGATCTGCGACGTACTTGTATAGTTTCGTCAAACGTCAAACGTTTCGAGTGGTAGGCAATCCGGTAGTCAATGGCGATTCATGGCCTCACAGATATAAACAACTATAACTCCGCTTCTATTCGTCGAATGCAAATCTGCGACATAGCAATTTGTAGCATAAAACACGTCACATCGACCCACCTTGTGCCGATCTGCGACGAACTTGCATGGTTTCGTCAAACGTCGATCGTTTCGAGTGGTAGGGAATCCGGCCGTCAATGGTGATTCATGGCCTCACAGATATAAACAACTATAACTCCGCTTCTATTCGTCGTATGCGAATCTGCGACATAGCAATTTGTAGCTTAAAACACGTCACATCGACCCACCTTGTGCCGATCTGCGACGAACTTGCATGGTTTCGTCAAACGTCGATCGTTTCGAGTGGTAGGGAATCCGGCCGTCAATGTTGATTCATGGCCTCACAGATATAAACAACTATAACTCCGCTTCAATTCGTCGAATGCAAATCTGCGACATAGCAATTTGTAGCTTAAAACACGTCACATCGACCCACGTTGTGCCGATCTGCGACGAACTTGCATAGTTTCGTCAAACATCGATCGTTTCAAGTGGTAGGAAATCCGGCCGTCAATGGTGATTCATGGCCTCACAGATATAAACAACAATAACTCCGCTTCTATTCGTCGAATGCAAATCTGCGACATAGCAATTTGTAGCTTAAAACACGTCACATCGACCTACCTTGTGCCGATCTGCGACGAACTTGCATAGTTTCGTCAAACATCGATCGTTTCGAGTGGTAGGCAATCCGGCCGTCATTGGTGATTCATGGCCTCACAGATATAAACAACAATAACTCCGCTTCTATTCGTCGAATGCAAATCTGCGACATAGCAATTTGTAGCTTAAAACACGACACATCGACCCACCTCATGCCGATCTGCGACGTACTTGTATAGTTTCGTCAAACGTCAAACGTTTCGAGTGGTAGGCAATCCGGTACTCAATGGCGATTCATGGCCTCACAGATATAAACAACTATAACTCCGCTTCTATTCGTCGTATGCGAATCTGCGACCTAGCAATTTGTAGCTTAAAACACGCCCCAATGAACCACCTTATACCGATCTGCGACGAACTTGCATAGTTTCATCAAACATCGATCGATTCTAGTGGAAAGCAATCCGGCCGTCAATGGTGATTCATGGCCAGACAGATATAAACAACTATAACTCCGCTTCTGTTCGTCGAATGCAAATCTGCGACATAGCAATTTGTAGCATAAAACACGTCACATCGACCCACCTTGTGCCGATCTGCGGCGAACTTGCATGGTTTCGTCAAACGTCGATCGTTTCGAGTGGTAGGGAATCCGGCCGTCAATGGTGATTCATGGCCTCACAGATATAAACAACTATAACTCCGCTTCTATTCGTCGTATGCAAATCTGCGACATAGCAATTTGTAGCTTAAAACACGTCACATCGACCCACCTTGTGCCGATCTGCGACGAACTTGCATGGTTTCGTCAAACGTCGATCGTTTCGAGTGGTAGGGAATCCGGCCGTCAATGGTGATTCATGGCCTCACAGATATAAACCACAATAACTCCGTTCTATTCGTCGTATGCGAATCTGCGACATAGCAATTTGTAGCATAAAACACGCCCCAACGAACCACCTTATACCGATCTGCGACGAACTTGCATAGTTTTGTCAAACATCGATCGTTTCGAGTGGAAAGCAATCCGGCCGTCAATGGTGATTCATGGCCTGACAGATATAAACAACTATAACTCAGCTTCTATTCGTCGATTGCAAATTTGCGACATAGCGATTTGTAGCTTAAAACACGACACATCGACCCACCTCATGCCGATCTGCGACGTACTTGTATAGTTTCGTCAAACGACGATCGTTTCGAGTGGTAGGCAATCCGGTAGTCAATGGCGATTCATGGCCTCACAGATATAAACAACTATAACTCCGCTTCTATTCGTCGTATGCGAATCTGCGACCTAGCAATTTGTAGGTTAAAACACGCCCCAATGAACCACCTTATACCGATCTGCGACGAACTTGCATAGTTTCGTCAAACATCGATCGTTTCGAGTGGAAAGCAATCCGGCCGTCAATGGTGATTCATGGCCTCACAGATATAAACAACAATAACTCGGCTTCTATTCGTCGAATGCAAATCTGCGACATAGCAATTTGTAGCTTAAAACACGTTACATCGACCCACCTTGTGCCGATCTGCGACGAACTTGCATAGTTTCGTCAAACATCGATCGTTTCGAGTGGTAGGCAATCCGGCCGTCAATAGTGATTCATGGCCTCACAGATATAAACAACAATAACTCCGCTTCTATTCGTCGTATGCAAATCTGCGACATAGCAATTTGTAGCATAAAGCACGCCCCAACGAACCACCTTATACCGATCTGCGACGAACTTGCATAGTTTCGTCAAACATCGATCGTTTCGAGTGGAAAGCAATCCGGCCGTCAATGGTGATTCATGACCTGACAGATATAAACAATTATAATTCCGCTTCTATTCGTCGAATGCAAATCTGCGACATAGCAATTTGTAGCTTAAAACACGTTACATCGACCCACCTTGTGCCGATCTGCGACGAACTTGCATAGTTTCGTCAAACATCGATCGTTTCGAGTGGTAGGCAATCCGGCCGTCAATGGTGATTCATGGCCTCACAGATATAAACAACAATAACTCCGCTTCTATTCGTCGTATGCAAATCTGCGACATAGCAATTTGTAGCATAAAACACGCCCCAACGAACCACCTTATACCGATCTGCGACGAACTTGCATAGTTTCGTCAAACATCGATCGTTTCGAGTGGAAAGCAATCCGGCCGTCAATGGTGATTCATGGCCTGACAGGTATAAACAACAATAACTCCGCTTCTATTCGTCGTATGCAAATCTGCGACATAGCAATTTGTAGCATAAAACACGTCACATCGACCCACCTTGTGCCGATCTGCGACGAACTTGCATGGTTTCGTCAAACGTCGATCGTTTCGAGTGGTAGGGAATCCGGCCGTCAATGGTGATTCATGGCCTCACAGATATAAACAACTATAACTCCGCTTCTATTCGTCGTATGCAAATCTGCGACATAGCAATTTGTAGCTTAAAACACGTCACATCGACCCACCTTGTGCCGATCTGCGACGAACTTGCATGGTTTCGTCAAACGTCGATCGTTTCGAGTGGTAGGGAATCCGGCCGTCAATGTTGATTCATGGCCTCACAGATATAAACAACTATAACTCCGCTTCAATTCGTCGAATGCAAATCTGCGACATAGCAATTTGTAGCTTAAAACACGTCACATCGACCCACGTTGTGCCGATCTGCGACGAACTTGCATAGTTTCGTCAAACATCGATCGTTTCAAGTGGTAGGAAATCCGGCCGTCAATGGTGATTCATGGCCTCACAGATATAAACAACAATAACTCCGCTTCTATTCGTCGAATGCAAATCTGCGACATAGCAATTTGTAGCTTAAAACACGTCACATCGACCCACCTTGTGCCGATCTGCGACGAACTTGCATAGTTTCGTCAAACATCGATCGTTTCGAGTGGTAGGCAATCCGGCCGTCAATGGTGATTCATGGCCTCATAGATATAAACAACAATAACTCCGCTTCTATTCGTCGTATGCGAATATGCGACATAGCAATTTGTAGCTTAAAACACGTCACATCGACCCACCTTCTGCCGATCTGCGACGAACTTGCATGGTTTCGTCAAACGTTGATCGTTTCGAGTGGTAGGGAATCCGGCCGTCAATGGTGATTCACGGCCTCACAGATATAAACAACTATAACTCCGCTTCTATTCGTCGAATGTAAATCTGCGACATAGCAATTTGTAGCTTAAAACACGACACATCGACCCACCTCATGCCGATCTGCGACGTACTTGTATAGTTTCGTCAAACGTCAAACGTTTCGAGTGGTAGGCAATCCGGTAGTCAATGGCGATTCATGGCCTCACAGATATAAACAACTATAACTCCGCTTCTATTCGTCGAATGCAAATCTGCGACATAGCAATTTGTAGCATAAAACACGTCACATCGACCCACCTTGTGCCGATCTGCGACGAACTTGCATGGTTTCGTCAAACGTCGATCGTTTCGAGTGGTAGGGAATCCGGCCGTCAATGGTGATTCATGGCCTCACAGATATAAACAACTATAACTCCGCTTCTATTCGTCGTATGCAAATCTGCGACATAGCAATTTGTAGCTTAAAACACGTCACATCGACCCACCTTGTGCCGATCTGCGACGAACTTGCATGGTTTCGTCAAACGTCGATCGTTTCGAGTGGTAGGGAATCCGGCCGTCAATGTTGATTCATGGCCTCACAGATATAAACAACTATAACTCCGCTTCAATTCGTCGAATGCAAATCTGCGACATAGCAATTTGTAGCTTAAAACACGTCACATCGACCCACGTTGTGCCGATCTGCGACGAACTTGCATAGTTTCGTCAAACATCGATCGTTTCAAGTGGTAGGAAATCCGGCCGTCAATGGTGATTCATGGCCTCACAGATATAAACAACAATAACTCCGCTTCTATTCGTCGAATGCAAATCTGCGACATAGCAATTTGTAGCTTAAAACACGTCACATCGACCCACCTTGTGCCGATCTGCGACGAACTTGCATAGTTTCGTCAAACATCGATCGTTTCGAGTGGTAGGCAATCCGGCCGTCATTGGTGATTCATGGCCTCACAGATATAAACAACAATAACTCCGCTTCTATTCGTCGTATGCGAATATGCGACATAGCAATTTGTAGCTTAAAACACGCCACATCGACCCACCTTCTGCCGATCTGCGACGAACTTGCATGGTTTCGTCAAACGTTGATCGTTTCGAGTGGTAGGGAATCCGGCCGTCAATGGTGATTCACGGCCTCACAGATATAAACAACTATAACTCCGCTTCTATTCGTCGAATGCAAATCTGCGACATAGCAATTTGTAGCTTAAAACACGACACATCGACCCACCTCATGCCGATCTGCGACGTACTTGTATAGTTTCGTCAAACGTCAAACGTTTCGAGTGGTAGGCAATCCGGTACTCAATGGCGATTCATGGCCTCACAGATATAAACAACTATAACTCCGCTTCTATTCGTCGTATGCGAATCTGCGACCTAGCAATTTGTAGCTTAAAACACGCCCCAATGAACCACCTTATACCGATCTGCGACGAACTTGCATAGTTTCATCAAACATCGATCGATTCTAGTGGAAAGCAATCCGGCCGTCAATGGTGATTCATGGCCAGACAGATATAAACAACTATAACTCCGCTTCTGTTCGTCGAATGCAAATCTGCGACATAGCAATTTGTAGCATAAAACACGTCACATCGACCCACCTTGTGCCGATCTGCGGCGAACTTGCATGGTTTCGTCAAACGTCGATCGTTTCGAGTGGTAGGGAATCCGGCCGTCAATGGTGATTCATGGCCTCACAGATATAAACAACTATAACTCCGCTTCTATTCGTCGTATGCAAATCTGCGACATAGCAATTTGTAGCTTAAAACACGTCACATCGACCCACCTTGTGCCGATCTGCGACGAACTTGCATGGTTTCGTCAAACGTCGATCGTTTCGAGTGGTAGGGAATCCGGCCGTCAATGGTGATTCATGGCCTCACAGATATAAACCACAATAACTCCGTTCTATTCGTCGTATGCGAATCTGCGACATAGCAATTTGTAGCATAAAACACGCCCCAACGAACCACCTTATACCGATCTGCGACGAACTTGCATAGTTTTGTCAAACATCGATCGTTTCGAGTGGAAAGCAATCCGGCCGTCAATGGTGATTCATGGCCTGACAGATATAAACAACTATAACTCAGCTTCTATTCGTCGATTGCAAATTTGCGACATAGCGATTTGTAGCTTAAAACACGACACATCGACCCACCTCATGCCGATCTGCGACGTACTTGTATAGTTTCGTCAAACGACGATCGTTTCGAGTGGTAGGCAATCCGGTAGTCAATGGCGATTCATGGCCTCACAGATATAAACAACTATAACTCCGCTTCTATTCGTCGTATGCGAATCTGCGACCTAGCAATTTGTAGGTTAAAACACGCCCCAATGAACCACCTTATACCGATCTGCGACGAACTTGCATAGTTTCGTCAAACATCGATCGTTTCGAGTGGAAAGCAATCCGGCCGTCAATGGTGATTCATGGCCTCACAGATATAAACAACAATAACTCGGCTTCTATTCGTCGAATGCAAATCTGCGACATAGCAATTTGTAGCTTAAAACACGTTACATCGACCCACCTTGTGCCGATCTGCGACGAACTTGCATAGTTTCGTCAAACATCGATCGTTTCGAGTGGTAGGCAATCCGGCCGTCAATAGTGATTCATGGCCTCACAGATATAAACAACAATAACTCCGCTTCTATTCGTCGTATGCAAATCTGCGACATAGCAATTTGTAGCATAAAGCACGCCCCAACGAACCACCTTATACCGATCTGCGACGAACTTGCATAGTTTCGTCAAACATCGATCGTTTCGAGTGGAAAGCAATCCGGCCGTCAATGGTGATTCATGACCTGACAGATATAAACAATTATAATTCCGCTTCTATTCGTCGAATGCAAATCTGCGACATAGCAATTTGTAGCTTAAAACACGTTACATCGACCCACCTTGTGCCGATCTGCGACGAACTTGCATAGTTTCGTCAAACATCGATCGTTTCGAGTGGTAGGCAATCCGGCCGTCAATGGTGATTCATGGCCTCACAGATATAAACAACAATAACTCCGCTTCTATTCGTCGTATGCAAATCTGCGACATAGCAATTTGTAGCATAAAACACGCCCCAACGAACCACCTTATACCGATCTGCGACGAACTTGCATAGTTTCGTCAAACATCGATCGTTTCGAGTGGAAAGCAATCCGGCCGTCAATGGTGATTCATGGCCTGACAGGTATAAACAACAATAACTCCGCTTCTATTCGTCGTATGCAAATCTGCGACATAGCAATTTGTAGCATAAAACACGCCCCAACGAACCACCTTATACCGATCTGCGACGAACTTGCATGGTTTTGTCAAACATCGATCGTTTCGAGTGGAAAGCAATCCGGCCGTCAATGGTGATTCATGGCCTGACAGATATAAACAACTATAACTCCGCTTCTATTCGTCGAATGCAAATCTGCGACATAGCAATTTGTAGCTTAAAACACGCCCCAACGAACCACCTTATACCGATCTGCGACGAACTTGCATAGTTTTGTCAAACATCGATCGTTTCTAGTGGAAAGTAATCCGGCCGTCAATGGTGATTCATGGCCTCACAGATATAAACAACAATAACTCCGCTTCTATTCGTCGTATGCAAATCTGCGACATAGCAATTTGTAGCATAAAACACGCCCCAACGAACCACCTTATACCGTTCTGCGACGAACTTGCATAGTTTTGTCAAACATCGATCGTTTCGAGTGGAAAGCAATCCGGCCGTCAATGGTGATTCATGGCCTCACAGATTTAAACAACAATAACTCCGCTTCTATTCGTCGTATGCGAATATGCGACATAGCAATTTGTAGCTTAAAACACGCCACATCGAACCACCTTGTGCCGATCTGCGACGAACTTGCATAGTTTCGTCAAACATCGATCGTTTCGAGTGGAAAGCAATCCGGCCGTCAATGGTGATTCAAGGCCTCAAAGATATAAACAACAATAACTCCGCTTCTATTCGTCGTATGCAAATCTGCGACATAGCAATTTGTAGCTTAAAACACGACACATCGACCCACCTTGTGCCGATCTGCGACGAACTTGCATAGTTTTGTCAAACATCGATCGTTTCAAGTGGAAAGTAATCCGGCCGTCAATGGTGATTCATGGCCTCACAGATATAAACAACAATAACTCCGCTTCTATTCGTCGTATGCAAATCTGCGACATAGCAATTTGTAGCATAAAACACGCCCCAACGAACCACCTTATACCGTTCTGCGACGAACTTGCATAGTTTTGTCAAACATCGATCGTTTCGAGTGGAAAGCAATCCGGCCGTCAATGGTGATTCATGGCCTCACAGATTTAAACAACAATAACTCCGCTTCTATTCGTCGTATGCGAATATGCGACATAGCAATTTGTAGCTTAAAACACGCCACATCGAACCACCTTGTGCCGATCTGCGACGAACTTGCATAGTTTCGTCAAACATCGATCGTTTCGAGTGGAAAGCAATCCGGCCATCAATGGTGATTCATGGCCTCAAAGATATAAACAACAATAACTCCGCTTCTATTCGTCGTATGCAAATCTGCGACATAGCAATTTGTAGCTTAAAACACGACACATCGACCCACCTTGTGCCGATCTGCGACGAACTTGCATAGTTTCGTCAAACATCGATCGTTTCGAGTGGAAAGCAATCCGGCCGTCAATGGTGATTCATGGCCTCAAAGATATAAACAACAATAACTCCGCTTCTATTCGTCGTATGCGAATATGCGACATATCAATTTGTAGCTTAAAACACGTCACATCGACCCACCTTCTGCCGATCTGCGACGAACTTGCATGGTTTCGTCAAACGTCGATCGTTTCGAGTGGAAAGCAATCCGGCCGTCAATGGTGATTCATGGCCTCACAGATATAAACAACAATAACTCCGCTTCTATTCGTCGAATGCAAATCTGCGACATAGCAATTTGTAGCTTAAAACACGCCCCAACGAACCACCTTATACCGATCTGCGACGAACTTGCATAGTTTTGTCAAACATCGATCGTTTCGAGTGGAAAGCAATCCGGCCGTCAATGGTGATTCATGGCCTCACAGATATAAACAACAATAACTCCGCTTCTATTCGTCGTATGCAAATCTGCGACATAGCAATTTGTAGCATAAAACACGCCCCAACCAACCACCTTATACCGATCTGCGACGAACTTGCATGGTTTCGTCAAACGTCGATCGTTTCGAGTGGTAGGGAATCCGGCCGTCAATGGTGATTCATGGCCTCACAGATATAAACAACTATAACTCCGCTTCTATTCGTCGAATGCAAATCTGCGACATAGCAATTTGTAGCTTAAAACACGTCACATCGAACCACGTTGTGCCGATCTGCGACGAACTTGCATAGTTTCGTCAAACATCGATCGTTTCAAGTGGTAGGCAATCCGGCCGTCAATGGTGATTCATGGCCTCATAGATATAAACAACAATAACTCCGCTTCTATTCGTCGTATGCGAATATGCGACATAGCAATTTGTAGCTTAAAACACGTCACATCGACCCACCTTCGGCCGATCTGCGACGAACTTGCATGGTTTCGTCAAACGTCGATCGTTTCGAATGGTAGGGAATCCGGCCGTCAATGGTGATTCACGGCCTCACAGATATAAACAACTATATCTCCGCTTCTATTCGTCGAATGCAAATCTGCGACATAGCAATTTGTAGCTTAAAACACGACACATCGACCCACCACATGCCGATCTGCGACGTACTTGTATAGTTTCGTCAAACGTCGATCGTTTCGAGTGGTAGGCAATCCGGTAGTCAATGGCGATTCATGGCCTCACAGATATAAACAACTATAACTCCGCTTCTATTCGTCGTATGCGAATCTGCGACCTAGCAATTTGTAGCTTAAAACACGCCCCAATGAACCACCTTATACCGATCTGCGACGAACTTGCATAGTTTCGTCAAACATCGATCGATTCTAGTGGAAAGCAATCCGGCCGTCAATGGTGATTCATGGCCAGACAGATATAAACAACTATAACTCCGCTTCTATTCGTCGAATGCAAATCTGCGACATAGCAATTTGTAGCTTAAAACACGTCACATCGACCCACGTTGTGCCGATCTGCGACGAACTTGCATAGTTTCGTCAAACATCGATCGTTTCAAGTGGTAGGCAATCCGGCCGTCAATGGTGATTCATGGCCTCATAGATATAAACAACAATAACTCCGCTTCTATTCGTCGTATGCGAATATGCGACATAGCAATTTGTAGCTTAAAACACGTCACATCGACCCACCTTCGGCCGATCTGCGACGAACTTGCATGGTTTCGTCAAACGTCGATCGTTTCGAGTGGTAGGGAATCCGGCCGTCAATGGTGATTCACGGCCTCACAGATATAAACAACTATAACTCCGCTTCTATTCGTCGAATGCAAATCTGCGACATAGCAATTTGTAGCTTAAAACACGACACATCGACCCACCTCATGCCGATCTGCGACGTACTTGTATAGTTTCGTCAAACGTCAAACGTTTCGAGTGGTAGGCAATCCGGTAGTCAATGGCGATTCATGGCCTCACAGATATAAACAACTATAACTCCGCTTCTATTCGTCGTATGCGAATCTGCGACCTAGCAATTTGTAGCTTAAAACACGCCCCAATGAACCACCTTATACTGATCTGCGACGAACTTGCATAGTTTCGTCAAACATCGATCGATTCTAGTGGAAAGCAATCCGGCCGTCAATGGTGATTCATGGCCAGACAGATATAAACAACTATAACTCCGCTTCTATTCGTCGAATGCAAATCTGCGACATAGCAATTTGTAGCATAAAACACGTCACATCGACCCACCTTGTGCCGATCTGCGACGAACTTGCATGGTTTCGTCAAACGTCGATCGTTTCGAGTGGTAGGGAATCCGGCCGTCAATGGTGATTCATGGCCTCACAGATATAAACAACTATAACTCAGCTTCTATTCGTCGATTGCAAATTTGCGACATAGCGATTTGTAGCTTAAAACACGACACATCGACCCACCTCATGCCGATCTGCGACGTACTTGTATAGTTTCGTCAAACGACGATCGTTTCGAGTGGTAGGCAATCCGGCCGTCAATGGTGATTCATGGCCTCATAGATATAAACAACAATAACTCCGCTTCTATTCGTCGTATGCGAATATGCGACATAGCAATTTGTAGCTTAAAACACGTCACATCGACCCACCTTCGGCCGATCTGCGACGAACTTGCATGGTTTCGTCAAACGTCGATCGTTTCGAGTGGTAGGGAATCCGGCCGTCAATGGTGATTCACGGCCTCACAGATATAAACAACTATAACTCCGCTTCTATTCGTCGAATGTAAATCTGCGACATAGCAATTTGTAGCTTAAAACACGACACATCGACCCACCTCATGCCGATCTGCGACGTACTTGTATAGTTTCGTCAAACTTCAAACGTTTCGAGTGGTAGGCAATCCGGTAGTCAATGGCGATTCATGGCCTCACAGATATAAACAACTATAACTCCGCTTCTATTCGTCGAATGCAAATCTGCGACATAGCAATTTGTAGCTTAAAACACGTCACATCGACCCACGTTGTGCCGATCTGCGACGAACTTGCATAGTTTCGTCAAACATCGATCGTTTCAAGTGGTAGGCAATCCGGCCGTCAATGGTGATTCATGGCCTCATAGATATAAACAACAATAACTCCGCTTCTATTCGTCGTATGCGAATATGCGACATAGCAATTTGTAGCTTAAAACACGTCACATCGACCCACCTTCGGCCGATCTGCGACGAACTTGCATGGTTTCGTCAAACGTCGATCGTTTCGGGTGGTAGGGAATCCGGCCGTCAATGGTGATTCACGGCCTCACAGATATAAACAACTATAACTCCGCTTCTATTCGTCGAATGCAAATCTGCGACATAGCAATTTGTAGCTTAAAACACGTCACATCGACCCACGTTGTGCCGATCTGCGACGAACTTGCATAGTTTCGTCAAACATCGATCGTTTCAAGTGGTAGGCAATCCGGCCGTCAATGGTGATTCATGGCCTCATAGATATAAACAACAATAACTCCGCTTCTATTCGTCGTATGCGAATATGCGACATAGCAATTTGTAGCTTAAAACACGTCACATCGACCCACCTTCGGCCGATCTGCGACGAACTTGCATGGTTTCGTCAAACGTCGATCGTTTCGAGTGGTAGGGAATCCGGCCGTCAATGGTGATTCACGGCCTCACAGATATAAACAACTATAACTCCGCTTCTATTCGTCGAATGCAAATCTGCGACATAGCAATTTGTAGCTTAAAACACGACACATCGACCCACCACATGCCGATCTGCGACGTACTTGTATAGTTTCGTCAAACGTCGATCGTTTCGAGTGGTAGGCAATCCGGTAGTCAATGGCGATTCATGGCCTCACAGATATAAACAACTATAACTCCGCTTCTATTCGTCGTATGCGAATCTGCGACCTAGCAATTTGTAGCTTAAAACACGCCCCAATGAACCACCTTATACCGATCTGCGACGAACTTGCATAGTTTCGTCAAACATCGATCGATTCTAGTGGAAAGCAATCCGGCCGTCAATGGTGATTCATGGCCAGACAGATATAAACAACTATAACTCCGCTTCTATTCGTCGAATGCAAATCTGCGACATAGCAATTTGTAGCATAAAACACGTCACATCGACCCACCTTGTGCCGATCTGCGACGAACTTGCATGGTTTCGTCAAACGTCGATCGTTTCGAGTGGTAGGGAATCCGGCCGTCAATGGTGATTCATGGCCTCACAGATATAAACAACTATAACTCCGCTTCTATTCGTCGTATGCAAATCTGCGACATAGCAATTTGTAGCTTAAAACACGTCACATCGACCCACCTTGTGCCGATCTGCGACGAACTTGCATGGTTTCGTCAAACGTCGATCGTTTCGAGTGGTAGGGAATCCGGCCGTCAATGTTGATTCATGGCCGCACAGATATAAACAACTATAACTCCGCTTCAATTCGTCGAATGCAAATCTGCGACATAGCAATTTGTAGCTTAAAACACGTCACATCGACCCACGTTGTGCCGATCTGCGACGAACTTGCATAGTTTCGTCAAACATCGATCGTTTCAAGTGGTAGGAAATCCGGCCGTCAATGGTGATTCATGGCCTCACAGATATAAACAACAATAACTCCGCTTCTATTCGTCGAATGCAAATCTGCGACATAGCAATTTGTAGCTTAAAACACGTCACATCGACCCACCTTGTGCCGATCTGCGACGAACTTGCATAGTTTCGTCAAACATCGATCGTTTCGAGTGGTAGGCAATCCGGCCGTCATTGGTGATTCATGGCCTCACAGATATAAACAACAATAACTCCGCTTCTATTCGTCGTATGCGAATATGCGACATAGCAATTTGTAGCTTAAAACACGTCACATCGACCCACCTTCTGCCGATCTGCGACGAACTTGCATGGTTTCGTCAAACGTTGATCGTTTCGAGTGGTAGGGAATCCGGCCGTCAATGGTGATTCACGGCCTCACAGATATAAACAACTATAACTCCGCTTCTATTCGTCGAATGCAAATCTGCGACATAGCAATTTGTAGCTTAAAACACGACACATCGACCCACCTCATGCCGATCTGCGACGTACTTGTATAGTTTCGTCAAACGTCAAACGTTTCGAGTGGTAGGCAATCCGGTACTCAATGGCGATTCATGGCCTCACAGATATAAACAACTATAACTCCGCTTCTATTCGTCGTATGCGAATCTGCGACCTAGCAATTTGTAGCTTAAAACACGCCCCAATGAACCACCTTATACCGATCTGCGACGAACTTGCATAGTTTCGTCAAACATCGATCGATTCTAGTGGAAAGCAATCCGGCCGTCCATGGTGATTCATGGCCAGACAGATATAAACAACTATAACTCCGCTTCTGTTCGTCGAATGCAAATCTGCGACATAGCAATTTGTAGCATAAAACACGTCACATCGACCCACCTTGTGCCGATCTGCGGCGAACTTGCATGGTTTCGTCAAACGTCGATCGTTTCGAGTGGTAGGGAATCCGGCCGTCAATGGTGATTCATGGCCTCACAGATATAAACAACTATAACTCCGCTTCTATTCGTCGTATGCAAATCTGCGACATAGCAATTTGTAGCTTAAAACACGTCACATCGACCCACCTTGTGCCGATCTGCGACGAACTTGCATGGTTTCGTCAAACGTCGATCGTTTCGAGTGGTAGGGAATCCGGCCGTCAATGGTGATTCATGGCCTCACAGATATAAACCACAATATCTCCGTTCTATTCGTCGTATGCGAATCTGCGACATAGCAATTTGTAGCATAAAACACGCCCCAACGAACCACCTTATACCGATCTGCGACGAACTTGCATAGTTTTGTCAAACATCGATCGTTTCGAGTGGAAAGCAATCCGGCCGTCAATGGTGATTCATGGCCTGACAGATATAAACAACTATAACTCAGCTTCTATTCGTCGATTGCAAATTTGCGACATAGCGATTTGTAGCTTAAAACACGACACATCGACCCACCTCATGCCGATCTGCGACGTACTTGTATAGTTTCGTCAAACGACGATCGTTTCGAGTGGTAGGCAATCCGGTAGTCAATGGCGATTCATGGCCTCACAGATATAAACAACTATAACTCCGCTTCTATTCGTCGTATGCGAATCTGCGACCTAGCAATTTGTAGGTTAAAACACGCCCCAATGAACCACCTTATACCGATCTGCGACGAACTTGCATAGTTTCGTCAAACATCGATCGTTTCGAGTGGAAAGCAATCCGGCCGTCAATGGTGATTCATGGCCTCACAGATATAAACAACAATAACTCGGCTTCTATTCGTCGAATGCAAATCTGCGACATAGCAATTTGTAGCTTAAAACACGTTACATCGACCCACCTTGTGCCGATCTGCGACGAACTTGCATAGTTTCGTCAAACATCGATCGTTTCGAGTGGTAGGCAATCCGGCCGTCAATAGTGATTCATGGCCTCACAGATATAAACAACAATAACTCCGCTTCTATTCGTCGTATGCAAATCTGCGACATAGCAATTTGTAGCATAAAGCACGCCCCAACGAACCACCTTATACCGATCTGCGACGAACTTGCATAGTTTCGTCAAACATCGATCGTTTCGAGTGGAAAGCAATCCGGCCGTCAATGGTGATTCATGACCTGACAGATATAAACAATTATAACTCCGCTTCTATTCGTCGAATGCAAATCTGCGACATAGCAATTTGTAGCTTAAAACACGTTACATCGACCCACCTCATGCCGATCTGCGACGTACTTGTATAGTTTCGTCAAACGTCGATCGTTTCGAGTGGTAGGCAATCCGGTAGTCAATGGCGATTCATGGCCTCATAGATATAAACAACTGTAAGCCCGCTTCTATACGTCGTATGCGAATCTGCGACACTGCAATTTATAGCTTAAAACACGTCAAATCGACCCACCTTCTGCCGATCTGCGACGAACTTGCACGGTCTCGTCAAACGTCGATCGTTTCGAGTGGTAGGCAATCCGGCCGTCAATGGTGATTCATGGCCTCACAGATACAAACAACAATAACTCCGCTTCTATTCGTCGTATGCGAATATGTGACATAGCAATTTGTAGCTTAAAACACGTCACATCGATCCACCTTGTGCCGATCTGCGACGAACTTGCATGGTTTCGTCAAACGTCGATCGTTTCGAGTGGTAGGCAATCCGGCCGTCAATGGTGATTCATGGCCTCACGGACATAAACAACAATAACTCCGCTTCTATTCGTCGTATGCGAATATGCGACATATCAATTTGTAACTTAAAACACGTCACATCGACCCACCTTCTGCCGATCTGCGACGAACTTGCATGGTTTCGTCAAACGTCGATCGTTTCGAGTGGTAGGGAATCCGGCCGTCAATGGTGATTCATGGCCTCACAGATATAAACAACTTTAACTCCGCTTCTATTCGTCGAATGCAAATCTGCGACATAGCAATTTGTAGCTTAAAACACGTCACATTGACCCACCTTGTGCCGATCTGCGACGAACTTGCATAGTTTCGTCAAACATCGATCGTTTCGAGTGGAAAGCAATCCGGCCGTCAATGGTGATTCATGGCCTCAAAGATATGAACAACAATAACTCCGCTTCTATTCGTCGTATGCAAATCTGCGACATAGCAATTTGTAGCTTAAAACACGACACATCGACCCACCTTGTGCCGATCTGCGACGAACTTGCATGGTTTCGTCAAACGTCGATCGTTTCGAGTGGTAGGGAATCCGGCCGTCAATGGTGATTCATGGCCTCACAGATATAAACAACAATAACTCCGCTTCTATTCGTCGGATGCAAATCTGCGACATAGCAATTTGTAGCATAAAACACGCCCCAACGAACCACCTTATACCGATCTGCGACGAACTTGCATAGTTTTGTCAAACATCGATCGTTTCGAGTGGAAAGCAATCCGGCCGTCAATGGTGATTCATGGCCTCACAGATTTAAACAACAATAACTCCGCTTCAATTCGTCGTATGCGAATATGCGACATAGCAATTTGTAGCTTAAAACACGTCACATCGACCCACGTTGTGCCCATCTGCGACGAACTTGCATAGTTTCGTCAAACATCGATCGTTTCAAGTGGTAGGCAATCCGGCCGTCAATGGTGATTCATGGCCTCACAGATATAAACAACAATATCTCCGCTTCTATTCGTCGTATGCGAATATGCGACATAGCAACTTGTAGCTTAAAACACGTCACATCGACCCACCTTCGGCCGATCTGCGACGAACTTGCATGGTTTTGTCAAACGTCGATCGTTTCGAGTGGTAGGGAATCCGGCCGTCAATGATGATTCATGGTCTCACACATATAAAAAACAATAACTCCGCTTCTATTCGTCGTATGCGAATCTGCGACATAGCAATTTGTAGCTTAAAACAAGACACATCGGCCCACCTCATGCCGATCTGCGACGTACTTGTATAGTTTCGTCAAACGTGGATCGATTCGAGTGGTAGGCAATCCGGTAGTAAATGGCGATTCATGGCCTCACAGATATAAAGAACTATAAGTCCGCTTCTATACGCCGTATGCGAATCTGCGTCATAGCAATTTGTAGCTTAAAACACGCCCCAACGAACCACCTTATACCGATCTGCGACGAACTTGCATAGTTTCGTCAAACATCGATCGTTTCGAGTGGAAAGCAATCCGGCCGTCAATGGTGATTCATGGCCTCACAGATTTAAACAACTATAACCCCGCTTCTATTCGTCGAATGCAAATCTGCGACATAGCAATTTGCAGCTTAAAACACGACACATCGACCCACCTTGTGCCGATCTGCGACGCACTTGCATAGTTTCGTCAAACATCGATCGTTTCGAGTGGTAGGCAATCCGGCCGTCATTGGTGATTCATGGCCTCACAGATATAAACAACAATAACTCCGCTTCTATTCGTCGTATGCAAATCTGCGACATAGCAATTTGTAGCATAAAACACGCCCCAACGAACCACCTTATACCGATCTGCGACGAACTTGCATAGTTTTGTCAAACATCGATCGTTTCGAGTGGAAAGCAATCCGGCCGTCAATGGTGATTCATGGCCTGACAGATATAAACAACTATAACTCCGCTTCTATTCGTCGAATGCAAATCTGCGACATAGCAATTTGTAGCTTAAAACACGCCCCAACGAACCACCTTACACCGATCTGCGACGAACTTGCATAGTTTTGTCAAACATCGATCGTTTCGAGTGGAAAGCAATCCGGCCGCCAATGGTGATTCAAGGCCTCACAGATTTAAACAACAATAACTCCGCTTCTATTCGTCGTATGCGAATATGCGACATAGCAATTTGTAGCATAAAACACGTCACATCGACCCACGTTGTGCCGATCTGCGACGAACTTGCATAGTTTTGTCAAACATCGATCGTTTCGAGTGGAAAGCAATCCGGCCGTCAATGGTGATTCATGACCTGACAGATATAAACAATTATAACTCCGCTTCTATTCGTCGAATGCAAATCTGCGACATAGCAATTTGTAGCTTAAAACACGTCACATCGACCCACCTTGTGCCGATGTGCGACGAACTTGCATAGTTTCGTCAAACGTCGATCGTTTCGAGTGGTAGGGAATCCGGCCGTCAATGGTGATTCATGGCCTCACAGATATAAACAACAATAACTCCGCTTCTATTCGTCGTATGCGAATCTGCGACATAGCAATTTGTAGCTTAGAACACGACACATCGACCCACCTCATGCCGATCTGCGACGTACTTGTATAGTTTCGTCAAACGTCGATCGTTTCGAGTGGTAGGCAATCCGGTAGTCTATGGCGATTCATGGCCTCATAGATATAAACAACTCTAAGTCCGCTTCTATACGTCGTATGGGAATCTGCGACATTGCAATTTGTAGCTTAAAACACGTCACATCGACCCACCTTCTGCCGATCTGCGACGAACTTGCATGGTTTCGTCAAACGTCGATCGTTTCGAGTGGTAGGCAATCCGGCCGTCAATGGTGATTCATGGCCTCACAGATACAAACAACAATAACTCCGCTTCTATTCGTCGTATGCGAATCTGCGACATAGCAATTTGTAGCTTAAAACACGACACATCGACCCACCTCATGCCGATCTGCGACGTACTTGTGTAGTTTCGTCAAACGTCGATCGTTTCGAGTGGTAGGCAATCCGGTAGTCAATGGCGATTCATGGCCTCACAGATATAAACCACAATAACTCCGCTTCTATTCGTCGTATGCGAATCTGCGACATAGCAATTTGTAGCTTAAAACACGCCCCAACGAACCACCTTATACCGATCTGCGACGAACTTGCATAGTTTTGTCAAACATCGATCGTTTCGAGTGGAAAGCAATCCGGCCGTCAATGGTGATTCATGGCCTGACAGATATAAACAATTATAACTCCGCTTCTATTCGTCGAATGCAAATCTGCGACATAGCAATTTGTAGCTGAAAACACGTCACATCGAACCACCTTGTGCCGATCTGCGACGAACTTGCATAGTTTTGTCAAACAGCGATCGTTTCGAGTGGACAGCAATCCGGCCGTCAATGGCGATTCATGGCCTCATAGATATAAACAACTATAAGTCCGCTTCTATACGTCGTATGCGAATCTGCGACATAGCAATTTGTAGCTTAAAACACGCCCCAACGAACCACCTCATGCCGATCTGCGACGAACTTGCATAGTTTTGTCAAACATCGATCGTTTCGAGTGGAAAGCAATCCGGCCGTCAATGGTGATTCATGGCCTCACAGATATAAACAACTATAACTCCGCTTCTATTCGCCGCATGCAAATCTGCGACGTAGCAATTTGTAGCTTAAAACACGTCACATCGGCCCACCATGTGCCGATCTGCGACGAACTTGCATGGTTTCGTCAAACGTCGATCGTTTCGAGTGGTAGGGAATCCGGCCGTCAATGGTGATTCATGGCTTCACAGATATAAACCACAATAACTCCGCTTGTATTCGTCGTATGCGAATCTGCGACATAGCAATTTGTAGCTTAAAACACGCCCTAACGAACCACCTTATACCGATCTGCGACGAACTTGCATAGTTTTGTCAAACATCGATCGTTTCGAGTGGAAAGCAATCCGGCCGTCAATGGTGATTCATGACCTGACAGATATAAACAATTATAACTCCGCTTCTATTCGTCGAATGCAAATCTGCGACATAGCAATTTGTAGCTTAAAACACGTCACATCGACCCACCTTGTGCCGATGTGCGACGAACTTGCATAGTTTCGTGAAACGTCGATCGTTTCGAGTGGTAGGCAATCCGGCCGTCAATGGTGATTCATGGCCTCACAGATATAAACAACAATAACTCCGCTTCTATTCGTCGTATGCGAATATGCGACATAGCAATTTGTAGCTTAAAACACGTCACATCGACCCACCTTCTGCCGATCTGCGACGAACTTGCATGGTTTCGTCAAACGTCGATCGTTTCGAGTGATAGGGAATCCGGCCGTCAATGGTGATTCACGGCCTCACAGATATAAACAACTATAACTCCGCTTCTATTCGTCGAATGCAAATCTGCGACATAGCAATTTGTAGCTGAAAACACGTCATATCGACCCACCTTGTGCCGATCTGCGACGTACTTGTATAGTTTCGTCAAACGTCGATCGTTTCGAGTGGTAGGCAATCCGGTAGACAATGGCGATTCATGGCCTCACAGATATAAACAACTATAACTCCGCTTCTATTCGTCGTATGCGAATATGCGACCTAGCAATTTGTAGCTTAAAACACGCCCCAACGAACCACCATATACCGACCTGCGACGAACTTGCATAGTTTCGTCAAACGTCGATCGTTTCGAGTGGAAAGCAATCCGGCCGTCAATGGTGATTCATGGCCTCACAGATATAAACAACAATAACTCCGCTTCTATTCGTCGAATGCGAATATGCGACATAGCAATTTGTAGCTTAAAACACGTCACATCGACCCACCTTGTGCCGATCTGCGACGAACTTGCATGGTTTCGTCAAACGTCGATCGTTTCGAGTGGTAGGGAATCCGGCCGTCAATGGTGATTCATGGCCTCACAGATATAAACAACTATAACTCCGCTTCTATTCGTCGTATGCAAATCTGCGACATAGCAATTTGTAGCTTAAAACACGTCACATCGACCCACCTTGTGCCGATCTGCGACGAACTTGCATGGTTTCGTCAAACGTCGATCGTTTCGAGTGGTAGGGAATCCGGCCGTCAATGTTGATTCATGGCCTCACAGATATAAACAACTATAACTCCGCTTCAATTCGTCGAATGCAAATCTGCGACATAGCAATTTGTAGCTTAAAACACGTCACATCGACCCACGTCGTGCCGATCTGCGACGAACTTGCATAGTTTCGTCAAACATCGATCGTTTCAAGTGGTAGGAAATCCGGCCGTCAATGGTGATTCATGGCCTCACAGATATAAACAACAATAACTCCGCTTCTATTCGTCGAATGCAAATCTGCGACATAGCAATTTGTAGCTTAAAACACGTCACATCGACCCACCTTGTGCCGATCTGCGACGAACTTGCATAGTTTCGTCAAACATCGATCGTTTCGAGTGGTAGGCAATCCGGCCGTCATTGGTGATTCATGGCCTCACAGATATAAACAACAATAACTCCGCTTCTATTCGTCGTATGCGAATATGCGACATAGCAATTTGTAGCTTAAAACACGCCACATCGACCCACCTTCTGCCGATCTGCGACGAACTTGCATGGTTTCGTCAAACGTTGATCGTTTCGAGTGGTAGGGAATCCGGCCGTCAATGGTGATTCACGGCCTCACAGATATAAACAACTATAACTCCGCTTCTATTCGTCGAATGCGAATCTGCGACCTAGCAATTTGTAGCTTAAAACACGCCCCAATGAACCACCTTATACCGATCTGCGACGAACTTGCATAGTTTCATCAAACATCGATCGATTCTAGTGGAAAGCAATCCGGCCGTCAATGGTGATTCATGGCCAGACAGATATAAACAACTATAACTCCGCTTCTGTTCGTCGAATGCAAATCTGCGACATAGCAATTTGTAGCATAAAACACGTCACATCGACCCACCTTGTGCCGATCTGCGGCGAACTTGCATGGTTTCGTCAAACGTCGATCGTTTCGAGTGGTAGGGAATCCGGCCGTCAATGGTGATTCATGGCCTCACAGATATAAACAACTATAACTCCGCTTCTATTCGTCGTATGCAAATCTGCGACATAGCAATTTGTAGCTTAAAACACGTCACATCGACCCACCTTGTGCCGATCTGCGACGAACTTGCATGGTTTCGTCAAACGTCGATCGTTTCGAGTGGTAGGGAATCCGGCCGTCAATGGTGATTCATGGCCTCACAGATATAAACCACAATAACTCCGTTCTATTCGTCGTATGCGAATCTGCGACATAGCAATTTGTAGCATAAAACACGCCCCAACGAACCACCTTATACCGATCTGCGACGAACTTGCATAGTTTTGTCAAACATCGATCGTTTCGAGTGGAAAGCAATCCGGCCGTCAATGGTGATTCATGGCCTGACAGATATAAACAACTATAACTCAGCTTCTATTCGTCGATTGCAAATTTGCGACATAGCGATTTGTAGCTTAAAACACGACACATCGACCCACCTCATGCCGATCTGCGACGTACTTGTATAGTTTCGTCAAACGACGATCGTTTCGAGTGGTAGGCAATCCGGTAGTCAATGGCGATTCATGGCCTCACAGATATAAACAACTATAACTCCGCTTCTATTCGTCGTATGCGAATCTGCGACCTAGCAATTTGTAGGTTAAAACACGCCCCAATGAACCACCTTATACCGATCTGCGACGAACTTGCATAGTTTCGTCAAACATCGATCGTTTCGAGTGGAAAGCAATCCGGCCGTCAATGGTGATTCATGGCCTCACAGATATAAACAACAATAACTCGGCTTCTATTCGTCGAATGCAAATCTGCGACATAGCAATTTGTAGCTTAAAACACGTTACATCGACCCACCTTGTGCCGATCTGCGACGAACTTGCATAGTTTCGTCAAACATCGATCGTTTCGAGTGGTAGGCAATCCGGCCGTCAATAGTGATTCATGGCCTCACAGATATAAACAACAATAACTCCGCTTCTATTCGTCGTATGCAAATCTGCGACATAGCAATTTGTAGCATAAAGCACGCCCCAACGAACCACCTTATACCGATCTGCGACGAACTTGCATAGTTTCGTCAAACATCGATCGTTTCGAGTGGAAAGCAATCCGGCCGTCAATGGTGATTCATGACCTGACAGATATAAACAATTATAATTCCGCTTCTATTCGTCGAATGCAAATCTGCGACATAGCAATTTGTAGCTTAAAACACGTTACATCGACCCACCTTGTGCCGATCTGCGACGAACTTGCATAGTTTCGTCAAACATCGATCGTTTCGAGTGGTAGGCAATCCGGCCGTCAATGGTGATTCATGGCCTCACAGATATAAACAACAATAACTCCGCTTCTATTCGTCGTATGCAAATCTGCGACATAGCAATTTGTAGTATAAAACACGCCCCAACGAACCACCTTATACCGATCTGCGACGAACTTGCATAGTTTCGTCAAACATCGATCGTTTCGAGTGGAAAGCAATCCGGCCGTCAATGGTGATTCATGGCCTGACAGGTATAAACAACAATAACTCCGCTTCTATTCGTCGTATGCAAATCTGCGACATAGCAATTTGTAGCATAAAACACGCCCCAACGAACCACCTTATACCGATCTGCGACGAACTTGCATGGTTTTGTCAAACATCGATCGTTTCGAGTGGAAAGCAATCCGGCCGTCAATGGTGATTCATGGCCTGACAGATATAAACAACTATAACTCCGCTTCTATTCGTCGAATGCAAATCTGCGACATAGCAATTTGTAGCTTAAAACACGCCCCAACGAACCACCTTATACCGATCTGCGACGAACTTGCATAGTTTTGTCAAACATCGATCGTTTCAAGTGGAAAGTAATCCGGCCGTCAATGGTGATTCATGGCCTCACAGATATAAACAACAATAACTCCGCTTCTATTCGTCGTATGCAAATCTGCGACATAGCAATTTGTAGCATAAAACACGCCCCAACGAACCACCTTATACCGTTCTGCGACGAACTTGCATAGTTTTGTCAAACATCGATCGTTTCGAGTGGAAAGCAATCCGGCCGTCAATGGTGATTCATGGCCTCACAGATTTAAACAACAATAACTCCGCTTCTATTCGTCGTATGCGAATATGCGACATAGCAATTTGTAGCTTAAAACACGCCACATCGAACCACCTTGTGCCGATCTGCGACGAACTTGCATAGTTTCGTCAAACATCGATCGTTTCGAGTGGAAAGCAATCCGGCCGTCAATGGTGATTCAAGGCCTCAAAGATATAAACAACAATAACTCCGCTTCTATTCGTCGTATGCAAATCTGCGACATAGCAATTTGTAGCTTAAAACACGACACATCGACCCACCTTGTGCCGATCTGCGACGAACTTGCATAGTTTTGTCAAACATCGATCGTTTCAAGTGGAAAGTAATCCGGCCGTCAATGGTGATTCATGGCCTCACAGATATAAACAACAATAACTCCGCTTCTATTCGTCGTATGCAAATCTGCGACATAGCAATTTGTAGCATAAAACACGCCCCAACGAACCACCTTATACCGTTCTGCGACGAACTTGCATAGTTTTGTCAAACATCGATCGTTTCGAGTGGAAAGCAATCCGGCCGTCAATGGTGATTCATGGCCTCACAGATTTAAACAACAATAACTCCGCTTCTATTCGTCGTATGCGAATATGCGACATAGCAATTTGTAGCTTAAAACACGCCACATCGAACCACCTTGTGCCGATCTGCGACGAACTTGCATAGTTTCGTCAAACATCGATCGTTTCGAGTGGAAAGCAATCCGGCCATCAATGGTGATTCATGGCCTCAAAGATATAAACAACAATAACTCCGCTTCTATTCGTCGTATGCAAATCTGCGACATAGCAATTTGTAGCTTAAAACACGACACATCGACCCACCTTGTGCCGATCTGCGACGAACTTGCATAGTTTCGTCAAACATCGATCGTTTCGAGTGGAAAGCAATCCGGCCGTCAATGGTGATTCATGGCCTCAAAGATATAAACAACAATAACTCCGCTTCTATTCGTCGTATGCAAATCTGCGACATAGCAATTTGTAGCTTAAAACACGTCACATCGACCCACCTTGTGCCGATCTGCGACGAACTTGCATGGTTTCGTCAAACGTCGATCGTTTCGAGTGGTAGGGAATCCGGCCGTCAATGGTGATTCATGGCCTCACAGATATAAACGACAATAACTCCGCTTCTATTCGTCGTATGCAAATCTGCGACATAGCAATTTGTAGCTTAAAACACGTTACATCGACCCACCTTGTGCCGATCTGCGACGAACTTGCATAATTTCGTCAAACATCGATCGTTTCGAGTGGTAGGCAATCCGGCCGTCAATGGTGATTCATGGCCTCACAGATATAAACAACAATAACTCCGCTTCTATTCGTCGTATGCGAATATGCGACATATCAATTTGTAGCTTAAAACACGTCACATCGACCCACCTTCTGCCGATCTGCGACGAACTTGCATGGTTTCGTCAAACGTCGATCGTTTCGAGTGGAAAGCAATCCGGCCGTCAATGGTGATTCATGGCCTCACAGATATAAACAACAATAACTCCGCTTCTATTCGTCGAATGCAAATCTGCGACATAGCAATTTGTAGCTTAAAACACGCCCCAACGAACCACCTTATACCGATCTGCGACGAACTTGCATAGTTTTGTCAAACATCGATCGTTTCGAGTGGAAAGCAATCCGGCCGTCAATGGTGATTCATGGCCTCACAGATATAAACAACAATAACTCCGCTTCTATTCGTCGTATGCAAATCTGCGACATAGCAATTTGTAGCATAAAACACGCCCCAACCAACCACCTTATACCGATCTGCGACGAACTTGCATGGTTTCGTCAAACGTCGATCGTTTCGAGTGGTAGGGAATCCGGCCGTCAATGTTGATTCATGGCCTCACAGATATAAACAACTATAACTCCGCTTCTATTCGTCGAATGCAAATCTGCGACATAGCAATTTGTAGCTTAAAACACGTCACATCGAACCACGTTGTGCCGATCTGCGACGAACTTGCATAGTTTCGTCAAACATCGATCGTTTCAAGTGGTAGGCAATCCGGCCGTCAATGGTGATTCATGGCCTCATAGATATAAACAACAATAACTCCGCTTCTATTCGTCGTATGCGAATATGCGACATAGCAATTTGTAGCTTAAAACACGTCACATCGACCCACCTTCGGCCGATCTGCGACGAACTTGCATGGTTTCGTCAAACGTCGATCGTTTCGAATGGTAGGGAATCCGGCCGTCAATGGTGATTCACGGCCTCACAGATATAAACAACTATATCTCCGCTTCTATTCGTCGAATGCAAATCTGCGACATAGCAATTTGTAGCTTAAAACACGACACATCGACCCACCACATGCCGATCTGCGACGTACTTGTATAGTTTCGTCAAACGTCGATCGTTTCGAGTGGTAGGCAATCCGGTAGTCAATGGCGATTCATGGCCTCACAGATATAAACAACTATAACTCCGCTTCTATTCGTCGTATGCGAATCTGCGACCTAGCAATTTGTAGCTTAAAACACGCCCCAATGAACCACCTTATACCGATCTGCGACGAACTTGCATAGTTTCGTCAAACATCGATCGATTCTAGTGGAAAGCAATCCGGCCGTCAAAGGTGATTCATGGCCAGACAGATATAAACAACTATAACTCCGCTTCTATTCGTCGAATGCAAATCTGCGACATAGCAATTTGTAGCTTAAAACACGTCACATCGACCCACGTTGTGCCGATCTGCGACGAACTTGCATAGTTTCGTCAAACATCGATCGTTTCAAGTGGTAGGCAATCCGGCCGTCAATGGTGATTCATGGCCTCATAGATATAAACAACAATAACTCCGCTTCTATTCGTCGTATGCGAATATGCGACATAGCAATTTGTAGCTTAAAACACGTCACATCGACCCACCTTCGGCCGATCTGCGACGAACTTGCATGGTTTCGTCAAACGTCGATCGTTTCGAGTGGTAGGGAATCCGGCCGTCAATGGTGATTCACGGCCTCACAGATATAAACAACTATAACTCCGCTTCTATTCGTCGAATGCAAATCTGCGACATAGCAATTTGTAGCTTAAAACACGACACATCGACCCACCTCATGCCGATCTGCGACGTACTTGTATAGTTTCGTCAAACGTCAAACGTTTCGAGTGGTAGGCAATCCGGTAGTCAATGGCGATTCATGGCCTCACAGATATAAACAACTATAACTCCGCTTCTATTCGTCGTATGCGAATCTGCGACCTAGCAATTTGTAGCTTAAAACACGCCCCAATGAACCACCTTATACTGATCTGCGACGAACTTGCATAGTTTCGTCAAACATCGATCGATTCTAGTGGAAAGCAATCCGGCCGTCAATGGTGATTCATGGCCAGACAGATATAAACAACTATAACTCCGCTTCTATTCGTCGAATGCAAATCTGCGACATAGCAATTTGTAGCATAAAACACGTCACATCGACCCACCTTGTGCCGATCTGCGACGAACTTGCATGGTTTCGTCAAACGTCGATCGTTTCGAGTGGTAGGGAATCCGGCCGTCAATGGTGATTCATGGCCTCACAGATATAAACAACTATAACTCCGCTTCTATTCGTCGTATGCAAATCTGCGACATAGCAATTTGTAGCTTAAAACACGTCACATCGACCCACCTTGTGCCGATCTGCGACGAACTTGCATGGTTTCGTCAAACGTCGATCGTTTCGAGTGGTAGGGAATCCGGCCGTCAATGGTGATTCATGGTCTCACAGATATAAACCACAATAACTCCGTTCTATTCGTCGTATGCGAATCTGCGACATAGCAATTTGTAGCATAAAACACGCCCCAACGAACCACCTTATACCGATCTGCTACGAACTTGCATAGTTTTGTCAAACATCGATCGTTTCGAGTGGAAAGCAATCCGGCCGTCAATGGTGATTCATGGCCTGACAGATATATACAACTATAACTCAGCTTCTATTCGTCGATTGCAAATTTGCGACATAGCGATTTGTAGCTTAAAACACGACACATCGACCCACCTCATGCCGATCTGCGACGTACTTGTATAGTTTCGTCAAACGACGATCGTTTCGAGTGGTAGGCAATCCGGTAGTCAATGGCGATTCATGGCCTCACAGATATAAACAACTATAACTCCGCTTCTATTCGTCGTATGCGAATCTGCGACCTAGCAATTTGTAGGTTAAAACACGCCCCAATGAACCACCTTATACCGATCTGCGACGAACTTGCATAGTTTCGTCAAACATCGATCGATTCTAGTGGAAAGCAATCCGGCCGTCAATGGTGATTCATGGCCAGACAGATATAAACAACTATAACTCCGCTTCTATTCGTCGAATGCAAATCTGCGACATAGCAATTTGTAGCTTAAAACACGTCACATCGACCCACCTTGTGCCGATCTGCGACGAACTTGCATGGTTTCGTCAAACGTCGATCGTTTCGAGTGGTAGGGAATCCGGCCGTCAATGTTGATTCATGGCCTCACAGATATAAACAACTATAACTCCGCTTCTATTCGTCGAATGCAAATCTGCGACATAGCAATTTGTAGCTTAAAACACGTCACATCGACCCACGTTGTGCCGATCTGCGACGAACTTGCATAGTTTCGTCAAACATCGATCGTTTCAAGTGGTAGGCAATCCGGCCGTCAATGATGATTCATGGCCTCATAGATATAAACAACAATAACTCCGCTTCTATTCGTCGTATGCGAATATGCGACATAGCAATTTGTAGCTTAAAACACGTCACATCGACCCACCTTCGGCCGATCTGCGACGAACTTGCATGGTTTCGTCAAACGTCGATCGTTTCGAGTGGTAGGGAATCCGGCCGTCAATGGTGATTCACGGCCTCACAGTTATAAACAACTATAACTCCGCTTCTATTCGTCGAATGCAAATCTGCGACATAGCAATTTGTAGCTTAAAACACGACACATCGACCCACCTCATGCCGATCTGCGACGTACTTGTATAGTTTCGTCAAACGTCAAACGTTTCGAGTGGTAGGCAATCCGGTAGTCAATGGCGATTCATGGCCTCACAGATATAAACAACTATAAATCCGCTTCTATTCGTCGTATGCGAATCTGCGACCTAGCAATTTGTAGCTTAAAACACGCCCCAATGAACCACCTTATACCGATCTGCGACGAACTTGCATAGTTTCGTCAAACATCGATCGATTCTAGTGGAAAGCAATCCGGCCGTCAATGGTGATTCATGGCCAGACAGATATAAACAACTATAACTCCGCTTCTATTCGTCGAATGCAAATCTGCGACATAGCAATTTGTAGCATAAAACACGTCACATCGACCCACCTTGTGCCGATCTGCGACGAACTTGCATGGTTTCGTCAAACGTCGATCGTTTCGAGTGGTAGGGAATCCGGCCGTCAATGGTGATTCATGGCCTCACAGATATAAACAACTATAACTCAGCTTCTATTCGTCGATTGCAAATTTGCGACATAGCGATTTGTAGCTTAAAACACGACACATCGACCCACCTCATGCCGATCTGCGACGTACTTGTATAGTTTCGTCAAACGACGATCGTTTCGAGTGGTAGGCAATCCGGCCGTCAATGGTGATTCATGGCCTCATAGATATAAACAACAATAACTCCGCTTCTATTCGTCGTATGCGAATATGCGACATAGCAATTTGTAGCTTAAAACACGTCACATCGACCCACCTTCGGCCGATCTGCGACGAACTTGCATGGTTTCGTCAAACGTCGATCGTTTCGAGTGGTAGGGAATCCGGCCGTCAATGGTGATTCACGGCCTCACAGATATAAACAACTATAACTCCGCTTCTATTCGTCGAATGTAAATCTGCGACATAGCAATTTGTAGCTTAAAACACGACACATCGACCCACCTCATGCCGATCTGCGACGTACTTGTATAGTTTCGTCAAACTTCAAACGTTTCGAGTGGTAGGCAATCCGGTAGTCAATGGCGATTCATGGCCTCACAGATATAAACAACTATAACTCCGCTTCTATTCGTCGAATGCAAATCTGCGACATAGCAATTTGTAGCTTAAAACACGTCACATCGACCCACGTTGTGCCGATCTGCGACGAACTTGCATAGTTTCGTCAAACATCGATCGTTTCAAGTGGTAGGCAATCCGGCCGTCAATGGTGATTCATGGCCTCATAGATATAAACAACAATAACTCCGCTTCTATTCGTCGTATGCGAATATGCGACATAGCAATTTGTAGCTTAAAACACGTCACATCGACCCACCTTCGGCCGATCTGCGACGAACTTGCATGGTTTCGTCAAACGTCGATCGTTTCGGGTGGTAGGGAATCCGGCCGTCAATGGTGATTCACGGCCTCACAGATATAAACAACTATAACTCCGCTTCTATTCGTCGAATGCAAATCTGCGACATAGCAATTTGTAGCTTAAAACACGTCACATCGACCCACGTTGTGCCGATCTGCGACGAACTTGCATAGTTTCGTCAAACATCGATCGTTTCAAGTGGTAGGCAATCCGGCCGTCAATGGTGATTCATGGCCTCATAGATATAAACAACAATAACTCCGCTTCTATTCGTCGTATGCGAATATGCGACATAGCAATTTGTAGCTTAAAACACGTCACATCGACCCACCTTCGGCCGATCTGCGACGAACTTGCATGGTTTCGTCAAACGTCGATCGTTTCGAGTGGTAGGGAATCCGGCCGTCAATGGTGATTCACGGCCTCACAGATATAAACAACTATAACTCCGCTTCTATTCGTCGAATGCAAATCTGCGACATAGCAATTTGTAGCTTAAAACACGACACATCGACCCACCACAAGCCGATCTGCGACGTACTTGTATAGTTTCGTCAAACGTCGATCGTTTCGAGTGGTAGGCAATCCGGTAGTCAATGGCGATTCATGGCCTCACAGATATAAACAACTATAACTCCGCTTCTATTCGTCGTATGCGAATCTGCGACCTAGCAATTTGTAGCTTAAAACACGCCCCAATGAACCACCTTATACCGATCTGCGACGAACTTGCATAGTTTCGTCAAACATCGATCGATTCTAGTGGAAAGCAATCCGGCCGTCAATGGTGATTCATGGCCAGACAGATATAAACAACTATAACTCCGCTTCTATTCGTCGAATGCAAATCTGCGACATAGCAATTTGTAGCATAAAACACGTCACATCGACCCACCTTGTGCCGATCTGCGACGAACTTGCATGGTTTCGTCAAACGTCGATCGTTTCGAGTGGTAGGGAATCCGGCCGTCAATGGTGATTCATGGCCTCACAGATATAAACAACTATAACTCCGCTTCTATTCGTCGTATGCAAATCTGCGACATAGCAATTTGTAGCTTAAAACACGTCACATCGACCCACCTTGTGCCGATCTGCGACGAACTTGCATGGTTTCGTCAAACGTCGATCGTTTCGAGTGGTAGGGAATCCGGCCGTCAATGTTGATTCATGGCCGCACAGATATAAACAACTATAACTCCGCTTCAATTCGTCGAATGCAAATCTGCGACATAGCAATTTGTAGCTTAAAACACGTCACATCGACCCACGTTGTGCCGATCTGCGACGAACTTGCATAGTTTCGTCAAACATCGATCGTTTCAAGTGGTAGGAAATCCGGCCGTCAATGGTGATTCATGGCCTCACAGATATAAACAACAATAACTCCGCTTCTATTCGTCGAATGCAAATCTGCGACATAGCAATTTGTAGCTTAAAACACGTCACATCGACCCACCTTGTGCCGATCTGCGACGAACTTGCATAGTTTCGTCAAACATCGATCGTTTCGAGTGGTAGGCAATCCGGCCGTCATTGGTGATTCATGGCCTCACAGATATAAACAACAATAACTCCGCTTCTATTCGTCGTATGCGAATATGCGACATAGCAATTTGTAGCTTAAAACACGTCACATCGACCCACCTTCTGCCGATCTGCGTCGAACTTGCATGGTTTCGTCAAACGTTGATCGTTTCGAGTGGTAGGGAATCCGGCCGTCAATGGTGATTCACGGCCTCACAGATATAAACAACTATAACTCCGCTTCTATTCGTCGAATGCAAATCTGCGACATAGCAATTTGTAGCTTAAAACACGACACATCGACCCACCTCATGCCGATCTGCGACGTACTTGTATAGTTTCGTCAAACGTCAAACGTTTCGAGTGGTAGGCAATCCGGTACTCAATGGCGATTCATGGCCTCACAGATATAAACAACTATAACTCCGCTTCTATTCGTCGTATGCGAATCTGCGACCTAGCAATTTGTAGCTTAAAACACGCCCCAATGAACCACCTTATACCGATCTGCGACGAACTTGCATAGTTTCGTCAAACATCGATCGATTCTAGTGGAAAGCAATCCGGCCGTCCATGGTGATTCATGGCCAGACAGATATAAACAACTATAACTCCGCTTCTGTTCGTCGAATGCAAATCTGCGACATAGCAATTTGTAGCATAAAACACGTCACATCGACCCACCTTGTGCCGATCTGCGGCGAACTTGCATGGTTTCGTCAAACGTCGATCGTTTCGAGTGGTAGGGAATCCGGCCGTCAATGGTGATTCATGGCCTCACAGATATAAACAACTATAACTCCGCTTCTATTCGTCGTATGCAAATCTGCGACATAGCAATTTGTAGCTTAAAACACGTCACATCGACCCACCTTGTGCCGATCTGCGACGAACTTGCATGGTTTCGTCAAACGTCGATCGTTTCGAGTGGTAGGGAATCCGGCCGTCAATGGTGATTCATGGCCTCACAGATATAAACCACAATATCTCCGTTCTATTCGTCGTATGCGAATCTGCGACATAGCAATTTGTAGCATAAAACACGCCCCAACGAACCACCTTATACCGATCTGCGACGAACTTGCATAGTTTTGTCAAACATCGATCGTTTCGAGTGGAAAGCAATCCGGCCGTCAATGGTGATTCATGGCCTGACAGATATAAACAACTATAACTCAGCTTCTATTCGTCGATTGCAAATTTGCGACATAGCGATTTGTAGCTTAAAACACGACACATCGACCCACCTCATGCCGATCTGCGACGTACTTGTATAGTTTCGTCAAACGACGATCGTTTCGAGTGGTAGGCAATCCGGTAGTCAATGGCGATTCATGGCCTCACAGATATAAACAACTATAACTCCGCTTCTATTCGTCGTATGCGAATCTGCGACCTAGCAATTTGTAGGTTAAAACACGCCCCAATGAACCACCTTATACCGATCTGCGACGAACTTGCATAGTTTCGTCAAACATCGATCGTTTCGAGTGGAAAGCAATCCGGCCGTCAATGGTGATTCATGACCTGACAGATATAAACAATTATAACTCCGCTTCTATTCGTCGAATGCAAATCTGCGACATAGCAATTTGTAGCTTAAAACACGTTACATCGACCCACCTCATGCCGATCTGCGACGTACTTGTATAGTTTCGTCAAACGTCGATCGTTTCGAGTGGTAGGCAATCCGGTAGTCAATGGCGATTCATGGCCTCATAGATATAAACAACTGTAAGCCCGCTTCTATACGTCGTATGCGAATCTGCGACACTGCAATTTATAGCTTAAAACACGTCAAATCGACCCACCTTCTGCCGATCTGCGACGAACTTGCACGGTCTCGTCAAACGTCGATCGTTTCGAGTGGTAGGCAATCCGGCCGTCAATGGTGATTCATGGCCTCACAGATACAAACAACAATAACTCCGCTTCTATTCGTCGTATGCGAATATGCGACATAGCAATTTGTAGCTTAAAACACGTCACATCGATCCACCTTGTGCCGATCTGCGACGAACTTGCATTGTTTCGTCAAACGTCGATCGTTTCGAGTGGTAGGCAATCCGGCCGTCAATGGTGATTCATGGCCTCACGGACATAAACAACAATAACTCCGCTTCTATTCGTCGTATGCGAATATGCGACATATCAATTTGTAACTTAAAACACGTCACATCGACCCACCTTCTGCCGATCTGCGACGAACTTGCATGGTTTCGTCAAACGTCGATCGTTTCGAGTGGTAGGGAATCCGGCCGTCAATGGTGATTCATGGCCTCACAGATATAAACAACTTTAACTCCGCTTCTATTCGTCGAATGCAAATCTGCGACATAGCAATTTGTAGCTTAAAACACGTCACATTGACCCACCTTGTGCCGATCTGCGACGAACTTGCATTGTTTCGTCAAACATCGATCGTTTCGAGTGGAAAGCAATCCGGCCGTCAATGGTGATTCATGGCCTCAAAGATATGAACAACAATAACTCCGCTTCTATTCGTCGTATGCAAATCTGCGACATAGCAATTTGTAGCTTAAAACACGACACATCGACCCACCTTGTGCCGATCTGCGACGAACTTGCATGGTTTCGTCAAACGTCGATCGTTTCGAGTGGTAGGGAATCCGGCCGTCAATGGTGATTCATGGCCTCACAGATATAAACAACAATAACTCCGCTTCTATTCGTCGGATGCAAATCTGCGACATAGCAATTTGTAGCATAAAACACGCCCCAACGAACCACCTTATACCGATCTGCGACGAACTTGCATAGTTTTGTCAAACATCGATCGTTTCGAGTGGAAAGCAATCCGGCCGTCAATGGTGATTCATGGCCTCACAGATTTAAACAACAATAACTCCGCTTCAATTCGTCGTATGCGAATATGCGACATAGCAATTTGTAGCTTAAAACACGTCACATCGACCCACGTTGTGCCCATCTGCGACGAACTTGCATAGTTTCGTCAAACATCGATCGTTTCAAGTGGTAGGCAATCCGGCCGTCAATGGTGATTCATGGCCTCACAGATATAAACAACAATATCTCCGCTTCTATTCGTCGTATGCGAATATGCGACATAGCAACTTGTAGCTTAAAACACGTCACATCGACCCACCTTCGGCCGATCTGCGACGAACTTGCATGGTTTTGTCAAACGTCGATCGTTTCGAGTGGTAGGGAATCCGGCCGTCAATGATGATTCATGGTCTCACACATATAAAAAACAATAACTCCGCTTCTATTCGTCGTATGCGAATCTGCGACATAGCAATTTGTAGCTTAAAACAAGACACATCGGCCCACCTCATGCCGATCTGCGACGTACTTGTATAGTTTCGTCAAACGTGGATCGATTCGAGTGGTAGGCAATCCGGTAGTCAATGGCGATTCATGGCCTCACAGATATAAAGAACTATAAGTCCGCTTCTATACGCCGTATGCGAATCTGCGTCATAGCAATTTGTAGCTTAAAACACGCCCCAACGAACCACCTTATACCGATCTGCGACGAACTTGCATAGTTTTGTCAAACATCGATCGTTTCGAGTGGAAAGCAATCCGGCCGTCAATGGTGATTCATGGCCTGACAGATATAAACAACTATAACTCCGCTTCTATTCGTCGAATGCAAATCTGCGACATAGCAATTTGTAGCTTAAAACACGCCCCAACGAACCACCTTACACCGATCTGCGACGAACTTGCATAGTTTTGTCAAACATCGATCGTTTCGAGTGGAAAGCAATCCGGCCGCCAATGGTGATTCAAGGCCTCACAGATTTAAACAACAATAACTCCGCTTCTATTCGTCGTATGCGAATATGCGACATAGCAATTTGTAGCATAAAACACGTCACATCGACCCACGTTGTGCCGATCTGCGACGAACTTGCATAGTTTCGTCAAACATCGATCGTTTCAAGTGGTAGGCAATCCGGCCGTCAATGGTGATTCATGGCCTGACAGATATAAACAACAATAACTCCGCTTCTATTCGTCGCATGCGAATATGCGACATAGCAATTTGTAGCTTAAAACACGTCACATCGACCCACCTTCGGCCGATCTGCGACGAACTTGCATGGTTTCGTCAAACGTCGATCGTTTCGAGTGGTAGGGAATCCGGCCGTCAATGGTGATTCATGGCCTCACAGATATAAACAACAATAACTCCGCTTCTATTCGTCGTATGCAAATCTGCGACATGGCAATTTGTAGCATAAAACACGCCCCAACGAACCACCTTATACCGATCTGCGACGAACTTGCATAGTTTCGTCAAACATCGATCGTTTCGAGTGGAAAGCAATCCGGCCGTCAATGGTGATTCATGGCCTCAAAGATATAAACAACAATAACTCCGCTTCTATTCGTCGTATGCAAATCTGCGACATATCAATTTGTAGCTTAAAACACGACACATGGACCCACCTTGTGCCGATCTGCGACGATATTGCATAGTTTCGTCAAACATCGATCGTTTCGAGTGGAAAGCAATCCGGCCGTCAATGGTGATTCATGGCCTCAAAGATACAAACAACAATAACTCCGCTTCTATTCGTCGTATGCGAATCTGCGACATAGCAATTTGTAGCTTAAAACACGCCCTAACGAACCACCTTATACCGATCTGCGACGAACTTGCATAGTTTTGTCAAACATCGATCGTTTCGAGTGGAAAGCAATCCGGCCGTCAATGGTGATTCATGACCTGACAGATATAAACAATTATAACTCCGCTTATATTCGTCGAATGCAAATCTGCGACATAGCAATTTGTAGCTTAAAACACGTCACATCGACCCACCTTGTGCCGATGTGCGACGAACTTGCATAGTTTCGTCAAACGTCGATCGTTTCGAGTGGTAGGGAATCCGGCCGTCAATGGTGATTCATGGCCTCACAGATATAAACAACAATAACTCCGCTTCTATTCGTCGTATGCGAATCTGCGACATAGCAATTTGTAGCTTAGAACACGACACATCGACCCACCTCATGCCGATCTGCGACGTACTTGTATAGTTTCGTGAAACGTCGATCGTTTCGAGTGGTAGGCAATCCGGTAGTCTATGGCGATTCATGGCCTCATAGATATAAACAACTCTAAGTCCGCTTCTATACGTCGTATGGGAATCTGCGACATTGCAATTTGTAGCTTAAAACACGTCACATCGACCCACCTTCTGCCGATCTGCGACGAACTTGCATGGTTTCGTCAAACGTCGATCGTTTCGAGTGGTAGGCAATCCGGCCGTCAATGGTGATTCATGGCCTCACAGATACAAACAACAATAACTCCGCTTCTATTCGTCGTATGCGAATCTGCGACATAGCAATTTGTAGCTTAAAACACGACACATCGACCCACCTCATGCCGATCTGCGACGTACTTGTGTAGTTTCGTCAAACGTCGATCGTTTCGAGTGGTAGGCAATCCGGTAGTCAATGGCGATTCATGGCCTCACAGATATAAACCACAATAACTCCGCTTCTATTCGTCGTATGCGAATCTGCGACATAGCAATTTGTAGCTTAAAACACGCCCCAACGAACCACCTTATACCGATCTGCGACGAACTTGCATAGTTTTGTCAAACATCGATCGTTTCGAGTGGAAAGCAATCCGGCCGTCAATGGTGATTCATGGCCTGACAGATATAAACAATTATAACTCCGCTTCTATTCGTCGAATGCAAATCTGCGACATAGCAATTTGTAGCTGAAAACACGTCACATCGAACCACCTTGTGCCGATCTGCGACGAACTTGCATAGTTTTGTCAAACATCGATCGTTTCGAGTGGACAGCAATCCGGCCGTCAATGGTGATTCATGGCCTGACAGATATAAACAACTATAACTCAGCTTCTAGTCGTCGAATGCAAATTTGCGACATAGCGATTTGTAGCTTAAAACACGACACATCGACCCACCTCATGCCGATCTGCGACGTACTTGTATAGTTTCGTGAAACGTCGATCGTTTCGAGTGGTAGGCAATCCGGTAGTCAATGGCGATTCATGGCCTCATAGATATAAACAACTATAAGTCCGCTTCTATACGTCGTATGCGAATCTGCGACATAGCAATTGGTAGCTTAAAACACGCCCCAACGAACCACCTTATACCGATTTGCGACGAACTTGCATAGTTTTGTCAAACATCGATCGTTTCGAGTGGAAAGCAATCCGGCCGTCAATGGTAATTCATGGCCTGACAGATATAAACAACTATAACTCCGCTTCTATTCGTCGAATGCAAATCTGCGACATAGCAATTTGTAGCTTAAAACACGCCCCAACGAACCACCTTACACCGATCTGCGACGAACTTGCATAGTTTTGTCAAACATCGATCGTTTCGAGTGGAAAGCAATCCGGCCGCCAATGGTGATTCAAGGCCTCACAGATTTAAACAACAATAACTCCGCTTCTATTCGTCGTATGCGAATATGCGACATAGCAATTTGTAGCATAAAACACGTCACATCGACCCACGTTGTGCCGATCTGCGACGAACTTGCATAGTTTCGTCAAACATCGATCGTTTCAAGTGGTAGGCAATCCGGCCGTCAATGGTGATTCATGGCCTGACAGATATAAACAACAATAACTCCGCTTCTATTCGTCGCATGCGAATATGCGACATAGCAATTTGTAGCTTAAAACACGTCACATCGACCCACCTTCGGCCGATCTGCGACGAACTTGCATGGTTTCGTCAAACGTCGATCGTTTCGAGTGGTAGGGAATCCGGCCGTCAATGGTGATTCATGGCCTCACAGATATAAACAACAATAACTCCGCTTCTATTCGTCGTATGCAAATCTGCGACATGGCAATTTGTAGCATAAAACACGCCCCAACGAACCACCTTATACCGATCTGCGACGAACTTGCATAGTTTCGTCAAACATCGATCGTTTCGAGTGGAAAGCAATCCGGCCGTCAATGGTGATTCATGGCCTCAAAGATATAAACAACAATAACTCCGCTTCTATTCGTCGTATGCAAATCTGCGACATATCAATTTGTAGCTTAAAACACGACACATGGACCCACCTTGTGCCGATCTGCGACGAAATTGCATAGTTTCGTCAAACATCGATCGTTTCGAGTGGAAAGCAATCCGGCCGTCAATGGTGATTCATGGCCTCAAAGATACAAACAACAATAACTCCGCTTCTATTCGTCGTATGCGAATCTGCGACATAGCAATTTGTAGCTTAAAACACGCCCTAACGAAACACCTTATACCGATCTGCGACGAACTTGCATAGTTTTGTCAAACATCGATCGTTTCGAGTGGAAAGCAATCCGGCCGTCAATGGTGATTCATGACCTGACAGATATAAACAATTATAACTCCGCTTCTATTCGTCGAATGCAAATCTGCGACATAGCAATTTGTAGCTTAAAACACGTCACATCGACCCACCTTGTGCCGATGTGCGACGAACTTGCATAGTTTCGTCAAACGTCGATCGTTTCGAGTGGTAGGGAATCCGGCCGTCAATGGTGATTCATGGCCTCACAGATATAAACAACAATAACTCCGCTTCTATTCGTCGTATGCGAATCTGCGACATAGCAATTTGTAGCTTAGAACACGACACATCGACCCACCTCATGCCGATCTGCGACGTACTTGTATAGTTTCGTCAAACGTCGATCGTTTCGAGTGGTAGGCAATCCGGTAGTCTATGGCGATTCATGGCCTCATAGATATAAACAACTCTAAGTCCGCTTCTATACGTCGTATGGGAATCTGCGACATTGCAATTTGTAGCTTAAAACACGTCACATCGACCCACCTTCTGCCGATCTGCGACGAACTTGCATGGTTTCGTCAAACGTCGATCGTTTCGAGTGGTAGGCAATCCGGCCGTCAATGGTGATTCATGGCCTCACAGATACAAACAACAATAACTCCGCTTCTATTCGTCGTATGCGAATCTGCGACATAGCAATTTGTAGCTTAAAACACGACACATCGACCCACCTCATGCCGATCTGCGACGTACTTGTGTAGTTTCGTCAAACGTCGATCGTTTCGAGTGGTAGGCAATCCGGTAGTCAATGGCGATTCATGGCCTCACAGATATAAACCACAATAACTCCGCTTCTATTCGTCGTATGCGAATCTGCGACATAGCAATTTGTAGCTTAAAACACGCCCCAACGAACCACCTTATACCGATCTGCGACGAACTTGCATAGTTTTGTCAAACATCGATCGTTTCGAGTGGAAAGCAATCCGGCCGTCAATGGTGATTCATGGCCTGACAGATATAAACAATTATAACTCCGCTTCTATTCGTCGAATGCAAATCTGCGACATAGCAATTTGTAGCTGAAAACACGTCACATCGAACCACCTTGTGCCGATCTGCGACGAACTTGCATAGTTTTGTCAAACAGCGATCGTTTCGAGTGGACAGCAATCCGGCCGTCAATGGTGATTCATGGCCTGACAGATATAAACAACTATAACTCAGCTTCTAGTCGTCGAATGCAAATTTGCGACATAGCGATTTGTAGCTTAAAACACGACACATCGACCCACCTCATGCCGATCTGCGACGTACTTGTATAGTTTCGTGAAACGTCGATCGTTTCGAGTGGTAGGCAATCCGGTAGTCAATGGCGATTCATGGCCTCATAGATATAAACAACTATAAGTCCGCTTCTATACGTCGTATGCGAATCTGCGACATAGCAATTTGTAGCTTAAAACACGCCCCAACGAACCACCTTATACCGATTTGCGACGAACTTGCATAGTTTTGTCAAACATCGATCGTTTCGAGTGGAAAGCAATCCGGCCGTCAATGGTGATTCATGGCCTCACAGATATAAACAACTATAACTCCGCTTCTATTCGCCGCATGCAAATCTGCGACGTAGCAATTTGTAGCTTAAAACACGTCACATCGGCCCACCATGTGCCGATCTGCGACGAACTTGCATGGTTTCGTCAAACGTCGATCGTTTCGAGTGGTAGGGAATCCGGCCGTCAATGGTGATTCATGGCTTCACAGATATAAACCACAATAACTCCGCTTGTATTCGTCGTATGCGAATCTGCGACATAGCAATTTGTAGCTTAAAACACGCCCTAACGAACCACCTTATACCGATCTGCGACGAACTTGCATAGTTTTGTCAAACATCGATCGTTTCGAGTGGAAAGCAATCCGGCCGTCAATGGTGATTCATGACCTGACAGATATAAACAATTATAACTCCGCTTCTATTCGTCGAATGCAAATCTGCGACATAGCAATTTGTAGCTTAAAACACGTCACATCGACCCACCTTGTGCCGATGTGCGACGAACTTGCATAGTTTCGTGAAACGTCGATCGTTTCGAGTGGTAGGCAATCCGGCCGTCAATGGTGATTCATGGCCTCACAGATATAAACAACAATAACTCCGCTTCTATTCGTCGTATGCGAATATGCGACATAGCAATTTGTAGCTTAAAACACGTCACATCGACCCACCTTCTGCCGATCTGCGACGAACTTGCATGGTTTCGTCAAACGTCGATCGTTTCGAGTGACAGGGAATCCGGCCGTCAATGGTGATTCACGGCCTCACAGATATAAACAACTATAACTCCGCTTCTATTCGTCGAATGCAAATCTGCGACATAGCAATTTGTAGCTGAAAACACGTCATATCGACCCACCTTGTGCCGATCTGCGACGTACTTGTATAGTTTCGTCAAACGTCGATCGTTTCGAGTGGTAGGCAATCCGGTAGACAATGGCGATTCATGGCCTCACAGATATAAACAACTATAACTCCGCTTCTATTCGTCGTATGCGAATATGCGACCTAGCAATTTGTAGCTTAAAACACGCCCCAACGAACCACCATATACCGACCTGCGACGAACTTGCATAGTTTCGTCAAACGTCGATCGTTTCGAGTGGAAAGCAATCCGGCCGTCAATGGTGATTCATGGCCTCACAGATATAAACAACAATAACTCCGCTTCTATTCGTCGTATGCGAATCTGCGACATAGCAATTTGTAGCTTAAAACACGACACATCGACCCACCTCATGCCGATCTGCGACGTACTTGTGTAGTTTCGTCAAACGTCGATCGTTTCGAGTGGTAGGCAATCCGGTAGTCAATGGCGATTCATGGCCTCACAGATATAAACCACAATAACTCCGCTTCTATTCGTCGTATGCGAATCTGCGACATAGCAATTTGTAGCTTAAAACACGCCCCAACGAACCACCTTATACCGATCTGCGACGAACTTGCATAGTTTTGTCAAACATCGATCGTTTCGAGTGGAAAGCAATCCGGCCGTCAATGGTGATTCATGGCCTGACAGATATAAACAATTATAACTCCGCTTCTATTCGTCGAATGCAAATCTGCGACATAGCAATTTGTAGCTTAAAACACGTCACATCGAACCACCTTGTGCCGATCTGCGACGAACTTGCATAGATCCGTCAAACATCGATCGTTTCGAGTGGTAGGCAATCCGGCCGTCAATGGTGATTCATGGCCTCACAGATATAAACAACAATAACTCCGCTTCTATTCGTCGTATGCGAATATGCGACATAGCAATTTGTAGCTTAAAACACGTCATATCGACCCACCTTCTGCCGATCTGCGACGAACTTGCATGGTTTCGTCAAACGTCGATCGTTTCGAGTGGTAGGGAATCCGGCCGTCAATGGTGATTCACGGCCTCACAGATATAAACAACTATAACTCCGCTTCTATTCGTCGAATGCAAATCTGCGACATAGCAATTTGTAGCTGAAAACACGTCATATCGACCCACCTTGTGCCGATCTGCGACGAACTTGCATAGTTTTGTCAAACATCGATCGTTTCGAGTGGTAGGCAATCCGGCCGTCAATGGTGATTCATGGCCTCACAGATAGAAACAACAATAACTCCGCTTCTATTCGTCGTTTGCAAATCTGCGACATAACAATTTGTAGCATAAAACACGCCCCAACGAACCACCTTATACCGATCTGCGACGAACTTGCATAGTTTTGTCAAACATCGATCGTTTCGAGTGGAAAGCAATCCGGCCGTCAATGGTGATTCATGGCCTGACAGATATAAACAACTATAACTCAGCTTCTAGTCGTCGAATGCAAATTTGCGACATAGCGATTTGTAGCTTAAAACACGACACATCGACCCACCTCATGCCGATCTGCGACGTACTTGTATAGTTTCGTGAAACGTCGATCGTTTCGAGTGGTAGGCAATCCGGTAGTCAATGGCGATTTATGGCCTCATAGATATAAACAACTATAAGTCCGCTTCTATACGTCGTATGCGTATCTGCGACATAGCAATTTGTAGCTTAAAACACGCCCCAACGAACCACCTTATACCGATTTGCGACGAACTTGCATAGTTTTGTCAAACATCGATCGTTTCGAGTGGAAAGCAATCCGGCCGTCAATGGTGATTCATGGCCTCACAGATATAAACAACTATAACTCCGCTTCTATTCGCCGTATGCAAATCTGCGACGTAGCAATTTGTAGCTTAAAACACGTCACATCGGCCCACCATGTGCCGATCTGCGACGAACTTGCATGGTTTCGTCAAACGTCGATCGTTTCGAGTGGTAGGGAATCCGGCCGTCAATGGTAATTCATGGCTTCACAGATATAAACCACAATAACTCCGCTTCTATTCGTCGTATGCGAATATGCGACATAGCAATTTGTAGCTTAAAACACGTCATATCGACCCACCTTCTGCCGATCTGCGACGAACTTGCATGGTTTCGTCAAACGTCGATCGTTTCGAGTGGTAGGGAATCCGGCCGTCAATGGTGATTCACGGCCTCACAGATATAAACAACTATAACTCCGCTTCTATTCGTCGAATGCAAATCTGCGACATAGCAATTTGTAGCTGAAAACACGTCATATCGACCCACCTTGTGCCGATCTGTGACGAACTTGCATAGTTTTGTCAAACATCGATCGTTTCGAGTGGTAGGCAATCCGGCCGTCAATGGTGATTCATGGCCTCACAGATAGAAACAACAATAACTCCGCTTCTATTCGTCGTTTGCAAATCTGCGACATAACAATTTGTAGCATAAAACACGCCCCAACGAACCACCTTATACCGATCTGCGACGAACTTGCATAGTTTTGTCAAACATCGATCGTTTCGAGTGGAAAGCAATCCGGCCGTCAATGGTGATTCATGGCCTGACAGATATAAACAACTATAACTCAGCTTCTAGTCGTCGAATGCAAATTTGCGACATAGCGATTTGTAGCTTAAAACACGACACATCGACCCACCTCATGCCGATCTGCGACGTACTTGTATAGTTTCGTGAAACGTCGATCGTTTCGAGTGGTAGGCAATCCGGTAGTCAATGGCGATTTATGGCCTCATAGATATAAACAACTATAAGTCCGCTTCTATACGTCGTATGCGAATCTGCGACATAGCAATTTGTAGCTTAAAACACGCCCCAACGAACCACCTTATACCGATTTGCGACGAACTTGCATAGTTTTGTCAAACATCGATCGTTTCGAGTGGAAAGCAATCCGGCCGTCAATGGTGATTCATGGCCTCACAGATATAAACAACTATAACTCCGCTTCTATTCGCCGTATGCAAATCTGCGACGTAGCAATTTGTAGCTTAAAACACGTCACATCGGCCCACCATGTGCCGATCTGCGACGAACTTGCATGGTTTCGTCAAACGTCGATCGTTTCGAGTGGTAGGGAATCCGGCCGTCAATGGTAATTCATGGCTTCACAGATATAAACCACAATAACTCCGCTTCTATTCGTCGTATGCGAATCTGCGACATAGCAATTTGTAGCTTAAAACACGCCCTAACGAACCACCTTATACCGATCTGCGACGAACTTGCATAGTTTTGTCAAACATCGATCGTTTCGAGTGGAAAGCAATCCGGCCGTCAATGGTGATTCATGACCTGACAGATATAAACAATTATAACTCCGCTTCTATTCGTCGAATGCAAATCTGCGACATAGCAATTTGTAGCTTAAAACACGTCACATCGACCCACCTTCTGCCGATCTGCGACGAACTTGCATGGTTTCGTCAAACGTCGATCGTTTCGAGTGGTAGGGAATCCGGCCGTCAATGGTGATTCACGGCCTCACAGATATAAACAACTATAACTCCGCTTCTATTTGTCGAATGCAAATCTGCGACATAGCAATTTGTAGCTGAAAACACGTCATATCGACCCACCTTGTGCCGATCTGCGACGAACTTGCATAGTTTCGTCAAACATCGATCGTTTCGAGTGGTAGGCAATCCGGCAGTCAATGGTGATTCATGGCCTCACAGATAGAAACAACAATAACTCCGCTTCTATTCGTCATATGCAAATCTGCGACATAACAATTTGTAGCATAAAACACGCCCCAACGAACCACCTTATACCGATCTGCGACGAACTTGCATAATTTTGTCAAACATCGATCGTTTCGAGTGGAAAGCAATCCGGCCGTCAATGGTGATTCATGGCCTGACAGATATAAACAACTATAACTCAGCTTCTATTCGTCGAATGCAAATCTGCGACATAGCAATTTGTAGCTGAAAACACGTCATATCGACCCACCTTGTGCCGATCTGCGACGAACTTGCATAGTTTTGTCAAACATCGATCGTTTCGAGTGGTAGGCAATCCGGCCGTCAATGGTGATTCATGGCCTCACAGATAGAAACAACAATAACTCCGCTTCTATTCGTCGTATGCAAATCTGCGACATAACAATTTGTAGCATAAAACACGCCCCAACGAACCACCTTATACCGATCTGCGACGAACTTGCATAGTTTTGTCAAACATCGATCGTTTCGAGTGGAAAGCAATCCGGCCGTCAATGGTGATTCATGGCCTGACAGATATAAACAACTATAACTCAGCTTCTAGTCGTCGAATGCAAATTTGCGACATAGCGATTTGTAGCTTAAAACACGACACATCGACCCACTTCATGCCGATCTGCGACGTACTTGTATAGTTTCGTCAAACGTCGATCGTTTCGAGTGGTAGGCAATCCGGTAGTCAATGGCGATTCATGGCCTCATAGATATAAACAACTATAAGTCCGCTTCTATACGTCGTATGCGAATCTGCGACATAGCAATTTGTAGCTTAAAACACGCCCCAACGAACCACCTTATACCGATTTGCGACGAACTTGCATAGTTTTGTCAAACATCGATCGTTTCGAGTGGAAAGCAATCCGGCCGTCAATGGTGATTCATGGCCTCACAGATATAAACAACTATAACTCCGCTTCTATTCGCCGTATGCAAATCTGCGACGTAGCAATTTGTAGCTTAAAACACGTCACATCGGCCCACCATGTGCCGATCTGCGACGAACTTGCATGGTTTCGTCAAACGTCGATCGTTTCGAGTGGTAGGGAATCCGGCCGTCAATGGTGATTCATGGCTTCACAGATATAAACCACAATAACTCCGCTTCTATTCGTCGTATGCGAATCTGCGACATAGAAATTTGTAGCTTAAAACACGCCCTAACGAACCACCTTATACCGATCTGCGACGAACTTGCATAGTTTTGTCAAACATCGATCGTTTCGAGTGGAAAGCAATCCGGCCGTCAATGGTGATTCATGGCCTCACAGATATAAACAACAATAACTCCGCTTCTATTCGTCGTATGCGAATATGCGACATAGCAATTTGTAGCTTAAAACACGTCACATCGACCCACCTTCTGCCGATCTGCGACGAACTTGCATGGTTTCGTCAAACGTCGATCGTTTCGAGTGGTAGGGAATCCGGCCGTCAATGGTGATTCACGGCCTCACAGATATAAACAACTATAACTCCGCTTCTATTCGTCGAATGCAAATCTGCGACATAGCAATTTGTAGCTGAAAACACGTCATATCGACCCACCTTGTGCCGATCTGCGACGAACTTGCATAGTTTCGTCAAACATCGATCGTTTCGAGTGGTAGGCAATCCGGCAGTCAATGGTGATTCATGGCCTCACAGATAGAAACAACAAATAACTCCGCTTCTATTCGTCATATGCAAATCTGCGACATAACAATTTGTAGCATAAAACACGCCCCAACGAACCACCTTATACCGATCTGCGACGAACTTGCATAATTTTGTCAAACATCGATCGTTTCGAGTGGAAAGCAATCCGGCCGTCAATGGTGATTCATGGCCTGACAGATATAAACAACTATAACTCAGCTTCTATTCGTCGAATGCAAATTTGCGACATAGCGATTTGTAGCTTAAAACACGACACATCGACCCACCTCATGCCGATCTGCGACGTACTTGTATAGTTTCGTCAAACGTCGATTGTTTCGAGTGGTAGGCAATCCGGTAGACAATGGCGATTCATGGCCTCACAGATATAAACAACTATAACTCCGCTTCTATTCGTCGTATGCGAATATGCGACCTAGCAATTTGTAGCTTAAAACACGCCCCAACGAACCACCTTATACCGACCTGCGACGAACTTGCATAGTTTCGTCAAACGTCGATCGTTTCGAGTGGAAAGCAATCCGGCCGTCAATGGTGATTCATGGCCTGACAGATATAAATAACTATAACTCCGCTTCTATTTGCCGTATGCGAATCTGCGACATAGCGATTTGTAGCTTAAAACACGACACATCGACCCACCTCATGCCGATCTGCGACGTACTTGTATAGTTTCGTCAAACGTCGAACGTTTCGAGTGGTAGGCAATCCGGTAGTCAATGGCGATTCATGGCGTCACAGATATAAACAACTATAAGTCCGCTTCTATTCGTCGTATGCGAATCTGCGACATAGCAATTTGTAGCATAAAACACGCCCCAACGAACCACCTTATACCGATCTGCGACGAACTTGCATAGTTTCGTCAAACGTCGATCGTTTCGAGTGGTAGGGAATCCGGCCGTCAATGGTGATTCATGGCCTCACAGATATAAACAACAATAACTCCGCTTCTATTCGTCGTATGCGAATCTGCGACATAGCAATTTGTAGCTTAAAACACGACACATCGGCCCATTTCATGCCGATCTGCGACGTACTTGTATAGTTTCGTCAAACGTCGATCGTTTCGAGTGGTAGGCATTTCGGTACTCAATGGCGATTCATGGCCTCACAGATATAAACAACTATAAGTCCGCTTCTATTCGTCGTATGCAAATCTGCGACATAGCAATTTGTAGCATAAAACACGCCCCAACGAACGACCCTATACCGATCTGCGACGAACTTGCATTGTTTTGTCAAACATCGATCGTTTCGAGTGGAAAGCAATCAGGCCGTCAATGGTGATTCATGGCCTCACAGATATAAACAACAATAACTCCGCTTCTATACGTCGCATGCAAATCTGCGACATAGCAATTTGTAGCATAAAACACGACCCAACGACCCACCTTTTACCGATCTGCGACGAACTTGCATAGTTTCGTCAAACATCGATCGTTTCGAGTGGTAGGCAATCCGGCCGTCAATGGTGATTCATGGCCTCACAGATACAAACAACAATAACTCCGCTTCTATTCGTCGAATGCAAATCTGCGACATAGCAATTTGTAGCTTAAAACACGTCACATCGACCCACCTTGTGCCGATCTGCGACGAACTTGCATAGTTTCGTCAAACATCGATCGTTTCGAGTGGTAGGCAATCCGGCCGTCATTGGTGATTCATGGCCTCACAGATATAAACAACAATAACTCCGCTTCTATTCGTCGTATGCAAATCTGCGACATAGCAATTTGTAGCATAAAACACGCCCCAACGATCCACCTTATACCGATCTGCGACGAACTTGCATAGTTTTGTCAAACGTCGATCGTTTCGAGTGGAAAGCAATCCGGCCGTCAATGGTGATTCATGGCCTCACAGATATAAACAACAATAACTCCGCTTCTATTCGTCGTATGCGAATATGCGTCATAGCAATTTGTAGCTTAAAACACGTCACATCGACCCACCTTCTGCCGATCTGCGACGAACTTGCATGGTTTCGTCAAACGTCGATCGTTTCGAGTGGTAGGGAATCCGGCCGTCAATGGTGATTCATGGCCTCACAGATATAAACAACTATAACTCCGCTTCTATTCGTCGAATGCAAATCTGCGACATAGCAATTTGTAGCTTAAAACACGACACATCGACCCACCTTGTGCCGATCTGCGACGAACTTGCATAGTTTCGTCAAACATCGATCGTTTCGAGTGGTAGGCAATCCGGCCGTCAATGGTGATTCATGGCCTCGCAGATAGAAACAACAATAACTCCGCTTCTATTCGTCGTATGCAAATCTGCGACATAGCAATTTGTAGCATAAAACACGCCCAACGAACCACCTTATACCGATCTGCGACGAACTTGCATAGTTTCGTCAAACTTCGATCGATTCTAGTGGAAAGCAATCCGGCCGTCAATGGTGATTCATGGCCAGACAGATATAAACAACTATAACTCCGCTTCTATTCGTCGAATGCAAATCTGCGACATAGCAATTTGTAGCATAAAACACGCCCCAACGAACCACCTTATACCGATCTGCGACGAACTTGCATAGTTTCGTCAAACATCGATCGTTTCGAGTGGTAGGCAATCCGGCCGTCATTGGTGATTCATGGCCTCACAGATATACACAACAAAAACTCCGCTTCTATTCGCCGTATGCAAATCTGCGACATAGCAATTTGTAGCATAAAACACGCCCCAACGAACCACCTTATACCGATCTGCGACGAACTTGCATAGTTTTGTCACACACCGATCGTTTCGAGTGGAAAGCAATCCGGCCGTCAATGGTGATTCATGGCATTACAGATATAAACAACAATAACTCCGCTACTATTCGTCGTATGCGAATATGCGACATAGCAATTTGTAGCTTAAAACACGCCCCAACGAACCACCTTATACCGATCTGCGACGAACTTGCATAGTTTCGTCAAACATCGATCGTTTCGAGTGGAAAGCAATCCGGCCGTCAATGGTGACTCATGGCCCCAAAGATATAAACAACAATAACTCCGCTTCTATTCGTCGTATGCAAATCTGCGACATAGCAATTTGTAGCTTAAAACACGTCACATCGACCCACCTTGTGCCGATCTGCGACGAACTTGCATGGTTTCGTCAAACGTCGATCGTTTCGAGTGGCAGGGAATCCGGCCGTCAATGGTGATTCATGGCCTCACAGATATAAACCACAATAACTCCGCTTCTATTCGTCGTATGCGAATCTGCGACATAGCAATTTGTAGCTTAAAACACGCCCTAACGAACCACCTTATACCGATCTGCGACGAACTTGCATAGTTTTGTCAAACATCGATCGTTTCGAGTGGAAAGCAATCCGGCCGTCATTGGTGATTCATGGCCTCACAGATATAAACAACAATAACTCCGCTTCTATTCGTCGTATGCAAATCTGCGACATAGCAATTTGTAGCATAAAACACGCCCCAACGATCCACCTTATACCGATCTGCGACGAACTTGCATAGTTTTGTCAAACATCGATCGTTTCGAGTGGAAAGCAATCCGACCGTCAATGGTGATTCGTGGCCTCACAGATATAAACAACAATTACTCCGCTTCTATTCGTCGTATGCGAATATGCGACATAGCAATTTGTAGCTTAAAACACGTCACATCGACCCACCTTGTGCCGATCTGCGACGAACTTGCATAGTTTCGTCAAACATCGATCGTTTCGAGTGGTAGGCAATCCGGCCGTCATTGGTGATTCATGGCCTCACAGATATATACAACAATAACTCCGCTTCTATTCGTCGTATGCAAATCTGCGACATAGCAATTTGTAGTATAAAACACGCCCCAACGAACCACCTTATACCGATCTGCGACGAACTTGCATAGTTTTGTAAAACATCCATCGTTTCGAGTGGAAAGCAATCCGGCCGTCAATGGTGATTCATGGCCTCACAGATATAAACAACAATAACTCCGCTTCTATTCGTCGTATGCGAATATGCGACATAGCAATTTGTAGCTTAAAACACGCCACATCGAACCACCTTGTGCCGATCTGCGACGAACTTGCATAGTTTCGTCAAACATCGATCGTTTCGAGTGGTAGGCAATCCGGCCGTCAATGGTGATTCATGGCCTCACAGATAGAAACAACAATAACTCCGCTTCTATTCGTCGTATGCAAATCTGCGACATAGCAATTTGTAGCATAAAACACGCCCAACGAACCACCTTATACCGATCTGCGACGAACTTGCATAGTTTCGTCAAACTTCGATCGATTCTAGTGGAAAGCAATCCGGCCGTCAATGGTGATTCATGGCCAGACAGATATAAACAACTATAACTCCGCTTCTATTCGTCGAATGCAAATCTGCGACATAGCAATTTGTAGCATAAAACACGTCACATCGACCCACCTTGTGCCGATCTGCGACGAACTTGCATGGTTTCGTCAAACGTCGATCGTTTCGAGTGGTAGGGAATCCAGCCGTCAATGGTGATTCATGGCCTCACAGATATAAACAACAATAACTCCGCTTCTATTCTTCGTATGCGAATATGCGACAAAGCAATTTGTAGCTTAAAACACGCCACATCGAACCACCTTGTGCCGATCTGCGACGAACTTGCATAGTTTCGTCAAACATCGATCGTTTCGAGTGGTAGGCAATCCGGCCGTCAATGGTGATTCATGGCCTCACAGATAGAAACAACAATAACTCCGCTTCTATTCGTCGTATGCAAATCTGCGACATAGCAATTTGTAGCATAAAACACGCCCAACGAACCACCTTATACCGATCTGCGACGAACTTGCATAGTTTCGTCAAACTTCGATCGATTCTAGTGGAAAGCAATCCGGCCGTCAATGGTGATTCATGGCCAGACAGATATAAACAACTATAACTCCGCTTCTATTCGTCGAATGCAAATCTGCGACATAGCAATTTGTAGCATAAAACACGTCACATCGACCCACCTTGTGCCGATCTGCGACGAACTTGCATGGTTTCGTCAAACGTCGATCGTTTCGAGTGGTAGGGAATCCGGCCGTCAATGGTGATTCATGGCCTCACAGATACAAACAACAATAACTCCGCTTCTATTCGTCGTATGCGAATCTGCGACATAGCAATTTGTAGCTTAAAACACGACACATCGACCCACTTCATGCCGATCTGCGACGTACTTGTGTAGTTTCGTCAAACGTCGATCGTTTCGAGTGGTAGGCAATCCGGTAGTCAATGGCGATTCATGGCCTCACAGATATAAACCACAATAACTCCGCTTCTATTCGTCGTATGCGAATCTGCGACATAGCAATTTGTAGCTTAAAACACGCCCCAACGAACCACCTTATACCGATCTGCGACGAACTTGCATAGTTTTGTCAAACATCGATCGTTTCGAGTGGAAAGCAATCCGGCCGTCAATGGTGATTCATGGCCTGACAGATATAAACAATTATAACTCTGCTTCTATTCGTCGAATGCAAATCTGCGACATAGCAATTTGTAGCTGAAAACACGTCACATCGAACCACCTTGTGCCGATCTGCGACGAACTTGCATAGTTTTGTCAAACATCGATCGTTTCGAGTGGTAGGCAATCCGGCCGTCAATGGTGATTCATGGCCTCACAGATAGAAACAACAATAACTCCGCTTCTATTCGTCGTATGCAAATCTGCGACATAACAATTTGTAGCATAAAACACGCCCCAACGAACCACCTTATACCGATCTGCGACGAACTTGCATAGTTTTGTCAAACATCGATCGTTTCGAGTGGACAGCAATCCGGCCGTCAATGGTGATTCATGGCCTGACAGATATAAACACCTATAACTCAGCTTCTAGTCGTCGAATGCAAATTTGCGACATAGCGATTTGTAGCTTAAAACACGACACATCGACCCACCTCATGCCGATCTGCGACGTACTTGTATAGTTTCGTGAAACGTCGATCGTTTCGAGTGGTAGGCAATCCGGTAGTCAATGGCGATTCATGGCCTCATAGATATAAACAACTATAAGTCCGCTTCTATACGTCGTATGCGAATCTGCGACATAGCAATTTGTAGCTTAAAACACGCCCCAACGAACCACCTTATACCGATTTGCGACGAACTTGCATAGTTTTGTCAAACATCGATCGTTTCGAGTGGAAAGCAATCCGGCCGTCAATGGTGATTCATGGCCTCACAGATATAAACAACTATAACTCCGCTTCTATTCGCCGTATGCAAATCTGCGACGTAGCAATTTGTAGCTTAAAACACGTCACATCGGCCCACCTTGTGCCGATCTGCGACGAACTTGCATGGTTTCGTCAAACGTCGATCGTTTCGAGTGGTAGGGAATCCGGCCGTCAATGGTGATTCATGGCTTCACAGATATAAACCACAATAACTCCGCTTCCATTCGTCGTATGCGAATCTGCGACATAGCAATTTGTAGCTTAAAACACGCCCTAACGAACCACCTTATACCGATCTGCGACGAACTTGCATAGTTTTGTCAAACATCGATCGTTTCGAGTGGAAAGCAATCCGGCCGTCAATGGTGATTCATGACCTGACAGATATAAACAATTATAACTCCGCTTCTATTCGTCGAATGCAAATCTGCGACATAGCAATTTGAAGCTTAAAACACGTCACATCGACCCACCTTGTGCCGATGTGCGACGAACTTGCATAGTTTCGTGAAACGTCGATCGTTTCGAGTGGTAGGCAATCCGGCCGTCAATGGTGATTCATGGCCTCACAGATATAAACAACAATAACTCCGCTTCTATTCGTCGTATGCGAATATGCGACATAGCAATTTGTAGCTTAAAACACGTCACATCGACCCACCTTCTGCCGATCTGCGACGAACTTGCATGGTTTCGTCAAACGTCGATCGTTTCGAGTGGTAGGGAATCCGGCCGTCAATGGTGATTCACGGCCTCACAGATATAAACAACTATAACTCCGCTTCTATTCGTCGAATGCAAATCTGCGACATAGCAATTTGTAGCTGAAATCACGCCATATCGACCCACCTTGTGCCGATCTGCGACGAACTTGCATAGTTTCGTCAAACATCGATCGTTTCGAGTGGTAGGCAATCCGGCAGTCAATGGTGATTCATGGCCTCACAGATAGAAACAACAATAACTCCGCTTCTATTCGTCATATGCAAATCTGCGACATACCAATTTGTAGCATAAAACACGCCCCAACGAACCACCTTATACCGATCTGCGACGAACTTGCATAATTTTGTCAAACATCGATCGTTTCGAGTGGAAAGCAATCCGGCCGTCAATGGTGATTCATGGCCTGACAGATATAAACAACTATAACTCAGCTTCTATTCGTCGAATGCAAATTTGCGACATAGCGATTTGTAGCTTAAAACACGACACATCGACCCACCTCATGCCGATCTGCGACGTACTTGTATAGTTTCGTCAAACGTCGATCGTTTCGAGTGGTAGGCAATCCGGTAGACAATGGCGATTCATGGCCTCACAGATATAAACAACTATAACTCCGCTTCTATTCGTCGTATGCGAATATGCGACCTAGCAATTTGTAGCTTAAAACACGCCCCAACGAACCACCTTATACCGACCTGCGACGAACTTGCATAGTTTCGTCAAACGTCGATCGTTTCGAGTGGAAAGCAATCCGGCCGTCAATGGTGATTCATGGCCTGACAGATATAAACAACTATAACTCCGCTTCTATTTGCCGTATGAAAATCTGCGACATAGCAATTTGTAGCTTAAAACACGTCACATCGACCCACCTTGTGCCGATCTGCGACGAACTTGCATAGTTTCGTCAAACATCGATCGTTTCGAGTGGTAGGCAATCCGGCCGTCATTGGTGATTCATGGCCTCACAGATATAAACAACAATAACTCCGCTTCTATTCGTCGTATGCAAATCTGCGACATAGCAATTTGTAGCATAAAACACGCCCCAACGATCCACCTTATACCGATCTGCGACCAACTTGCATAGTTTTGTCAAACATCGATCGTTTCGAGTGGAAAGCAATCCGGCCGTCAATGGTGATTCATGGCCTCACCGATATAAACAACAATAACTCCGCTTCTATTCGTCGTATGCGAATATGCGTCATAGCAATTTGTAGCTTAAAACACGCCACATCGACCCACCTTCTGCCGATCTGCGACGAACTTGCATGGTTTCGTCAAACATCGATCGTTTCGAGTGGAAAGCAATCCGGCCGTCAATGGTGATTCATGGCCTCACAGATATAAACAACAATAACTCCGCTTCTATTCGTCGTATGCGAATGTGCGACATAGCAATTTGTAGCTTAAAACACGTCACATCGACCCACCTTCTGCCGATCTGCGACGAACTTGCATGGTTTCGTCAAACGTCGATCGTTTCGAGTGGTAGGGAATCCGGCCGTCAATGGTGATTCATGGCCTCACAGATATAAACAACTATAACTCCGCTTCTATTCGTCGAATGCAAATCTGCGACATAGCAATTTGTAGCTTAAAACACGACACATCGACCCACCTTGTGCCGATCTGCGACGAACTTGCATAGTTTCGTCAAACATCGATCGTTTCGAGTGGTAGGCAATCCGGCCGTCATTGGTGATTCATGGCCTCACAGATATAAACAACAAAAACTCCGCTACTATTCGTCGTATGCGAATATGCGACATAGCAATTTGTAGCTTAAAACACGTCACATCGACCCACCTTGTGCCGATCTGCGACGAACTTGCATGGTTTCGTCAAACGTCGATCGTTTCGAGTGGCAGGGAATCCGGCCGTCAATGGTGATTCATGGCCTCACAGATATAAACCACAATAACTCCGCTTCTATTCGTCGTATGCGAATCTGCGACATAGCAATTTGTAGCTTAAAACACGCCCTAACGAACCACCTTATACCGATCTGCGACGAGCTTGCATAGTTTTGTCAAACATCGATCGTTTCGAGTGGAAAGCAATCCGGCTGTCATTGGTGATTCATGGCCTCACAGATATAAACAACAATAACTCCGCTTCTATTCGTCGTATGCAAATCTGCGACATAGCAATTTGTAGCATAAAACACGCCCCAACGATCCACCTTATACCGATCTGCGACGAACTTGCATAGTTTTGTCAAACATCGATCGTTTCGAGTGGAAAGCAATCCGGCCGTCAATGGTGATTCGTGGCCTCACAGATATAAACAACAATAACTCCGCTCCTATTCGTCGTATGCGAATATGCGACATAGCAATTTGTAGCTTAAAACACGTCACATCGACCCACCTTGTGCCGATCTGCGACGAACTTGCATAGTTTCGTCAAACATCGATCGTTTCGAGTGGTAGGCAATCCGGCCGTCATTGGTGATTCATGGCCTCACAGATATATACAACAATAACTCCGCTTCTATTCGTCGTATGCAAATCTGCGACATAGCAATTTGTAGTATAAAACACGCCCCAACGAACCACCTTATACCGATCTGCGACGAACTTGCATAGTTTTGTCAAACATCCATCGTTTCGAGTGGAAAGCAATCCGGCCGTCAATGGTGATTCATGGCCTCACAGATATAAACAACAATAACTCCGCTTCTATTCGTCGTATGCGAATATGCGACATAGCAATTTGTAGCTTAAAACACGCCACATCGAACCACCTTGTGCCGATCTGCGACGAACTTGCATAGTTTCGTCAAACTTCGATCGATTCTAGTGGAAAGCAATCCGGCCGTCAATGGTGATTCATGGCCAGACGGATATAAACAACTATAACTCCGCTTCTATTCGTCGAATGCAAATCTGCGACATAGCAATTTGTAGCATAAAACACGTCACATCGACCCACCTTGTGCCGATCTGCGACGAACTTGCATGGTTTCGTCAAACGTCGATCGTTTCGAGTGGTAGGGAATCCGGCCGTCAATGGTGATTCATGGCCTCACAGATACAAACAACAATAACTCCGCTTCTATTCGTCGTATGCGAATTTGCGACATAGCAATTTGTAGCTTAAAACACGACACATCGACCCACTTCATGCCGATCTGCGACGTACTTGTGTAGTTTCGTCAAACGTCGATCGTTTCGAGTGGTAGGCAATCCGGTAGTCAATGGCGATTCATGGCCTCACAGATATAAACCACAATAACTCCGCTTCTATTCGTCGTATGCGAATCTGCGACATAGCAATTTGTAGCTTAAAACACGCCCCAACGAACCACCTTATACCGATCTGCGACGAACTTGCATAGTTTTGTCAAACATCGATCGTTTCGAGTGGAAAGCAATCCGGCCGTCAATGGTGATTCATGGCCTGACAGATATAAACAATTATAACTCTGCTTCTATTCGTCGAATGCAAATCTGCGACATAGCAATTTGTAGCTGAAAACACGTCACATCGAACCACCTTGTGCCGATCTGCGACGAACTTGCATAGTTTTGTCAAACATCGATCGTTTCGAGTGGTAGGCAATCCGGCCGTCAATGGTGATTCATGGCCTCACAGATAGAAACAACAATAACTCCGCTTCTATTCGTCGTATGCAAATCTGCGACATAACAATTTGTAGCATAAAACACGCCCCAACGAACCACCTTATACCGATCTGCGACGAACTTGCATAGTTTTGTCAAACATCGATCGTTTCGAGTGGACAGCAATCCGGCCGTCAATGGTGATTCATGGCCTGACAGATATAAACAACTATAACTCAGCTTCTAGTCGTCGAATGCAAATTTGCGACATAGCGATTTGTAGCTTAAAACACGACACATCGACCCACCTCATGCCGATCTGCGACGTACTTGTATAGTTTCGTGAAACGTCGATCGTTTCGAGTGGTAGGCAATCCGGTAGTCAATGGCGATTCATGGCCTCATAGATATAAACAACTATAAGTCCGCTTCTATACGTCGTATGCGAATCTGCGACATAGCAATTTGTAGCTTAAAACACGCCCCAACGAACCACCTTATACCGATTTGCGACGAACTTGCATAGTTTTGTCAAACATCGATCGTTTCGAGTGGAAAGCAATCCGGCCGTCAATGGTGATTCATGGCCTCACAGATATAAACAACTATAACTCCGCTTCTATTCGCCGTATGCAAATCTGCGACGTAGCAATTTGTAGCTTAAAACACGTCACATCGGCCCACCTTGTGCCGATCTGCGACGAACTTGCATGGTTTCGTCAAACGTCGATCGTTTCGAGTGGTAGGGAATCCGGCCGTCATTGGTGATTCATGGCCTCACAGATATAAACCACAATAACTCCGCTTCCATTCGTCGTATGCGAATCTGCGACATAGCAATTTGTAGCTTAAAACACGCCCTAACGAACCACCTTATACCGATCTGCGACGAACTTGCATAGTTTTGTCAAACATCGATCGTTTCGAGTGGAAAGCAATCCGGCCGTCAATGGTGATTCATGACCTGACAGATATAAACAATTATAACTCCGCTTCTATTCGTCGAATGCAAATCTGCGACATAGCAATTTGAAGCTTAAAACACGTCACATCGACCCACCTTGTGCCGATGTGCGACGAACTTGCATAGTTTCGTGAAACGTCGATCGTTTCGAGTGGTAGGCAATCCGGCCGTCAATGGTGATTCATGGCCTCACAGATATAAACAACAATAACTCCGCTTCTATTCGTCGTATGCGAATATGCGACATAGCAATTTGTAGCTTAAAACACGTCACATCGACCCACCTTCTGCCGATCTGCGACGAACTTGCATGGTTTCGTCAAACGTCGATCGTTTCGAGTGGTAGGGAATCCGGCCGTCAATGGTGATTCATGGCCTCACAGATATAAACAACTATAACTCCGCTTCTATTCGTCGAATGCAAATCTGCGACATAGCAATTTGTAGCTTAAAACACGACACATCGACCCACCTTGTGCCGATCTGCGACGAACTTGCATAGTTTCGTCAAACATCGATCGTTTCGAGTGGTAGGCAATCCGGCCGTCATTGGTGATTCATGGCCTCACAGATATAAACAACAAAAACTCCGCTATTATTCGTCGTATGCGAATATGCGACATAGCAATTTGTAGCTTAAAACACGTCACATCGACCCACCTTGTGCCGATCTGCGACGAACTTGCATGGTTTCGTCAAACGTCGATCGTTTCGAGTGGCAGGGAATCCGGCCGTCAATGGTGATTCATGGCCTCACAGATATAAACCACAATAACTCCGCTTCTATTCGTCGTATGCGAATCTGCGACATAGCAATTTGTAGCTTAAAACACGCCCTAACGAACCACCTTATACCGATCTGCGACGAACTTGCATAGTTTTGTCAAACATCGATCGTTTCGAGTGGAAAGCAATCCGGCCGTCATTGGTGATTCATGGCCTCACAGATATAAACAACAATAACTCCGCTTCTATTCGTCGTATGCAAATCTGCGACATAGCAATTTGTAGCATAAAACACGCCCCAACGATCCACCTTATACCGATCTGCGACGAACTTGCATAGTTTTGTCAAACATCGATCGTTTCGAGTGGAAAGCAATCCGGCCGTCAATGGTGATTCGTGGCCTCACAGATATAAACAACAATAACTCCGCTCCTATTCGTCGTATGCGAATATGCGACATAGCAATTTGTAGCTTAAAACACGTCACATCGACCCACCTTGTGCCGATCTGCGACGAACTTGCATAGTTTCGTCAAACATCGATCGTTTCGAGTGGTAGGCAATCCGGCCGTCATTGGTGATTCATGGCCTCACAGATATATACAACAATAACTCCGCTTCTATTCGTCGTATGCAAATCTGCGACATAGCAATTTGTAGTATAAAACACGCCCCAACGAACCACCTTATACCGATCTGCGACGAACTTGCATAGTTTTGTCAAACATCCATCGTTTCGAGTGGAAAGCAATCCGGCCGTCAATGGTGATTCATGGCCTCACAGATATAAACAACAATAACTCCGCTTCTATTCGTCGTATGCGAATATGCGACATAGCAATTTGTAGCTTAAAACACGCCACATCGAACCACCTTGTGCCGATCTGCGACGAACTTGCATAGTTTCGTCAAACTTCGATCGATTCTAGTGGAAAGCAATCCGGCCGTCAATGGTGATTCATGGCCAGACAGATATAAACAACTATAACTCCGCTTCTATTCGTCGAATGCAAATCTGCGACATAGCAATTTGTAGCATAAAACACGTCACATCGACCCACCTTGTGCCGATCTGCGACGAACTTGCATGGTTTCGTCAAACGTCGATCGTTTCGAGTGGTATGGAATCCAGCCGTCAATGGTGATTCATGGCCTCACAGATATAAACAACAATAACTCCGCTTCTATTCTTCGTATGCGAATATGCGACAAAGCAATTTGTAGCTTAAAACACGCCACATCGAACCACCTTGTGCCGATCTGCGACGAACTTGCATAGTTTCGTCAAACATCGATCGTTTCGAGTGGTAGGCAATCCGGCCGTCAATGGTGATTCATGGCCTCACAGATAGAAACAACAATAACTCCGCTTCTATTCGTCGTATGCAAATCTGCGACATAGCAATTTGTAGCATAAAACACGCCCAACGAACCACCTTATACCGATCTGCGACGAACTTGCATAGTTTCGTCAAACTTCGATCGATTCTAGTGGAAAGCAATCCGGCCGTCAATGGTGATTCATGGCCAGACAGATATAAACAACTATAACTCCGCTTCTATTCGTCGAATGCAAATCTGCGACATAGCAATTTGTAGCATAAAACACGTCACATCGACCCACCTTGTGCCGATCTGCGACGAACTTGCATGGTTTCGTCAAACGTCGATCGTTTCGAGTGGTAGGGAATCCGGCCGTCAATGGTGATTCATGGCCTCACAGATACAAACAACAATAACTCCGCTTCTATTCGTCGTATGCGAATCTGCGACATAGCAATTTGTAGCTTAAAACACGACACATCGCATGCCGATCTGCGACGTACTTGTGTAGTTTCGTCAAACGTCGATCGTTTCGAGTGGTAGGCAATCCGGTAGTCAATGGCGATTCATGGCCTCACAGATATAAACCACAATAACTCCGCTTCTATTCGTCGTATGCGAATCTGCGACATAGCAATTTGTAGCTTAAAACACGCCCCAACGAACCACCTTATACCGATCTGCGACGAACTTGCATAGTTTTGTCAAACATCGATCGTTTCGAGTGGAAAGCAATCCGGCCGTCAATGGTGATTCATGGCCTGACAGATATAAACAATTATAACTCTGCTTCTATTCGTCGAATGCAAATCTGCGACATAGCAATTTGTAGCTGAAAACACGTCACATCGAACCACCTTGTGCCGATCTGCGACGAACTTGCATAGTTTTGTCAAACATCGATCGTGTCGAGTGGTAGGCAATCCGGCCGTCAATGGTGATTCATGGCCTCACAGATAGAAACAATAATAACTCCGCTTCTATTCGTCGTATGCAAATCTGCGACATAACAATTTGTAGCATAAAACACGCCCCAACGAACCACCTTATACCGATCTGCGACGAACTTGCATAGTTTTGTCAAACATCGATCGTTTCGAGTGGACAGCAATCCGGCCGTCAATGGTGATTCATGGCCTGACAGATATAAACAACTATAACTCAGCTTCTAGTCGTCGAATGCAAATTTGCGACATAGCGATTTGTAGCTTAAAACACGACACATCGACCCACCTCATGCCGATCTGCGACGTACTTGTATAGTTTCGTGAAACGTCGATCGTTTCGAGTGGTAGGCAATCCGGTAGTCAATGGCGATTCATGGCCTCATAGATATAAACAACTATAAGTCCGCTTCTATACGTCGTATGCGAATCTGCGACATAGCAATTTGTAGCTTAAAACACGCCCCAACGAACCACCTTATACCGATCTGCGACGAACTTGCATAGTTTTGTCAAACATCGATCGTTTCGAGTGGACAGCAATCCGGCCGTCAATGGTGATTCATGGCCTGACAGATATAAACAACTATAACTCAGCTTCTAGTCGTCGAATGCAAATTTGCGACATAGCGATTTGTAGCTTAAAACACGACACATCGACCCACCTCATGCCGATCTGCGACGTACTTGTATAGTTTCGTGAAACGTCGATCGTTTCGAGTGGTAGGCAATCCGGTAGTCAATGGCGATTCATGGCCTCACAGATATAAACAACTATAAGTCCGCTTCTATACGTCGTATGCGAATCTGCGACAAAGCAATTTGTAGCTTAAAACACGCCCCAACGAACCACCTTATACCGATTTGCGACGAACTTGCATAGTTTTGTCAAACATCGATCGTTTCGAGTGGAAAGCAATCCGGCCGTCAATGGTGATTCATGGCCTCACAGATATAAACAACTATAACTCCGCTTCTATTCGCCGTATGCGAATCTGCGACATAGCAATTTGTAGCTTAAAACACGCCCCAACGAACCACCTTATACCGATTTGCGACGAACTTGCATAGTTTCGTCAAACATCGATCGTTTCGAGTGGTAGGCAATCCGGCAGTCAATGGTGATTCATGGCCTCACAGATAGAAACAACAATAACTCCGCTTCTATTCGTCATATGCAAATCTGCGACATAACAATTTGTAGCATAAAACACGCCCCAACGAACCACCTTATACCGATCTGCGACGAACTTGCATAATTTTGTCAAACATCGATCGTTTCGAGTGGAAAGCAATCCGGCCGTCAATGGTGATTCATGGCCTGACAGATATAAACAACTATAACTCAGCTTCTATTCGTCGAATGCAAATTTGCGACATAGCGATTTGTAGCTTAAAACACGACACATCGACCCACCTCATGCCGATCTGCGACGTACTTGTATAGTTTCGTCAAACGTCGATCGTTTCGAGTGGTAGGCAATCCGGTAGACAATGGCGATTCATGGCCTCACAGATATAAACAACTATAACTCCGCTTCTATTCGTCGTATGCGAATATGCGACCTAGCAATTTGTAGCTTAAAACACGCCCCAACGAACCACCTTATACCGACCTGCGACGAACTTGCATAGTTTCGTCAAACGTCGATCGTTTCGAGTGGAAAGCAATCCGGCCGTCAATGGTGATTCATGGCCTGACAGATATAAACAACTATAACTCCGCTTCTATTTGCCGTATGCGAATCTGCGACATAGCGATCTGTAGCTTAAAACACGACACATCGACCCACCTCATGCCGATCTGCGACGTACTTGTATAGTTTCGTCAAACGTCGAACGTTTCGAGTGGTAGGCAATCCGGTAGTCAATGGCGATTCATGGCGTCACAGATATAAACAACTATAAGTCCGCTTCTATTCGTCGTATGCGAATCTGCGACATAGCAATTTGTAGCATAAAACACGCCCCAACGAACCACCTTATACCGATCTGCGACGAACTTGCATAGTTTCGTCAAACGTCGATCGTTTCGAGTGGTAGGGAATCCGGCCGTCAATGGTGATTCATGGCCTCACAGATATAAACAACAATAACTCCGCTTCTATTCGTCGTATGCGAATCTGCGACATAGCAATTTGTAGCTTAAAACACGACACATCGGCCCATTTCATGCCGATCTGCGACGTACTTGTATAGTTTCGTCAAACGTCGATCGTTTCGAGTGGTAGGCATTTCGGTACTCAATGGCGATTCATGGCCTCACAGATATAAACAACTATAAGTCCGCTTCTATTCGTCGTATGCAAATCTGCGACATAGCAATTTGTAGCATAAAACACGCCCCAACGAACGACCCTATACCGATCTGCGACGAACTTGCATTGTTTTGTCAAACATCGATCGTTTCGAGTGGAAAGCAATCAGGCCGTCAATGGTGATTCATGGCCTGACAGATATAAACAACTATAACTCAGCTTCTAGTCGTCGAATGCAAATTTGCGACATAGCGATTTGTAGCTTAAAACACGACACATCGACCCACCTCATGCCGATCTGCGACGTACTTGTATAGTTTCGTCAAACGTCGATCGTTTCGAGTGGTAGGCAATCCGGTAGACAATGGCGATTCATGGCCTCACAGATATAAACAACTATAAGTCCGCTTCTATTCGTCGTATGCGAATATGCGACCTAGCAATTTGTAGCTTAAAACACGCCCCAACGAACCACCTTATACCGACCTGCGACGAACTTGCATAGTTTCGTCAAACGTCGATCGTTTCGAGTGGAAAGCAATCCGGCCGTCAATGGTGATTCATGGCCTGACAGATATAAACAACTATAACTCCGCTTCTATTTGCCGTATGCGAATCTGCGACATAGCGATCTGTAGCTTAAAACACGACACATCGACCCACCTCATGCCGATCTGCGACGTACTTGTATAGTTTCGTCAAACGTCGAACGTTTCGAGTGGTAGGCAATCCGGTAGTCAATGGCGATTCATGGCGTCACAGATATAAACAACTATAAGTCCGCTTCTATTCGTCGTATGCGAATCTGCGACATAGCAATTTGTAGCATAAAACACGCCCCAACGAACCACCTTATACCGATCTGCGACGAACTTGCCAAACGTCGATCGTTTCGAGTGGTAGGGAATCCGGCCGTCAATGGTGATTCATGGCCTCACAGATATAAACAACAATAACTCCGCTTCTATTCGTCGTATGCGAATCTGCGACATAGCAATTTGTAGCTTAAAACACGACACATCGGCCCATTTCATGCCGATCTGCGACGTACTTGTATAGTTTCGTCAAACGTCGATCGTTTCGAGTGGTAGGCATTTCGGTACTCAATGGCGATTCATGGCCTCACAGATATAAACAACTATAAGTCCGCTTCTATTCGTCGTATGCAAATCTGCGACATAGCAATTTGTAGCATAAAACACGCCCCAACGAACCACCCTATACCGATCTGCGACGAACTTGCATTGTTTTGTCAAACATCGATCGTTTCGAGTGGAAAGCAATCAGGCCGTCAATGGTGATTCATGGCCTCACAGATATAAACAACAATAACTCCGCTTCTATACGTCGCATGCAAATCTGCGACATAGCAATTTGTAGCTTAAAACACGCCCTAACGAACCACCTTATACCGATCTGCGACGAACTTGCATAGTTTTGTCAAACATCGATCGTTTCGAGTGGAAAGCAATCCGGCCGTCATTGGTGATTCATGGCCTCACAGATATAAACAACAATAACTCCGCTTCTATTCGTCGTATGCAAATCTGCGACATAGCAATTTGTAGCATAAAACACGCCCCAACGATCCACCTTATACCGATCTGCGACGAACTTGCATAGTTTTGTCAAACATCGATCGTTTCGAGTGGAAAGCAATCCGGCCGTCAATGGTGATTCGTGGCCTCACAGATATAAACAACAATAACTCCGCTCCTATTCGTCGTATGCGAATATGCGACATAGCAATTTGTAGCTTAAAACACGTCACATCGACCCACCTTGTGCCGATCTGCGACGAACTTGCATAGTTTCGTCAAACATCGATCGTTTCGAGTGGTAGGCAATCCGGCCGTCATTGGTGATTCATGGCCTCACAGATATATACAACAATAACTCCGCTTCTATTCGTCGTATGCAAATCTGCGACATAGCAATTTGTAGTATAAAACACGCCCCAACGAACCACCTTATACCGATCTGCGACGAACTTGCATAGTTTTGTCAAACATCCATCGTTTCGAGTGGAAAGCAATCCGGCCGTCAATGGTGATTCATGGCCTCACAGATATAAACAACAATAACTCCGCTTCTATTCGTCGTATGCGAATATGCGACATAGCAATTTGTAGCTTAAAACACGCCACATCGAACCAGCTTGTGCCGATCTGCGACGAACTTGCATAGTTTCGTCAAACTTCGATCGATTCTAGTGGAAAGCAATCCGGCCGTCAATGGTGATTCATGGCCAGACAGATATAAACAACTATAACTCCGCTTCTATTCGTCGAATGCAAATCTGCGACATAGCAATTTGTAGCATAAAACACGTCACATCGACCCACCTTGTGCCGATCTGCGACGAACTTGCATGGTTTCGTCAAACGTCGATCGTTTCGAGTGGTAGGGAATCCAGCCGTCAATGGTGATTCATGGCCTCACAGATATAAACAACAATAACTCCGCTTCTATTCTTCGTATGCGAATATGCGACAAAGCAATTTGTAGCTTAAAACACGCCACATCGAACCACCTTGTGCCGATCTGCGACGAACTTGCATAGTTTCGTCAAACATCGATCGTTTCGAGTGGTAGGCAATCCGGCCGTCAATGGTGATTCATGGCCTCACAGATAGAAACAACAATAACTCCGCTTCTATTCGTCGTATGCAAATCTGCGACATAGCAATTTGTAGCATAAAACACGCCCAACGAACCACCTTATACCGATCTGCGACGAACTTGCATAGTTTCGTCAAACTTCGATCGATTCTAGTGGAAAGCAATCCGGCCGTCAATGGTGATTCATGGCCAGACAGATATAAACAACTATAACTCCGCTTCTATTCGTCGAATGCAAATCTGCGACATAGCAATTTGTAGCATAAAACACGTCACATCGACCCACCTTGTGCCGATCTGCGACGAACTTGCATGGTTTCGTCAAACGTCGATCGTTTCGAGTGGTAGGGAATCCGGCCGTCAATGGTGATTCATGGCCTCACAGATTCAAACAACAATAACTCCGCTTCTATTCGTCGTATGCGAATCTGCGACATAGCAATTTGTAGCTTAAAACACGACACATCGCATGCCGATCTGCGACGTACTTGTGTAGTTTCGTCAAACGTCGATCGTTTCGAGTGGTAGGCAATCCGGTAGTCAATGGCGATTCATGGCCTCACAGATATAAACCACAATAACTCCGCTTCTATTCGTCGTATGCGAATCTGCGACATAGCAATTTGTAGCTTAAAACACGCCCCAACGAACCACCTTATACCGATCTGCGACGAACTTGCATAGTTTTGTCAAACATCGATCGTTTCGAGTGGAAAGCAATCCGGCCGTCAATGGTGATTCATGGCCTGACAGATATAAACAATTATAACTCTGCTTCTATTCGTCGAATGCAAATCTGCGACATAGCAATTTGTAGCTGAAAACACGTCACATCGAACCACCTTGTGCCGATCTGCGACGAACTTGCATAGTTTTGTCAAACATCGATCGTTTCGAGTGGTAGGCAATCCGGCCGTCAATGGTGATTCATGGCCTCACAGATAGAAACAATAATAACTCCGCTTCTATTCGTCGTATGCAAATCTGCGACATAACAATTTGTAGCATAAAACACGCCCCAACGAACCACCTTATACCGATCTGCGACGAACTTGCATAGTTTTGTCAAACATCGATCGTTTCGAGTGGACAGCAATCCGGCCGTCAATGGTGATTCATGGCCTGACAGATATAAACAACTATAACTCAGCTTCTAGTCGTCGAATGCAAATTTGCGACATAGCGATTTGTAGCTTAAAACACGACACATCGACCCACCTCATGCCGATCTGCGACGTACTTGTATAGTTTCGTGAAACGTCGATCGTTTCGAGTGGTAGGCAATCCGGTAGTCAATGGCGATTCATGGCCTCATAGATATAAACAACTATAAGTCCGCTTCTATACGTCGTATGCGAATCTGCGACATAGCAATTTGTAGCTTAAAACACGCCCCAACGAACCACCTTATACCGATCTGCGACGAACTTGCATAGTTTTGTCAAACATCGATCGTTTCGAGTGGACAGCAATCCGGCCGTCAATGGTGATTCATGGCCTGACAGATATAAACAACTATAACTCAGCTTCTAGTCGTCGAATGCAAATTTGCGACATAGCGATTTGTAGCTTAAAACACGACACATCGACCCACCTCATGCCGATCTGCGACGTACTTGTATAGTTTCGTGAAACGTCGATCGTTTCGAGTGGTAGGCAATCCGGTAGTCAATGGCGATTCATGGCCTCATAGATATAAACAACTATAAGTCCGCTTCTATACGTCGTATGCGAATCTGCGACATAGCAATTTGTAGCTTAAAACACGCCCCAACGAACCACCTTATACCGATTTGCGACGAACTTGCATAGTTTTGTCAAACATCGATCGTTTCGAGTGGAAAGCAATCCGGCCGTCAATGGTGATTCATGGCCTCACAGATATAAACAACTATAACTCCGCTTCTATTCGCCGTATGCGAATCTGCGACATAGCAATTTGTAGCTTAAAACACGCCCCAACGAACCACCTTATACCGATTTGCGACGAACTTGCATAGTTTCGTCAAACATCGATCGTTTCGAGTGGTAGGCAATCCGGCAGTCAATGGTGATTCATGGCCTCACAGATAGAAACAACAATAACTCCGCTTCTATTCGTCATATGCAAATCTGCGACATAACAATTTGTAGCATAAAACACGCCCCAACGAACCACCTTATACCGATCTGCGACGAACTTGCATAATTTTGTCAAACATCGATCGTTTCGAGTGGAAAGCAATCCGGCCGTCAATGGTGATTCATGGCCTGACAGATATAAACAACTATAACTCAGCTTCTATTCGTCGAATGCAAATTTGCGACATAGCGATTTGTAGCTTAAAACACGACACATCGACCCACCTCATGCCGATCTGCGACGTACTTGTATAGTTTCGTCAAACGTCGATCGTTTCGAGTGGTAGGCAATCCGGTAGACAATGGCGATTCATGGCCTCACAGATATAAACAACTATAACTCCGCTTCTATTCGTCGTATGCGAATATGCGACCTAGCAATTTGTAGCTTAAAACACGCCCCAACGAACCACCTTATACCGACCTGCGACGAACTTGCATAGTTTCGTCAAACGTCGATCGTTTCGAGTGGAAAGCAATCCGGCCGTCAATGGTGATTCATGGCCTGACAGATATAAACAACTATAACTCCGCTTCTATTTGCCGTATGCGAATCTGCGACATAGCGATCTGTAGCTTAAAACACGACACATCGACCCACCTCATGCCGATCTGCGACGTACTTGTATAGTTTCGTCAAACGTCGAACGTTTCGAGTGGTAGGCAATCCGGTAGTCAATGGCGATTCATGGCGTCACAGATATAAACAACTATAAGTCCGCTTCTATTCGTCGTATGCGAATCTGCGACATAGCAATTTGTAGCATAAAACACGCCCCAACGAACCACCTTATACCGATCTGCGACGAACTTGCATAGTTTAGTCAAACGTCGATCGTTTCGAGTGGTAGGGAATCCGGCCGTCAATGGTGATTCATGGCCTCACAGATATAAACAACAATAACTCCGCTTCTATTCGTCGTATGCGAATCTGCGACATAGCAATTTGTAGCTTAAAACACGACACATCGGCCCATTTCATGCCGATCTGCGACGTACTTGTATAGTTTCGTCAAACGTCGATCGTTTCGAGTGGTAGGCATTTCGGTACTCAATGGCGATTCATGGCCTCACAGATATAAACAACTATAAGTCCGCTTCTATTCGTCGTATGCAAATCTGCGACATAGCAATTTGTAGCATAAAACACGCCCCAACGAACCACCCTATACCGATCTGCGACGAACTTGCATTGTTTTGTCAAACATCGATCGTTTCGAGTGGAAAGCAATCAGGCCGTCAATGGTGATTCATGGCCTCACAGATATAAACAACAATAACTCCGCTTCTATACGTCGCATGCAAATCTGCGACATAGCAATTTGTAGCATAAAACACGACCCAACGACCCACCTTTTACCGATCTGCGACGAACTTGCATAGTTTCGTCAAACATCGATCGTTTCGAGTGGTAGGCAATCCGGCCGTCAATGGTGATTCATGGCCTCACAGATACAAACAACAATAACTCCGCTTCTATTCGTCGAATGCAAATCTGCGACATAGCAATTTGTAGCTTAAAACACGTCACATCGACCCACCTTGTGCCGATCTGCGACGAACTTGCATAGTTTCGTCAAACATCGATCGTTTCGAGTGGTAGGCAATCCGGCCGTCATTGGTGATTCATGGCCTCACAGATATAAACAACAATAACTCCGCTTCTATTCGTCGTATGCAAATCTGCGACATAGCAATTTGTAGCATAAAACACGCCCCAACGATCCACCTTATACCGATCTGCGACCAACTTGCATAGTTTTGTCAAACATCGATCGTTTCGAGTGGAAAGCAATCCGGCCGTCAATGGTGATTCATGGCCTCACAGATATAAACAACAATAACTCCGCTTCTATTCGTCGTATGCGAATATGCGTCATAGCAATTTGTAGCTTAAAACACGTCACATCGACCCACCTTCTGCCGATCTGCGACGAACTTGCATGGTTTCGTCAAACATCGATCGTTTCGAGTGGAAAGCAATCCGGCCGTCAATGGTGATTCATGGCTCACATATATAAACAACAATAACTCCGCTTCTATTCGTCGTATGCGAATATGCGACATAGCAATTTGTAGCTTAAAACACGTCACATCGACCCACCTTCTGCCGATCTGCGACGAACTTGCATGGTTTCGTCAAACGTCGATCGTTTCGAGTGGTAGGGAATCCGGCCGTCAATGGTGATTCATGGCCTCACAGATATAAACAACTATAACTCCGCTTCTATTCGTCGAATGCAAATCTGCGACATAGCAATTTGTAGCTTAAAACACGACACATCGACCCACCTTGTGCCGATCTGCGACGAACTTGCATAGTTTCGTCAAACATCGATCGTTTCGAGTGGTAGGCAATCCGGCCGTCATTGGTGATTCATGGCCTCACAGATATAAACAACAAAAACTCCGCTTCTATTCGTCGTATGCAAATCTGCGACATAGCAATTTGTAGCATAAAACACGCCCCAACGAACCACCTTATACCGATCTGCGACGAACTTGCATAGTTTTGTCAAACACCGATCGTTTCGAGTGGAAAGCAATCCGGCCGTCAATGGTGATTCATGGCCTTACAGATATAAACAACAATAACTCCGCTACTATTCGTCGTATGCGAATATGCGACATAGCAATTTGTAGCTTAAAACACGCCCCAACGAACCACCTTATACCGATCTGCGACGAACTTGCATAGTTTCGTCAAACATCGATCGTTTCGAGTGGAAAGCAATCCGGCCGTCAATGGTGATTCATGGCCCCAAAGATATAAACAACAATAACTCCGCTTCTATTCGTCGTATGCAAATCTGCGACATAGCAATTTGTAGCTTAAAACACGCCCCAACGATCCACCTTATACCGATCTGCGACGAACTTGCATAGTTTTGTCAAACATCGATCGTTTCGAGTGGAAAGCAATCCGGCCGTCAATGGTGATTCGTGGCCTCACAGATATAAACAACAATAACTCCGCTCCTATTCGTCGTATGCGAATATGCGACATAGCAATTTGTAGCTTAAAACACGTCACATCGACCCACCTTGTGCCGATCTGCGACGAACTTGCATAGTTTCGTCAAACATCGATCGTTTCGAGTGGTAGGCAATCCGGCCGTCATTGGTGATTCATGGCCTCACAGATATATACAACAATAACTCCGCTTCTATTCGTCGTATGCAAATCTGCGACATAGCAATTTGTAGTATAAAACACGCCCCAACGAACCACCTTATACCGATCTGCGACGAACTTGCATAGTTTTGTCAAACATCCATCGTTTCGAGTGGAAAGCAATCCGGCCGTCAATGGTGATTCATGGCCTCACAGATATAAACAACAATAACTCCGCTTCTATTCGTCGTATGCGAATATGCGACATAGCAATTTGTAGCTTAAAACACGCCACATCGAACCACCTTCTTCCGATCTGCGACGAACTTGCATAGTTTCGTCAAACTTCGATCGATTCTAGTGGAAAGCAATCCGGCCGTCAATGGTGATTCATGGCCAGACAGATATAAACAACTATAACTCCGCTTCTATTCGTCGAATGCAAATCTGCGACATAGCAATTTGTAGCATAAAACACGTCACATCGACCCACCTTGTGCCGATCTGCGACGAACTTGCATGGTTTCGTCAAACGTCGATCGTTTCGAGTGGTAGGGAATCCAGCCGTCAATGGTGATTCATGGCCTCACAGATATAAACAACAATAACTCCGCTTCTATTCTTCGTATGCGAATATGCGACAAAGCAATTTGTAGCTTAAAACACGCCACATCGAACCACCTTGTGCCGATCTGCGACGAACTTGCATAGTTTCGTCAAACATCGATCGTTTCGAGTGGTAGGCAATCCGGCCGTCAATGGTGATTCATGGCCTCACAGATAGAAACAACAATAACTCCGCTTCTATTCGTCGTATGCAAATCTGCGACATAGCAATTTGTAGCATAAAACACGCCCAACGAACCACCTTATACCGATCTGCGACGAACTTGCATAGTTTCGTCAAACTTCGATCGATTCTAGTGGAAAGCAATCCGGCCGTCAATGGTGATTCATGGCCAGACAGATATAAACAACTATAACTCCGCTTCTATTCGTCGAATGCAAATCTGCGACATAGCAATTTGTAGCTGAAAACACGTCACATCGAACCACCTTGTGCCGATCTGCGACGAACTTGCATAGTTTTGTCAAACATCGATCGTTTCGAGTGGTAGGCAATCCGGCCGTCAATGGTGATTCATGGCCTCACAGATAGAAACAACAATAACTCCGCTTCTATTCGTCGTATGCAAATCTGCGACATAACAATTTGTAGCATAAAACACGCCCCAACGAACCACCTTATACCGATCTGCGACGAACTTGCATAGTTTTGTCAAACATCGATCGTTTCGAGTGGACAGCAATCCGGCCGTCAATGGTGATTCATGGCCTGACAGATATAAACAACTATAACTCAGCTTCTAGTCGTCGAATGCAAATTTGCGACATAGCGATTTGTAGCTTAAAACACGACACATCGACCCACCTCATGCCGATCTGCGACGTACTTGTATAGTTTCGTGAAACGTCGATCGTTTCGAGTGGTAGGCAATCCGGTAGTCAATGGCGATTCATGGCCTCATAGATATAAACAACTATAAGTCCGCTTCTATACGTCGTATGCGAATCTGGGACATAGCAATTTGTAGCTTAAAACACGCCCCAACGAACCACCTTATACCGATTTGCGACGAACTTGCATAGTTTTGTCAAACATCGATCGTTTCGAGTGGAAAGCAATCCGGCCGTCAATGGTGATTCATGGCCTCACAGATATAAACAACTATAACTCCGCTTCTATTCGCCGTATGCGAATCTGCGACATAGCAATTTGTAGCTTAAAACACGCCCCAACGAACCACCTTATACCGATTTGCGACGAACTTGCATAGTTTCGTCAAACATCGATCGTTTCGAGTGGTAGGCAATCCGGCAGTCAATGGTGATTCATGGCCTCACAGATAGAAACAACAATAACTCCGCTTCTATTCGTCATATGCAAATCTGCGACATAACAATTTGTAGCATAAAACACGCCCCAACGAACCACCTTATACCGATCTGCGACGAACTTGCATAATTTTGTCAAACATCGATCGTTTCGAGTGGAAAGCAATCCGGCCGTCAATGGTGATTCATGGCCTGACAGATATAAACAACTATAACTCAGCTTCTATTCGTCGAATGCAAATTTGCGACATAGCGATTTGTAGCTTAAAACACGACACATCGACCCACCTCATGCCGATCTGCGACGTACTTGTATAGTTTCGTCAAACGTCGATCGTTTCGAGTGGTAGGCAATCCGGTAGACAATGGCGATTCATGGCCTCACAGATATAAACAACTATAACTCCGCTTCTATTCGTCGTATGCGAATATGCGACCTAGCAATTTGTAGCTTAAAACACGCCCCAACGAACCACCTTATACCGACCTGCGACGAACTTGCATAGTTTCGTCAAACGTCGATCGTTTCGAGTGGAAAGCAATCCGGCCGTCAATGGTGATTCATGGCCTGACAGATATAAACAACTATAACTCCGCTTCTATTTGCCGTATGCGAATCTGCGACATAGCGATCTGTAGCTTAAAACACGACACATCGACCCACCTCATGCCGATCTGCGACGTACTTGTATAGTTTCGTCAAACGTCGAACGTTTCGAGTGGTAGGCAATCCGGTAGTCAATGGCGATTCATGGCGTCACAGATATAAACAACTATAAGTCCGCTTCTATTCGTCGTATGCGAATCTGCGACATAGCAATTTGTAGCATAAAACACGCCCCAACGAACCACCTTATACCGATCTGCGACGAACTTGCATAGTTTCGTCAAACGTCGATCGTTTCGAGTGGTAGGGAATCCGGCCGTCAATGGTGATTCATGGCCTCACAGATATAAACAACAATAACTCCGCTTCTATTCGTCGTATGCGAATCTGCGACATAGCAATTTGTAGCTTAAAACACGACACATCGGCCCATTTCATGCCGATCTGCGACGTACTTGTATAGTTTCGTCAAACGTCGATCGTTTCGAGTGGTAGGCATTTCGGTACTCAATGGAGATTCATGGCCTCACAGATATAAACAACTATAAGTCCGCTTCTATTCGTCGTATGCAAATCTGCGACATAGCAATTTGTAGCATAAAACACGCCCCAACGAACCACCCTATACCGATCTGCGACGAACTTGCATTGCTTTGTCAAACATCGATCGTTTCGAGTGGAAAGCAATCAGGCCGTCAATGGTGATTCATGGCCTCACAGATATAAACAACAATAACTCCGCTTCTATACGTCGCATGCAAATCTGCTACATAGCAATTTGTAGCATAAAACACGACCCAACGACCCACCTTTTACCGATCTGCGACGAACTTGCATAGTTTCGTCAAACATCGATCGTTTCGAGTGGTAGGCAATCCGGCCGTCAATGGTGATTCATGGCCTCACAGATACAAACAACAATAACTCCGCTTCTATTCGTCGAATGCAAATCTGCGACATAGCAATTTGTAGCTTAAAACACGTCACATCGACCCACCTTGTGCCGATCTGCGACGAACTTGCATAGTTTCGTCAAACATCGATCGTTTCGAGTGGTAGGCAATCCGGCCGTCATTGGTGATTCATGGCCTCACAGATATAAACAACAATAACTCCGCTTCTATTCGTCGTATGCAAATCTGCGACATAGCAATTTGTAGCATAAAACACGCCCCAACGATCCACCTTATACCGATCTGCGACCAACTTGCATAGTTTTGTCAAACATCGATCGTTTCGAGTGGAAAGCAATCCGGCCGTCAATGGTGATTCATGGCCTCACAGATATAAACAACAATAACTCCGCTTCTATTCGTCGTATGCGAATATGCGTCATAGCAATTTGTAGCTTAAAACACGTCACATCGACCCACCTTCTGCCGATCTGCGACGAACTTGCATGGTTTCGTCAAACATCGATCGTTTCGAGTGGAAAGCAATCCGGCCGTCAATGGTGATTCATGGCTCACATATATAAACAACAATAACTCCGCTTCTATTCGTCGTATGCGAATATGCGACATAGCAATTTGTAGCTTAAAACACGTCACATCGACCCACCTTCTGCCGATCTGCGACGAACTTGCATGGTTTCGTCAAACGTCGATCGTTTCGAGTGGTAGGGAATCCGGCCGTCAATGGTGATTCATGGCCTCACAGATATAAACAACTATAACTCCGCTTCTATTCGTCGAATGCAAATCTGCGACATAGCAATTTGTAGCTTAAAACACGACACATCGACCCACCTTGTGCCGATCTGCGACGAACTTGCATGGTTTCGTCAAACGTCGATCGTTTCGAGTGGAATGCAATCCGGCCGTCAATGGTGATTCATGGCCTCACAGATATAAACAACAATAACTCCGCTTCTATTCGTCGTATGCGAATATGCGACATAGCAATTTGTAGCTTAAAACACGCCACATCGAACCACCTTGTGCCGATCTGCGACGAACTTGCATAGTTTCGTCAAACATCGATCGTTTCGAGTGGTAGGCAATCCGGCCGTCAATGGTGATTCATGGCCTCACAGATAGAAACAACAATAACTCCGCTTCTATTCGTCGTATGCAAATCTGCGACATAGCAATTTGTAGCATAAAACACGCCCAACGAACCACCTTGTGCCGATCTGCGACGAACTTGCATAGTTTCGTCAAACATCGATCGTTTCGAGTGGAAAGCAATCCGGCCGTCAATGGTGATTCATGGCCCCAAAGATATAAACAACAATAACTCCGCTTCTATTCGTCGTATGCAAATCTGCGACATAGCAATTTGTAGCTTAAAACACGTCACATCGACCCACCTTGTGCCGATCTGCGACGAACTTGCATGGTTTCGTCAAACGTCGATCGTTTCGAGTGGCAGGGAATCCGGCCGTCAATGGTGATTCATGGCCTCACAGATATAAACCACAATAACTCCGCTTCTATTCGTCGTATGCAAATCTGCGACATAGCAATTTGTAGCATACAACACGCCCCAACGATCCACCTTATACCGATCTGCGACGAACTTGCATAGTTTTGTCAAACATCGATCGTTTCGAGTGGAAAGCAATCCGGCCGTCAATGGTGATTCGTGGCCTCACAGATATAAACAACAATAACTCCGCTTCTATTCGTCGTATGCGAATATGCGACATAGCAATTTGTAGCTTAAAACACGCCACATCGAACCACCTTGTGCCGATCTGCGACGAACTTGCATAGTTTCGTCAAACATCGATCGTTTCGAGTGGTAGGCAATCCGGCCGTCAATGGTGATTCATGGCCTCACAGATAGAAACAACAATAACTCCGCTTCTATTCGTCGTATGCAAATCTGCGACATAGCAATTTGTAGCATAAAACACGCCCAACGAACCACCTTGTGCCGATCTGCGACGAACTTGCATGGTTTCGTCAAACGTCGATCGTTTCGAGTGGCAGGGAATCCGGCCGTCAATGGTGATTCATGGCCTCACAGATATAAACCACAATAACTCCGCTTCTATTCGTCGTATGCAAATCTGCGACATAGCAATTTGTAGCTTAAAACACGCCCTAACGAACCACCTTATACCGATCTGCGACGAACTTGCATAGTTTTGTCAAACATCGATCGTTTCGAGTGGAAAGCAATCCGGCCGTCATTGGTGATTCATGGCCTCACAGATATAAACAACAATAACTCCGCTTCTATTCGTCGTATGCAAATCTGCGACATAGCAATTTGTAGCATACAACACGCCCCAACGATCCACCTTATACCGATCTGCGACGAACTTGCATAGTTTTGTCAAACATCGATCGTTTCGAGTGGAAAGCAATCCGGCCGTCAATGGTGATTCGTGGCCTCACAGATATAAACAACAATAACTCCGCTTCTATTCGTCGTATGCGAATATGCGACATAGCAATTTGTAGCTTAAAACACGTCACATCGACCCACCTTGTGCCGATCTGCGACGAACTTGCATAGTTTCGTCAAACATCGATCGTTTCGAGTGGTAGGCAATCCGGCCGTCATTGGTGATTCATGGCCTCACAGATATATACAACAATAACTCCGCTTCTATTCGTCGTATGCAAATCTGCGACATAGCAATTTGTAGTATAAAACACGCCCCAACGAACCACCTTATACCGATCTGCGACAAACTTGCATAGTTTTGTCAAACATCCATCGTTTCGAGTGGAATGCAATCCGGCCGTCAATGGTGATTCATGGCCTCACAGATATAAACAACAATAACTCCGCTTCTATTCGTCGTATGCGAATATGCGACATAGCAATTTGTAGCTTAAAACACGCCACATCGAACCACCTTGTGCCGATCTGCGACGAACTTGCATAGTTTCGTCAAACATCGATCGTTTCGAGTGGTAGGCAATCCGGCCGTCAATGGTGATTCATGGCCTCACAGATAGAAACAACAATAACTCCGCTTCTATTCGTCGTATGCAAATCTGCGACATAGCAATTTGTAGCATAAAACACGCCCAACGAACCACCTTATACCGATCTGCGACGAACTTGCATAGTTTCGTCAAACTTCGATCGATTCTAGTGGAAAGCAATCCGGCCGTCAATGGTGATTCATGGCCAGACAGATATAAACAACTATAACTCCGCTTCTATTCGTCGAATGCAAATCTGCGACATAGCAATTTGTAGCATAAAACACGTCACATCGACCCACCTTGTGCCGATCTGCGACGAACTTGCATGGTTTCGTCAAACGTCGATCGTTTCGAGTGGTAGGGAATCCGGCCGTCAATGGTGATTCATGGCCTCACAGATATAAACAACAATAACTCCGCTTCTATTCGTCGTATGCGAATATGCGACATAGCAATTTGTAGCTTAAAACACGCCACATCGAACCACCTTGTGCCGATCTGCGACTAACTTGCATAGTTTCGTCAAACATCGATCGTTTCGAGTGGTAGGCAATCCGGCCGTCAATGGTGATTCATGGCCTCACAGATAGAAACAACAATAACTCCGCTACTATTCGTCGTATGCAAATCTGCGACATAGCAATTTGTAGCATAAAACACGCCCAACGAACCACCTTATACCGATCTGCGACGAACTTGCATAGTTTCGTCAAACTTCGATCGATTCTAGTGGAAAGCAATCCGGCCGTCAATGGTGATTCATGGCCAGACAGATATAAACAACTATAACTCCGCTTCTATTCGTCGAATGCAAATCTGCGACATAGCAATTTGTAGCATAAAACACGTCACATCGACCCACCTTGTGCCGATCTGCGACGAACTTGCATGGTTTCGTCAAACGTCGATCGTTTCGAGTGGTAGGGAATCCGGCCGTCAATGGTGATTCATGGCCTCACAGATATAAACAACTATAACTCCGCTTCTATTCGTCGAATGCAAATCTGCGACATAGCAATTTGTAGCTTAAAACACGACACATCGACCCACCTTGTGCCGATCTGCGACGAACTTGCATAGTTTCGTCAAACATCGATCGTTTCGAGTGGTAGGCAATCCGGCCGTCAATGGTGATTCATGACCTGACAGATATAAACAATTATAACTCCGCTTCTATTCGTCGAATGCAAATCTGCGACATAGCAATTTGTAGCTTAAAACACGACACATCGACCCACCTTGTGCCGATCTGCGACGAACTTGCATAGTTTCGTCAAACATCGATCGTTTCGAGTGGTAGGCAATCCGGCCGTCATTGGTGATTCATGGCCTCACAGATATAAACAACAAAAACTCCGCTTCTATTCGTCGTATGCAAATCTGCGACATAGCAATTTGTAGCATAAAACACGCCCCAACGAACCACCTTATACCGATCTGCGACGAACTTGCGTAGTTTTGTCAAACATCGATCGTTTCGAGTGGAAAGCAATCCGGCCGTCAATGGTGATTCATGGCCTCACAGATATAAACAACAATAACTCCGCTACTATTCGTCGTATGCGAATATGCGACATAGCAATTTGTAGCTTAAAACACGCCCCAACGAACCACCTTATACCGATCTGCGACGAACTTGCATAGTTTCGTCAAACATCGATCGTTTCGAGTGGAAAGCAATCCGGCCGTCAATGGTGATTCATGGCCTCACAGATATAAACAACAGTAACTCCGCTTCTATTCGTCGTATGCGAATATGCGACATAGCAATTTGTAGCTTAAAACACGTCACATCGACCCACCTTCTGCCGATCTGCGACGAACTTGCATGGTTTCGTCAAACATCGATCATTTCGAGTGGTAGGGACTCCGGCCGTCAATGGTGATTCATGGCCTCACAGATATAAACAACAATAACTCCGCTTCTATTCGTCGTATGCGAATCTGCGACATAGCAATTTGTAGCTTAAAACACGACACATCGACCCACCTCATGCCGATCTGCGACGTACTTGTATAGTTTCGTCAAACGTCGATCGTTTCGAGTGGTAGGCAATCCGGTAGTCAATGGCGATTCATGGCCTCACAGATATAAACAACTATAAGTCCGCTTTTATACGTCGTATGCGAATCTGCGACATAGCAATTTGTAGCTTAAAACACGCCCCATCGAACGACCTTATACCGATCTGCGACGAACTTGCATAGGTTCGTCAATCATCGATCGATTCTAGTGGAAAGCAATCCGGCCGTCAATGGTGATTCATGGCCAGACAGATATAAACAACTATAACTCCGCTTCTATTCGTCGAATGCAAATCTGCGACATAGCAATTTGTAGCATAAAACACGTCACATCGACCCACCTTGTGCCGATCTGCGACGAACTTGCATGGTTTCGTCAAACGTCGATCGTTTCGAGTGGTAGGGAATCCGGCCGTCAATGGTGATTCATGGCCTCACAGATATAAACAACAATAACTCCGCTTCTATTCGTCGTATGCGAATATGCGACATAGCAATTTGTAGCTTAAAACACGCCACATCGAACCACCTTGTGCCGATCTGCGACTAACTTGCATAGTTTCGTCAAACATCGATCGTTTCGAGTGGTAGGCAATCCGGCCGTCAATGGTGATTCATGGCCTCACAGATAGAAACAACAATAACTCCGCTACTATTCGTCGTATGCAAATCTGCGACATAGCAATTTGTAGCATAAAACACGCCCAACGAACCACCTTATACCGATCTGCGACGAACTTGCATAGTTTCGTCAAACTTCGATCGATTCTAGTGGAAAGCAATCCGGCCGTCAATGGTGATTCATGGCCAGACAGATATAAACAACTATAACTCCGCTTCTATTCGTCGAATGCAAATCTGAGACATAGCAATTTGTAGCATAAAACACGTCACATCGACCCACCTTGTGCCGATCTGCGACGAACTTGCATGGTTTCGTCAAACGTCGATCGTTTCGAGTGGTAGGGAATCCGGCCGTCAATGGTGATTCATGGCCTCACAGATATAAACAACTATAACTCCGCTTCTATTCGTCGAATGCAAATCTGTGACATAGCAATTTGTAGCTTAAAACACGACACATCGACCCACCTTGTGCCGATCTGCGACGAACTTGCATAGTTTCGTCAAACATCGATCGTTTCGAGTGGTAGGCAATCCGGCCGTCAATGGTGATTCATGACCTGACAGATATAAACAATTATAACTCCGCTTCTATTCGTCGAATGCAAATCTGCGACATAGCAATTTGTAGCTTAAAACACGACACATCGACCCACCTTGTGCCGATCTGCGACGAACTTGCATAGTTTCGTCAAACATCGATCGTTTCGAGTGGTAGGCAATCCGGCCGTCATTGGTGATTCATGGCCTCACAGATATAAACAACAAAAACTCCGCTTCTATTCGTCGTATGCAAATCTGCGACATAGCAATTTGTAGCATAAAACACGCCCCAACGAACCACCTTATACCGATCTGCGACGAACTTGCGTAGTTTTGTCAAACATCGATCGTTTCGAGTGGAAAGCAATCCGGCCGTCAATGGTGATTCATGGCCTCACAGATATAAACAACAATAACTCCGCTACTATTCGTCGTATGCGAATATGCGACATAGCAATTTGTAGCTTAAAACACGCCCCAACGAACCACCTTATACCGATCTGCGACGAACTTGCATAGTTTCGTCAAACATCGATCGTTTCGAGTGGAAAGCAATCCGGCCGTCAATGGTGATTCATGGCCTCACAGATATAAACAACAGTAACTCCGCTTCTATTCGTCGTATGCGAATATGCGACATAGCAATTTGTAGCTTAAAACACGTCACATCGACCCACCTTCTGCCGATCTGCGACGAACTTGCATGGTTTCGTCAAACATCGATCATTTCGAGTGGTAGGGACTCCGGCCGTCAATGGTGATTCATGGCCTCACAGATATAAACAACAATAACTCCGCTTCTATTCGTCGTATGCGAATCTGCGACATAGCAATTTGTAGCTTAAAACACGACACATCGACCCACCTCATGCCGATCTGCGACGTACTTGTATAGTTTCGTCAAACGTCGATCGTTTCGAGTGGTAGGCAATCCGGTAGTCAATGGCGATTCATGGCCTCACAGATATAAACAACTATAAGTCCGCTTTTATACGTCGTATGCGAATCTGCGACATAGCAATTTGTAGCTTAAAACACGCCCCATCGAACGACCTTATACCGATCTGCGACGAACTTGCATAGGTTCGTCAAACATCGATCGTTTCGAGTGGAAAGCAAACCGGCCGTCAATGGTGATTCATGGCCTCACAGATATAAACAACTATAACTCCGCTTCTATTCACCGTATGCAAATCTGCGACGTAGCAATTTGTAGCATAAAACACGGCCCAACGACCCACCTTATACCGATCTGCGACGAACTTGCATAGTTTTGTCAAACATCGATCGTTTCGAGTGGAAAGCAATCCGGCCGTCAATGGTGATTCATGGCCTCACAGATATAAACAACTATAAGTCCGCTTCTATACGTCGTATGCGAATCTGCGACATAGCAATTTGTAGCTTAAATCACGCCCCAACGAACCACCTTATACCGATCTGCGACGAACTTGCATAGTTTCGTCAAACATCGATCGTTTCGAGTTTGAAAGCAATCCGGCCGTCAATGGTGATTCATGGCCTCACAGATATAAACAATAATAACTCCGCTTCTATTCGTCGAATGCAAATCTGCGACATAGCAATTTGTAGCATAAAACACGTCACATCGACCCATCTTGTGCCGATCTGCGACGTACTTGTATAGTTTTGTCAAACGTCGATCGTTTCGAGGGGTAGGCAATCCGGTAGTCAATGGCGATTCATGGCCTCACAGATATAAACAACTATAACTCCGCTTCTATTCGCCGTATGCAAATCTACGACGTAGCAATTTGTAGCATAAAACACGGCCCAACGACCCACCTTATACCGATCTGCGACGAACTTGCATAGTTTCGTCAAACATCGATCGTTTCGAGTGGAAAGCAATCCGGCCGTCAATGGTGATTCATGGCCTGACAGATATAAACAACTATAACTCCGCTTCTATTCATCGAATGCAAATCTGCGACATAGCAATTTGTAGCTTAAAACACGACACATCGACCCACCTAATGCCGATCTGCGACGTACTTGTATAGTTTCGTCAAACGGCGATCGTTTCGAGTGGTAGGCAATCCGGTAGTCAATGGCGATTCATGGCCTCACAGATATAAACAACTATAAGTCCGCTTCTATACGTCGTATGCGAATCTGCGACATAGCAATTTGTAGCTTAAAACACGCCCCAACGAACCACCTTATACCGATCTGCGACGAACTTGCATAGTTTCGTCAAACATCGATCGTTTCGAGTGGAAAGCAATCCGGCCGTCAATGGTGATTCATGGCCTCACAGATATAAACAACTATAACTCCGCTTCTATTCGCCGTATGCAAATCTACGACGTAGCAATTTGTAGCATAAAACACGGCCCAACGACCCACCTTATACCGATCTGCGACGAACTTGCATAGTTTCGTCAAACATCGATCGTTTCGAGTGGTAGGCAATCCGGCCGTCAATGGTGATCATGGCCTCACAGATATAAACACCAAAAACTTGGATTCTATTCGTCGTATGCGAATCTGCGACATAGCATTTTGTAGCTTAAAACACGGCCCAACGACCCACCTTATACCGATCTGCAACGAACTTGATTGGTTTCGTCAAACATCGATCGTTTCGAGTGGTAGGCAATCCGGCCGTCAATGGTGATTCATGGCCTCACAGATATAAACAATAATAACTCCGCTTCTATTCGTCGAATGCAAATCTGCGACATAGCAATTTGTAGCATAAAACACGTCACATCGACCCATCTTGTGCCGATCTGCGACGTACTTGTATAGTTTTGTCAAACGTCGATCGTTTCGAGGGGTAGGCAATCCGGTAGTCAATGGCGATTCATGGCCTCACAGATATAAACAACTATAACTCCGCTTCTATTCGTCGAATGCAAATTTGCGACATAGCAATTTGTAGCTTAAAACACGTTACATCGACCCACCTTGTGTCGATCTGCGACGAACTTGCATGGTTTCGTCAAACGTCGATCGTTTCGAGTGGTAGGGAATCCGGCCGTCAATGGTGATTCATGGCCTCACAGATATAAACAACAATAACTCCGCTTCTATTCGTCGTATGCGAATATGCGACATAGTAATTTGTAGCTTAAAACACGTCAGATCGACCCACCTTCTGCCGATTTGCGACGAACTTGCATGGTTTCGTCAAACGTCGATCGTTTCGAGTGGTAGGGAATCCGGCCGTCAATGGTGATTCATGGCCTCACAGATATAAACAACTATAACTCCGCTTCTATTCGTCGAATACAAATCTGCGACATAGCAATTTGTAGCTTAAAACACGTCACATCGACCCACCTTGTGCCGATCTGCGACGAACTTGCATAGTTTCGTCAAACGGCGATCGTTTCGAGTGGTAGGCAATCCGGCCATCAATGGTGATTCATGGCCTCACAGATATAAACAACAATAACTCCGCTTCTATTCGTCGTATGCAAATCTGCGACATAGCAATTTGTAGCATAAAACACGCCCCAACGAACCACCTTATACCGATCTGCGACGAACTTGCATAGTTTTGTCAAACATCGATCGTTTCGAGTGGAAAGCAATCCGGCCGTCAATGGTGATTCATGACCTGACAGATATAAAGAACTATAACTCAGCTTCTATTCGTCGAATGCAAATTTGCGACATAGCGATTTGTAGCTTAAAACACGACACATCGACCCACTTCATGCCGATCTGTGACGTACTTGTATAGTTTCGTCAAACATCGATCGTTTCGAGTGGTAGGGAATCCGGCCGTCGATGGTGATTCATGGCCTCACAGATATAAACAACAATAACTCCGCTTCTATTCGTCGTATGCGAATCTGCGACATAGCAATTTGTAGCTTAAAACACGACACATCGACCCACCTCATGCCGATCTGCGACGTACTTGTATAGTTTCGTCAAACGGCGATCGTTTCGAGTGGTAGGCAATCCGGTAGTCAATGGCGATTCATGGCCTCACAGATATAAACAACTATAAGTCCGCTTCTATACGTCGTATGCGAATCTGCGACATAGCAATTTGTAGCTTAAAACACGCCCCAACGAACCACCTTACACCGATCTGCGACGAACTTGCATAGTTTCGTCAAACATCGATCGTTTCGAGTGGAAAGCAATCCGGCCGTCAATGGTGATTCATGGCCTCACAGATATAAACAACTATTACTCCGCTTCTATTCGCCGTATGCAAATCTGCGACGTAGCAATTTGTAGCATAAAACACGGTCCAACGACCCACCTTATACCGATCTGCTACGAACTTGCATAGTTTTGTCAAACATCGATCGTTTCGAGTGGAAAGCAATCCGGCCGTCAATGGTGATTCATGGCCTGACAGATATAAACAACTATAACTCCGCTTCCATTCGTCGAATGCAAATCTGCGACATAGAAATTTTTAGCTTAAAACACGTCACATCGACCCACCTTGTGCCGATCTGCGACGAACTTGCATAGTTTCGTCAAACATCGATCGTTTCGAGTGGTAGGCAATCCGGCCGTCAATGGTGATTCATGGCCTCACAGATATAAACAACAATAACTCCGCTTCTATTCGTCGTATGCGAATATGCGACATAGCAATTTGTAGCTTAAAACACGTCACATCGACCCACCTTCTGCCGATCTGCGACGAACTTGCATGGTTTCGTCAAACATCGATCGTTTCGAGTGGTAGGCAATCCGGCCGTCAATGGTGATTCATGGCCTCACAGATATAAACAACAATAACTCCGCTTCTATTCGTCGTATGCGAATATGCGACATAGCAATTTGTAGCTTAAAACACGTCACATCGACCCACCTTATACCGATCTGCTACGAACTTGCATAGTTTTGTCAAACATCGATCGTTTCGAGTGGAAAGCAATCCGGCCGTCAATGGTGATTCATGGCCTGACAGATATAAACAACTATAACTCAGCTTCTATTCGTCGAATGCAAATTTGCGACATAGCGATTTGTAGCTTAAAACACGCCCCAACGAACCACCTTATACCGATCTGCGACGAACTTGCATAGTTTCGTCAAACATCGATCGTTTCGAGTGGAAAGCAATCCGGCCGTCAATGGTGATTCATGGCCTCACAGATATAAACAACTATTACTCCGCTTCTATTCGCCGTATGCAAATCTGCGACGTAGCAATTTGTAGCATAAAACACGGCCCAACGACCCACCTTATACCGATCTGCTACGAACTTGCATAGTTTTGTCAAACATCGATCGTTTCGAGTGGAAAGCAATCCGGCCGTCAATGGTGATTCATGGCCTGACAGATATAAACAACTATAACTCCGCTTCCATTCGTCGAATGCAAATCTGCGACATAGAAATTTTTAGCTTAAAACACGTCACATCGACCCACCTTGTGCCGATCTGCGACGAACTTGCATAGTTTCGTCAAACATCGATCGTTTCGAGTGGTAGGCAATCCGGCCGTCAATGGTGATTCATGGCCTCACAGATATAAACAACAATAACTCCGCTTCTATTCGTCGTATGCGAATATGCGACATAGCAATTTGTAGCTTAAAACTCGTCACATCGACCCACCTTATACCGATCTGCTACGAACTTGCATAGTTTTGTCAAACATCGATCGTTTCGAGTGGAAAGCAATCCGGCCGTCAATGGTGATTCATGGCCTGACAGATATAAACAACTATAACTCAGCTTCTATTCGTCGAATGCAAATTTGCGACATAGCGATTTGTAGCTTAAAACACGACCCAACGACCCACCTTTTACCGATCTGCGACGAACTTGCATAGTTTCGTCAAACATCGATCGTTTCGAGTGGTAAGCAATCCGTCCGTCAACGGTGATTCATGGCCTCACAGATATAAACAACTATAACTCCGCTTCTATTCGCCGTATGCAAATCTGCGACATAGCAATTTGTAGCTTAAAACACGTCACATCGACCCACCTTGTGCCGATCTGCGACGAACTTGCATAGTTTCGTCAAACATCGATCGTTTCGAGTGGTAAGCAATCCGTCCGTCAATGGTGATTCATGGCCTCACAGATATAAACAACAATAACTCCGATTCTATTCGTCGTATGCGAATATGCGACATAGCAATTTGTAGCTTAAAACACGACACATCGACCCACCTCATGCCGATCTGCGACGTACTTGTATAGTTTCGTCAAACGTCGATCGTTTCGTGTGGTAGGCAATCCGGTAGTCAATGGCGATTCATGGCCTCACAGATATAAACAACTATAAGTCCGCTTCTATACGTCGTATGCGAATCTGCGACATAGCAATTTGTAGCTTAAAACACGCCCCAACGAACCACCTTATACCGATCTGCGACGAACTTGCATAGTTTCGTCAAACATCGATCGTTTCGAGTGGTAAGCAATCCGGCCGTCAATGGCGATTCATGGCCTCACAGATATAAACAACAATAACTCCGCTTCCATTCGCCGTATGCGAATATGCGACATAGCAATTTGTAGCTTAAAACACGTCACATCGACCCACCTTCTGCCGATCTGCGACGAACTTGCATGGTTTCGTCAAATGTCGATCGTTTCGAGTGGTAGGGAATCCGGCCGTCAATGGTGATTCATGGCCTCACAGATATAAACAACAATAACTCCGCTTCTATTCGTCGTATGCAAATCTGCGACATAGCAATTTGTAGCATAAAACACGCCCCAACGAACCACCTTATACCGATCTGCGACGAACTTGCATAGTTTTGTCAAACATCAATCGTTTCGAGTGGAAAGCAATCCGGCCGTCAATGGTGATTCATGGCCTGACAGATATAAACAACTATAACTCCGCTTCTATTCGTCGAATGCAAATGTGCGACATAGCAATTTGTAGCTTAAAACACGTCACATCGAACCACCTTGTGCCGATCTGCGACGAACTTGCATAGTTTCGTCAATCGTCGATCGTTTCGAGTGGTAGGCAATCCGGTAGTCAATGGCGATTCATGGCCTCACAGATATAAACAACTATAAGTCCGCTTCTATACGTCGTATGCGTATCTGCGACATAGCAATTTGTAGCTTAAAACACGCCCCAACGAACCACCTTATACCGATCTGCGACGAACTTGCATAGTTTTGTCAAACATCGATCGTTTCGAGTGGAAAGCAATCCGGCCGTCAATGGTGATTCATGGCCTGACAGATATAAACAACTATAACTCCGCTTCCATTCGTCGAATGCAAATCTGCGACATAGAAATTTGTAGCTTAAAACACGTCACATCGACCCACCTTGTGCCGATCTGCGACGAACTTGCATAGTTTCGTCAATCGTCGATCGTTTCGAGTGGTAGGCAATCCGGTAGTCAATGGCGATTCATGGCCTCACAGATATAAACAACTATAAGTCCGCTTCTATACGTCGTATGCGAATCTGCGACATAGCAATTTGTAGCTTAAAACACGCCCCAACGAACCACCTTATACCGATCTGCGACGAACTTGCATAGTTTTGTCAAACATCGATCGTTTCGAGTGGAAAGCAATCCGGCCGTCAATGGTGATTCATGGCCTGACAGATATAAACAACTATAACTCCGCTTCTATTCGTCGAATGCAAATGTGCGACATAGCAATTTGTAGCTTAAAACACGTCACATCGAACCACCTTGTGCCGATCTGCGACGAACTTGCATAGTTTCGTCAATCGTCGATCGTTTCGAGTGGTAGGCAATCCGGTAGTCAATGGCGATTCATGGCCTCACAGATATAAACAACTATAAGTCCGCTTCTATACGTCGAATGCAAATTTGCGACATAGCGATTTGTAGCTTAAAACACGACCCAACGACCCACCTTTTACCGATCTGCGACGAACTCGCATAGTTTCGTCAAACATCGATCGTTTCGAGTGGTAAGCAATCCGTCCGTCAACGGTGATTCATGGCCTCACAGATATAAAAAACTATAACTCCGCTTCTATTCGCCGTATGCAAATCTGCGACATAGCAATTTGTAGCTTAAAACACGTCACATCGACCCACCTTGTGCCGATCTGCGACGAACTTGCATAGTTTCGTCAAACATCGATCGTTTCGAGTGGTAAGCAATCCGTCCGTCAATGGTGATTCATGGCCTCACAGATATAAACAACAATAACTCCGATTCTATTCGTCGTATGCGAATATGCGACATAGCAATTTGTAGCTTAAAACACGACACATCGACCCACCTCATGCCGATCTGCGACGTACTTGTATAGTTTCGTCAAACGTCGATCGTTTCGTGTGGTAGGCAATCCGGTAGTCAATGGCGATTCATGGCCTCACAGATATAAACAACTATAAGTCCGCTTCTATACGTCGTATGCGAATCTGCGACATAGCAATTTGTAGCTTAAAACACGCCCCAACGAACCACCTTATACCGATCTGCGACGAACTTGCATAGTTTCGTCAAACATCGATCGTTTCGAGTGGAAAGCAATCCGGCCGTCAATGGCGATTCATGGCCTCACAGATATAAACAACAATAACTCCGCTTCCATTCGCCGTATGCGAATATGCGACATAGCAATTTGTAGCTTAAAACACGTCACATCGACCCACCTTCTGCCGATCTGCGACGAACTTGCATGGTTTCGTCAAATGTCGATCGTTTCGAGTGGTAGGGAATCCGGCCGTCAATGGTGATTCATGGCCTCACAGATATAAACAACAATAACTCCGCTTCTATTCGTCGTATGCAAATCTGCGACATAGCAATTTGTAGCATAAAACACGCCCCAACGAACCACCTTATACCGATCTGCGACGAACTTGCATAGTTTTGTCAAACATCAATCGTTTCGAGTGGAAAGCAATCCGGCCGTCAATGGTGATTCATGGCCTGACAGATATAAACAACTATAACTCCGCTTCTATTCGTCGAATGCAAATGTGCGACATAGCAATTTGTAGCTTAAAACACGTCACATCGAACCACCTTGTGCCGATCTGCGACGAACTTGCATAGTTTCGTCAATCGTCGATCGTTTCGAGTGGTAGGCAATCCGGTAGTCAATGGCGATTCATGGCCTCACAGATATAAACAACTATAAGTCCGCTTCTATACGTCGTATGCGAATCTGCGACATAGCAATTTGTAGCTTAAAACACGCCCCAACGAACCACCTTATACCGATCTGCGACGAACTTGCATAGTTTTGTCAAACATCGATCGTTTCGAGTGTAGGGAATCCGGCCGTCAATGGTGATTCATGGCCTCACAGATATAAACAACTATAACTCCGCTTCTATTCGTCGAATGCAAATCTGCGACATAGCAATTTGTAGCTTAAAACACGTCACATCGACCCACCTTGTGCCGATCTGGGATGAACTTGCATAGTTTCGTCAAACATCGATCGTTTGGAGTGGAAAGCAATCCGGCTGTCAATGGTGATTCATGGCCTCACAGATATAAACAACAATAACAACGCTTCTATACGTCGTATGCAAATCTGCGACATAGCAATTTGTAGCATAAAACACGACCCAACGACCCACCTTATACCGATCTGCGACGAACTTGCATAGTTTCGTCAAACATCGATCGTTTGGAGTGGAAAGCAATCCGGCCGTCAATGGTGATTCATGGCCTCACAGATATAAACAACAATAACTCCGCTTCTATACGTCGTATGCAAATCTGCGACATAGCAATTTGTAGCATAAAACACGACACATCGATCCACCTCATGCCGATCTGCGACGTACTTGTATAGTTTCGTCAAACGTCGATCGTTTCGAGTGGCAGGCAATCCGGTAGTCAATGGCGATTCATGGCCTCACAGATATAAACCACTATAACTCCGCTTCTATTAGTCGCATGCGAATCTGCGACCTAGCAATTTGTAGCTTAAAACACGCCCCGATGAAGCACCTTATACCGATCTGCGACGAACTTGCATAGTTTCGTCAAACATCGATCGATTCTAGTGGAAAGCAATCCGGCCGTCAATGGTGATTCATGGCCTCACAGATATAAACAACTATAACTCCGCTTCTATTCGTCGGATGCAAATCTACGACATAGCAATTTGTAGCTTAAAACACGTCACATCGACCCACCTTGTGCCGATCTGGGATGAACTTGCATAGTTTCGTCAAACATCGATGGTTTCGAGTGGTAGGCAATCCGGCCGTCAATGGTGATTCATGGCCTCACAGATATAAACAACAATAACTCCGCTTCTATTCGTCGAATGCAAATCTGCGACATAGCTATTTGTAGCTTAAAACATGGCCCAACGACCCACATTATACCGATCTGCGACGAACTTGCATAGTTTCGTCAAACGTCGATCGTTTCGAGTGGTAGGCAATCCGGCCGCCAATGGTGATTCATGGCCTCACAGATATAGACAACAATAACTCGGCTTCTATTCGTCGTATGCGAATCTGCGACATAGCAATTTGTAGCTCAAAACACGCCCCAACGAACCACCTGATATTGATCTGCGACGAACTTGCATAGTTTTTTCAAACATCGATCGTTTCTAGTGGAAAGCAATCCGGCCGTCAATGGTGATTCATGGCCTCACAGATATAAATATCGATAACTCCGCTTCTATTCGTCGTATGCGAATCTGCGACATAGCGATTTGTAGCTTAAAACATGGCCCAACGACCCACCTTATACCGATCTGCGACGAACTTGCATAGTTTTGTCAAACATCGATTGTTCCGAGTGGAAAGCAATCCGGCCGGCAATGGTGATTCATGGCCTGACAGATATAAACAACTATAACTCCGCTTCTATTCGTCGAATGCAAATCTGCGACATAGCAATTTGTAGCTTAAAACACGTCACATCGACCCACCATGTGCCGATCTGCGACGAACTTGCATAGTTTCGTCAAACATCGATCGTTTCGAGTGGTAGGCAATCCGGCCGTCAATGGTGATTCATGGCCTCACAGATATAAACATCAATAACTCCGCTTCTATTCGTCGTATGCGAATATGCGACATAGCAATTTGTAGCTTAAAACACGTCACATCGACCCACCTTCTGCCGATCTGCGACGAACTTGCATGGTTTCGTCAAACGTCGATCATTTCGAGTGGTCGGGAATCCGGCCGTCAATGGTGATTCATGGCCTCACAGATATAAACAACAATAACTCCGCTTCTATTCGTCGTATGCGAATCTGCGACAATGCAATTTTAAGCTTAAAACACGTCCCAACGAACCACCTTATACCGATCTGCGACGAACTTGCATAGTGTTGTCAAATATCGATCGTTTCGAGTGGAAAGCAATCCGGCCGTCAATGGTGATTCACGGCCTGACAGATATAAACAACTATAACTCCGCTTCTATTCGTCGAATGCAAATCTGCGACATAGCAATTTGTAGCTTAAAACACGTCACATCGAACCACCTTGTGCCGATCTACGACGAACTTGCATAGTTTCGTCAAACGTCGATCGTTTCGAGTGGTAGGCAATCCGGCCGTCAATGGTGATTCATGGCCTCACAGATATAAACAACTATAACTCCGCTTCTATTCACCGTATGCAAATCTGCGACGTAGCAATTTGTAGCATAAAACACGGCCCAACCACCCACCTTATACCGATCTGCGACGAACTTGCATATTTTTGTCAATCATCGATCGTTTCGAGTGGAAAGCAATCCGGCCGTCAATGGTGATTCATGGCCTCACAGATATAAACAACTATAACTCCGCTTCTATTCGCCGTATGCAAATCTGCGACGTAGCAATTTGTAGCATAAAACACGGCCCAACGACCCACCTTATACCGATCTGCAACTAACTTGCATGGTTTTGTCAAACATCGATTGTTTCGAGTGGAAAGCAATCCGGCCGTCAATGGTGATTCATGGCCTCACAGATATAAACAACAATAACTCCGCTTCTATTCGTCGGATGCAAATCTGCGACATAGCAATTTGTAGCTAAAAACACGTCACATCGACCCACCTTGTGCTGATCTGGGATGAACTTGCATAGTTTCGTCAAACATCGATCGTTTGGAGTGGAAAGCAATCCGGCCGTCAATGGTGATTCATGGCCTCACAGATATAAACAACAATAACTCCGCTTCTATTCGTCGAATGCAAATCTGCGACATAGCAATTTGTAGCTTAAAACACGACCCAACGACCCACCTTTTACCGATCTGCGACGAACTTGCATAGTTTCGTCAAACATGGATCGTTTCGAGTGGTAGGCAATCCGGTAGTCAATGGCGATTCATGGCCTCACAGATATAAACAACAATAACTCCGCTTCTATTCGTCGTATGCGAATATGCGACATAGCAATTTGTAGCTTAAAACACGTCACATCGACCCACCTTCTGCCGATCTGCGACGAACTTGCATGGTTTCGTCAAACTTCGATCGTTTCGAGTGGTGGGGAATCCGGCCGTCAATGGTGATTCATGGCCTCACAGATATAAACAACAATAACTCCGCTTCTATTCGTCGTATGCAAATCTGCGACATAGCAATTTGTAGCTTAAAACACGTCACATCGACCCACCTTGTGCCGATCTGGGCCGAACTTGCATAGTTTCGTCAAACATCGATCGTTTCGAGTGGTAGGCAATCCGGCCGTCAATGGTGATTCATGGCCTCACAGATATAAACAACAATAACTCCGCTTCTATTCGTCGTATGCAAATCTGCGACATATCAATTTGTAGCTTAAAACACGTCACATTGACCCACCTTGTGCCGATCTGCGACAAACTTGCATAGTTTCGTCAAACATCGATCGTTTCGAGTGGTAGGCAATCCGGCCGTCAATGGTGATTCATGGCCTCACAGATATAAACAACAATAACTCCGCTTCTATTCGTCGTATGCAAATCTGCGACATAGCAATTTGTAGCTTAAAACACGTCACATCGACCCACCTTGTGCCGATCTGGGACGAACTTGCATAGTTTCGTCAAACATCGATCGTTTGGAGTGGAAAGCAATCCGGCCGTCAATGGTGATTCATGGCCTCACAGATATAATAAGAATAACTCCGCTTCTATACGTCGTATGCAAATCTGCGACATAGCAATTTGTAGCAAAAAACACGACCCAACGACCCACCTTTTACCGATTTGCGACGAACTTGCATAGTTTCGTCAAACATGGATCGTTTCGAGAGGTAGGCAATCCGGTAGTCAATGGCGATTCATGGCCTCACAGATAGAAACAACTATAACTCCGCTTCTATTCGTCGTATGCGAATCTGCGACCTAGCAATTTGTAGCTTGAAACACGCCCCAATGAACCACCTTATACCGATCTGCGACGAACTTGCATAGTTTCGTCAAACATCGATCGATTCAAGTGGAAAGCAATCCGGCCGTCAATGGTGATTCATGGCCAGACAGATATAAACAACTATAACTCCGCTTCTATTCATCGAATGCAAATCTGCGACATAGCAATTTGTAGCATAAAACACGTCACATCGACCCACCTTGTGCCGATCTGCGACGAACTTGCATGGTTTCGTCAAACGTCGATCGTTTGAAGTGGAAAGCAATCCGGCCGTCAATGGTCGTTCATGGCCTCACAGATATAAACAACAATAACTCCGCTTCTATACGTCGTACGCAAATCTGCGACATAGCAATTTGTAGCATAAAACACGACCCAACGACCCACCTTTTACCGATCTGCGACGAACTTGCATAGTTTCGTCAAACATGGATCGTTTCGAGAGGTAGGCAATCCGGTAGTCAATGGCGATTCATGGCCTCACAGATAGAAACAACTATAACTCCGCTTCTATTCGTCGTATGCGAATCTGCGACAAAGCAATTTGTAGCTTAAAACACGTCACATCGACCCACCTTGTGCCGATCTGCGACGAACTTGCATGGTGTCGTCAAACGTCGATCGTTTCGAGTGGTAGGGAATCCGGCCGTCAATGGTGATTCATGGCCTCACAGATATAAACAACTATAACTCAGCTTCTATTCGTCGTATGCGAATCTGCGACCTAGCAATTTGTAGCTTGAAACACGCCCCAATGAACCACCTTATACCGATCTGCGACGAACTTGCATAGTTTCGTCAAACATCGATCGATTCTAGTGGAAAGCAATCCGGCCGTCAATGGTGATTCATGGCCAGACAGATATAAACAACTATAACTCCGCTTCTATTCGTCGTATGCGAATCTGCGACATAGCAATTTATAGCATAAAACACTCCCCAACGAACCACCTTATACCGATCTGCGACGTACTTTTATAGTTTAGACAAACATCGATCGTTTCGAGTGGTAGGCAATCCGGCCGTCAATGGTGATTCATGGCCTCACAGATATAAACAACAATAACTCCGCTTCTATTCGTTGAATGCAAATCTGCGACATAGCAATTTGTAGCTTAGAACACGTCACATCGACCCACCTTGTGCCGATCTGGGACGAACTTGCATAGTTTCGTCAAACATCGATCGTTTCGAGTGGTAGGCAATCCGGCCGTCAATGGTGATTCATGGCCTCACAGATATAAACAACAATAATTCCGCTTCTATTCGTCGTATGCAAATCTGCGACATAGCAATTTGTAGCATAAAACACGGCCCAACGACCCACCTTTCACCGATCTGCGACGAACTTGCATAGTTTTGTCAAACATCGATCGTTTCGAGTGGAAAGCAATCCGGCAGTCAATGGTGATGCATGGCCTGACAGATATAAACAACTATAGCTCCGCTTCTATCCGTCGAATGCAAATCTGCGACATAGCGATTTGTAGCTTAAAACACGTCAAATCGACCCACCTTGTGCCGATCTGCGACGAACTTGCATAGTTTCGTCAAACATCGATCGTTTCGAGTGGTAGGCAATCCGGCCGTCAATGGTGATTCATGGCCTCACAGATATAAACAACAATAACTCCGCTTCTATTCGTCGTATGCAAATCTGCAACATAGCAATTTGTAGCATAAAACACGGCCCAATGAACCACCTTATACCGATCTGCGACGAACTTGCATAGTTTCGTCAAACATCGATCGTTTCGAGTGGAAAGCAATCCGGCCGTCAATGGTGATACATGGCCTGACAGATATAAACAACAATAACTCCGCTCCTATTCATCGTATGCGAATCTGCGACAAAGCAGTTTGTAGCTTAAGACACGTCACATAGACCCACCTTGTGCCGATCTGCGACGAACTTGCATGGTTTCGTCAAACGTCGATCGTTTCGAGTGGTAGGGAATCCGGCCGTCAATGGTGATTCATGGCCTCACAGATATAAACAACTATAACTCCGCTACTATTCATCGAATGCAAATCTGCGACATAGCAATTTGTAGCTTAAAACACCTCACATCGACCCATCTTGTGCCAATCTGCGACGTACTTTTACACTTTAGACAAACATCGATCGTTTCGAGTGGTAGGCAATCCTGCCGTCAATGGTGATTCATGGCCTCACAGATATAAACAACAATAACTCCGCTTCTATTCGTCGAATGCAAATTTGCGACATAGCGATTTGTAGCTTAAAACACGACACATCGAACCACCTCATGCCGATCTGCGACGTACTTGTATAGTTTCGTCAAACGTCGATCGTTTCGAGTGGTAGGCAATCCGGCCGTCAATGGTGATTCATGGCCTCACAGATATAAACAACTATAACTCAGCTTCTATTCGTCGAATGCAAATTTGCGACATAGCGATTTGTAGCTTAAAACACGACACATCGAACCACCTCATGCCGATCTGCGACGTACTTGTATAGTTTCGTCAAACGTCGATCGTTTCGAGTGGTAGGGAATCCGGCCACCAATGGTGATTCATGGCCTCACAGATTTAAACAACAATAACTCCGCTTCTATTCGTCGTATGCGAATCTGCGACATAGCAATTTGTAGCTTAAAATACGCCCCAACGTACCACCTTATACCGATGTGCGACGAACATGCATAGTTTCGTCAAACATCGATCGTTTCGAGTGGAAAGCAATCCGGCCGTCAATGGTGATTCATGGCCTCACAGATATAAGCAACAATAACTCCGCTTCTATTCGTCGTATGCAAATCTGCGACATAGCAATTTGTAGCATAAAACACGCCCCAACGAAGCACCTTATACCGATCTGCCACGTACTTGCATAGTTTTGTCAAACATCGATCGTTTCGAGTGGAAAGCAATCCGGCCGTCAATGGTGATTCATTGCCTCACAGATATAAACAACAATAACTCCGCTTCTTTACGTCGTATGCAAATCTGCGACATAGCAATTTGTAGCATAAAACACGACCCAACGACCCACCTTTTACCGATCTGCGACGAACTTGCATAGTTTCGTCAAACATCGATCGTTTCGAGTGGTAGGCAATCCGGCCGTCAATGGTGATTCATGGCCAGACAGATATAAACAACTATAACTCCGCTGCTATTCGTCGAATGCAAATCTGCGACATAGCAATTTGTAGCATAAAACACGTCACATCGACCCACCTTGTGCCGATCTGCGACGAACTTGCATGGTTTCGTCAAACGTCGATCGTTTCGAGTGGTAGGGAATCCGGCCGTCAATGGTGATTCATGGCCTCACAGATATAAACCACAATAACTCCGCTACTATTCGTCGTATGCTAATCTGCGACATAGCAATTTGTAGCTTAAAACACGCCCCAACGAACCACCTTATACCGATCTGCGACGAACTTGCATAGTTTTGTCAAACATCGATCGTTTCGAGTGGAAAGCAATCCGGCCGTCAATGGTGATTCATGGCCTCACAGATATAAACAACAATAACTCCTCTTCTATACGTCGTATGCAAATCTGCGACATAGCAATTTGTAGCATAAAACACGACCCAACGACCCACCTTATACCGATCTGCGACGAACTTGCATAGTTTTGTCAAACATCGATCGTTTGGAGTGGAAAGCAATCCGGCCGTCAATGGTGATTCATGGCCTCACAGATATAAACAACAATAACTCCGCTTCTATACGTCGTATGCAAATCTGCGACATAGCAATTTGTAGCATAAAACACGACCCAACGACCCACCTTTTATCGATCTGCGACGAACTTGCATAGTTTTGTCAAACATCGATCGTTTCGAGTGGTAGGCAATCCGGCCGTCAATGGTGATTCATGGCCTCACAGATACAAACAACAATAACTCCGCTTCTATTCGTCGTATGCGAATATGCGACATAGCAATTTGTAGCTTAAAACACGTCACATCGACTAACCTTGTGCCGATCTGCGACGAACTTGCATGGTTTCGTCAAACGTCGATCGTTTCGAGTGGTAGGCAATCCGGTAGTCAATGGTGATTCATGGCCTCACAGATATAAACGACAATAACTCCGCTTCTATTCGTCGTATGCGAATATGCGACATAGCAATTTGTAGCTTAAAACACGTCACATCGTCCCACCTTCTGCCGATCTGCGACCAACTTGTATGGTTTCGTCAAACGTCGAACGTTTCGAGTGGTAGGCAATCCGGCCGTCAATGGTGATTCATGGCCTCACAGATATAAACAACTATAACTCCGCTTCTACTCGTCGAATGCAAATTTGCGACATAGCGATTTGTAGCTTAAAACATGACCCAACGACCCACCTTATACCGATCTGCGACGAACTTGCATAGTTTTGTCAAACATCGATCGTTTCGAGTGGAAAGCAATCCGGCCGTCAATGGTGATTCATGGCCTCACAGATATAAACAACAATAACTCCTCTTCTATACGTCGTATGCAAATCTGCGACATAGCAATTTGTAGCATAAAACACGACCCAACGGCCCATCTTTTACCGATCTGCGACGAACTTGCATAGTTTCGTCAAACATCGATCGTTTGGAGTGGAAAGCAATCCGGCCGTCAATGGTGATTCAAGGCCTCACAGATATAAACAACAATAACAACGCTTCTATACGTCGTATGCAAATCTGCGACATAGCAATTTGTAGCATAAAACACGACCCAACGACCCACCTTATACCGATCTGCGACGAACTTGCATAGTTTCGTCAAACATCGATCGTTTGGAGTGGAAAGCAATCCGGCCGTCAATGGTGATTCATGGCCTCACAGATATAAACAACAATAACTCCGCTTCTATACGTCGTATGCAAATCTGCGACATAGCAATTTGTAGCATAAAACACGACCCAACGACCCACCTTTTACCGATCTGCGACGAACTTGCATAGTTTTGTCAAACATCGATCGTTTCGAGTGGTAGGCAATCCGGCCGTCAATGGTGATTCATGGCCTCACAGATATAAACAACTATAACTCCGCTGCTATTCGTCGAATGCAAATCTGCGACATAGCAATTTGTAGCATAAAACACGTCACATCGACCCACCTTGTGCCGATCTGCGACGAACTTGCATGGTTTCGTCAAACGTCGATCGTTTCGAGTGGTAGGGAATCCGGCCGTCAATGGTGATCCATGGCCTCACAGATATAAACCACAATAACTCCGCTACTATTCGTCGTATGCTAATCTGCGACATAGCAATTTGTAGCTTAAAACACGCCCCAACGAACCACCTTATACCGATCTGCGACGAACTTGCATAGTTTTGTCAAACATCGATCGTTTCGAGTGGAAAGCAATCCGGCCGTCAATGGTGATTCATGGCCTCACAGATATAAACAACAATAACTCCTCTTCTATACGTCGTATGCAAATCTGCGACATAGCAATTTGTAGCATAAAACACGACCCAACGACCCACCTTATACCGATCTGCGACGAACTTGCATAGTTTCGTCAAACATCGATCGTTTGGAGTGGAAAGCAATCCGGCCGTCAATGGTGATTCATGGCCTCACAGATATAAACAACAATAACTCCGCTTCTATACGTCGTATGCAAATCTGCGACATAGCAATTTGTAGCATAAAACACGACCCAACGACCCACCTTTTATCGATCTGCGACGAACTTGCATAGTTTTGTCAAACATCGATTGTTTTGGAGGTTCTTGGCGGAGCCAAATTAGGTTCGGGTGGAAAGGATCAGTAATGAATAGTGGATTATTTGGAAGTTAATCGGAGTGGACTGTATGATAATGGAAATAAATGAAAATGAGTGGAAGTAGAAATTGGGTTTTTATGCACGTGACGTCGGAAGGAAGGAAGAGATAAGGAGTTGTAATCAAAAGGGAGCGGAAACTGGATTTGCAATAGGGAGATGGAGATGGATAATAAAACTGGAGGGATCTCTTCTCGCTATGCGGATACTCAAAAATTGCTCTCTCTTGCTCACTACTCTTTCTCTCAAAACTCGGAATATACCTCTCGGCCCGCGGGACAGGCACCTCGCTCGTCACCTCGGAATTGCCCCCACTCTACGGCTCATTAGTAGGGGGGGCCCTCGGAAGGCGTCGCGCTCAGGAGCGCAACGAGGATCGGCAGACGTACGAGGCACCATGTCCTGCGAGCTCCGGAAACGATCGCGATTTATCCCGAACATTACACCCGCCTCTTCAATGGGTGCCATTGAAGAATTGGGCAGTTCGGGATCGGAAAAGTGGAAGGTGGTTGCGGAATGGAAGCATTGGAGGAAGAGGAAGAAGGAAGACGTCACGTACGATTTATTGGTAACGGTAACGGAATAATCTATCAAACATAACTGGTAACAAAAATTTAACAATGGAATCTTAACCTAGCTTGAGAGAGGCCAACCCTGGCGCTCCTCGGAATCGCGGGTGCGGTTGTAAGCCGCACCCCACGCACCCGCCCTGGCGCGTGTTCGGAAGGTAAGGGAACTTTATTGTATAACTTATTTTTTCAATGGATAAACGGAAACTTATAATAGGTTGAGCGAGGCCACCTCGGCACTCCTCGGATCGCGGGTGCGATTGTAAGTCGCACCTCGCGCACCCGCCTTGGCACGAGTGTCAGGTTTATTCGGTGTGGACGAAAACTTACATCTCTAGGTAAGCGGTGTCGGAGAGTTCGGTTTTACAACTGAAGAAACTTATACTAATCGCCTACGGGCACATTAGGCTCTATGAGCGGAATCGGAATTCATTAGGACTAATGTCGAGTCGCTACACATTTGTTCGGATACGATGGAATGAATAGTCTACGCGTTCTCGTTCATACGAAATACTCGGATAAAAAATGCGACCACGCGTACTCTTGGCTTTGTCGTTGAATTCGCGGTTTGGAAACGGAGAGCAGAAAGGAAATACGAACAGTCATAACGATAGTGCACATAATTACGGAAGGAGACTAGGATTCGGTATCCGTATACCTGCTAACAAATAATACATCGATCGCCGCCGCAGTCGTCCGGATTAAATGCGATCGAGCCAGCGTCGTCGCGGTAATCGCCGTAAATCAAAAGTACGGAAGAAAAAGACTCAGTACGTAAGCGTGTACCTACGTAGGTGCATCGAGAATCTCGTGATGCGTGTGCTCACTGACAACACACTTCGCCTTAACTATTCGCGACGATAGGAAACTAACGGCGGAATATTATTACGACGGACAATAAATATACATGGACGGCGGACGGCATGAATAAATACGCGCATACTTTGTGGTAGTATCGCTTGCAAAAGGTGGGATGTAAAATTCGGATTAGTTGCATTTACATCGGTGCTAGGATAGGAAGAATCTTATAACTGCTCGCAACACTTCTTCGTAAAAGATTAACGCGTAAATACGTGATGTGTATGACTGGAAAGGTTCGCTAACATTTATCGACTCGACATTCGGAAAATAAGGCTGTGAATGACAACGGACCGGCGTAGTTCACAACAACGTTATTGAATGAGTGGCTAGGAGCGACGCGCGCGGGGAGGAAGGTTTTCTGCTTGCCGCTTTGTTACTTAGCCGCCGCGCTTCGGAATGTCACGCAACTACGCAGTTGTGTATCCACGTCTTGTGAACGCGCTCGGATTATTCTATAATTCCGCTGAAGCGGACGGGGTGCCGTTTGGAATCCACCATGCGTCTTGCATAGGTGGGGAAGTCGGGCTGTGAGTTGTGACGCGGGGACAGGAGGAAGGAGGAGGGGTATCTTCGAATCGGTCCACATAGCCTCGTGGCGTTAGTCCCCCAACCCGCCGTGTTCCCTTATCATCCCGGAATGGATTTAGCTTTGACAGCCCTATCGGATTGGTAATTAACGTACCATTCGTTTTGGCAAACAATTCTTTTTGCCAAACTAACTTTTGCCTCGGTTTGCAAATTTCTACATGCGTCGCCTCGAACTTCGCGGATGTCACCGAAGCGTCTACGGTATCTGATTTATGGCCCTTATGGCAACGGCTCGTAAAGCGGAATACGTAAACTCGTACGTGCAATATAGTCCAAACGGAAAAGGTTTCGACCATAACAACGGACGCAGTGGTCATGACGTATACTCTTACGTCTCTACTCCTCTCCTCCACGACCGCATCATTGTCCTCTTCAAGAAGAGGGGGAAGCCGCGCGTCTTTCCGTGACAACCACGGCGGCTCGTGCCACCACAGCGCGAAGGTGCGTAATAGCTGGGGGGGAAGACCGCGTGACGCGTAGTCTGCCGGTTTTTCGACGCGGGACACATGTCGCCACGAGGCGTTCGAGAAAATGCGATTGATTTCGGGATTATGATGCGCGTCGAAAGTTTTCCCTGTCGCGGGGAGAGTCGGAGGCCATGCGAGGGCTATCGTGAAGGTGGAGTGAGGGATTGTTGGGATGGAAGGAATAATTAACGTCTCGGTCGCGTATCCCAACTTACGCACGAGGGGAAAAGCCGCGTCAAGTTCGCGTCGGAGAATTGCCAATGGTTTTGTCGGAAATACCTTCGCCTTTGTAAATACAGGTGCAGTGCTTACGCGGGTGCTTGTCAGCACCCTTTTGGAGAAAGCCGCCGCATACGCCCAGTTGGATGCTTCGTCGGATTCGTGCACCTGGATCTGGTCCAGCTGGTGTGAGGTGCACTGCATCCAACGAGGTATGTTGACACCGTCAAGTCGTGGAAGTTCGCCTTGGGAGCACATGTCTACTTCCTGGAGGTCCTGAGGGAATGCCTCTTCCCAGGTTACGCCACAAGCCCAGTTTCGGTTAGTCAGCAATGTTCCTGGGATGAGTCCTGTTCTGATCCAAAACAGGGGGTCGCAGAACTCGGCTAACACTGGAAAAACGGTTCGCTTAGTGGATGCACTGGCTTGTGGTGTCACCTGGTAAGTGAAAGGGTCCTGCTGTGGGTTCCAATGCATGCTGAGCACCTCAATCGATGGATTCTCTCCTAGGTATTTGGTGTCAGCCAGGTCCCTCTCCTCCGGTGTGCAGTCCTGGAGCAGCTTGGGATGGGTTGCGGTCCAACGGTGAGTTTTGAACCCACCCGCCATGAGCAGTTTCCTCAGCTGCTCGCAGGAGACTCTCAGTTGTGGAATGGAAATTGCTTCAGTGGGAATGTTCTCTATGTAGGCATCTCCTTTCAGCACTGCTGCAGCCCAAGGATGGTGAGGTCCGTCCTCTTGTGCCAATCGTTGGAGGACTCCAATGACCAGGTAAGGTGTGAATGCGGTCACACAGTTAACGGTGGTTAGCTTGGAGCTGCAGGCTAGCGGATGGTCTGTCGGCGACCAGGCAATGGTTTGGATGTTCAGGTCCTCAGATGAGTTGCTTCCTTGTCTCATAGGACCCGAATTGGCGCCTTTTTGCAGGAACGGGTAGTACTCCAGGGAAAGGAACAGTGTCTCGGTGAGTCTTATCACTTCCTTTTGGTATTTGGAGGTTACCGCTGCTTGGGTTTCTCGGAGTGCAGCAGCAGGATGGTGTCGGAAAGTCAACTGTGTTGAGGATCTGCCATCTCGGATTGGTTTGGTAGTCTCCTGGAACGACTCCTTGCTCTTTGCCTTGTGCTCCTCCAAGGCACCAAGTCTTGGTACCTCCCTGAGTACCCCGAATTTGTCCGATTCTTCCATCACTGGACAAATTGTTATAGGATTGGACCGAGGGAGGGGGTCGTCAGCTGGCTTCCCGTCGCCAGGTAAATATGGAAGTTCGTTGACCGGCGTTGGGCGCGCGGGAGCCGGCGGAGTCCCGCCAACAGCGGGCATGTTATTGTTTTGCGCACGCAACGCCTTGTCCGGGTCCTCTTGCTGCGGACGGATGGTAGCGACACGGTAATGGAACGGCTGCTCGTTCGTAGCCTCGTCTTCAACGAGGGTACTAAGGCTGGGTACCTCTTCTGGTACCCAGAATTCGTCCAGATCTTCGGCATCTGGAAGGATGATATCGGCGTACAAATGGGAAGGCTCTTCACGTACCTGTACGTCGCCGGGGAATGGTGGGAAATCGATGACCGGCGTAGCGGGCGCGGAAGCCTTCGGAGTCCCGCCAACAGCGGTCATGTTATTGTTTTGAGCGCGCCGCGCTTCGTCCGGGCCCTCTTGCTCCGGACGGATGGTAGCGACGCGGGAATGGAAAGGCGGTTGTTTCGTAACCTCGTCTTCCACGAGGGTGGCAAGGCTGGGTACCTCCTCCGGTGCCCAGGGTTTGTCCAGGTCCTCTGACACTGGACGGATTGTAGCGACGTGGAACTGGCATGACTCGCCAGTTGGTATCACGTCGCCGGAGAGTTGAAGGGTCACGGCCTCGTCTTCAACGAGGGTGCCATTGCTGGGTACCTCTTCCGGTGCCCAGGGTTGGTCCAGGTCCTCCGACACTGGACGGAATGTAGCGACGTGGAACTGGCATGACTCGCCAGTTGGCATCACGTCGCCGGAGAGTTGAGAGAGGTGATTGTCCGGCGTTGGGCGCGCAGGAGCCGACGGGGTCACGGTAACGTCGCACTTGTTATTGTTTTGCGCGCGCAACCCGGCGAGGACCGTTAGGAGCTGGTCCTCCACGAATTCGGCCGTTTCATCGATAATCAAATACTGATCGTTGGAAAAATATTCGTAGGATGCATGCTGCGAGATTGGAATCAAGCAGAAGATCGTCCTGTCCCTGTTCCGACAATCTTCTGCCAGTCTGGCTACTTCTTGGAGTAGCGCCTCCACCAGCTCCAGGGTGTGGTATTTCTCCCCGGACTCCTCGAAACTGGTCCAGATGTATTGGATGGCATCGAGATCTTCCCACTGGAGCTCCACGAGCGTATCGAAGGAAGCCTGGTTGGCGACGACGACTTCGTTTGCGGTTTCTGTCATCGTCCTTGATGGAGGGCACTCGCGAGTTTGAATTTAAACCCGACCCTATCCGGCTCGAAGGACCAAATGTTTTGGAGGTTCTTGGCGGAGCCAAATTAGGATCGGGTGGAAAGGATCAGTAATGAATAGTGGATTATTTGGAAGTTAATCGGAGTGGACTGTATGATAATGGAAATAAATGAAAATGAGTGGAAGTAGAAATTGGGTTTTTATGCACGTGACGTCGGAAGGAAGGAAGAGATAAGGAGTTGTAATCAAAAGGGAGCGGAAACTGGATTTGCAATAGGGAGATGGAGATGGATAATAAAACTGGAGGGATCTCTTCTCGCTATGCGGATACTCAAAAATTGCTCTCTCTTGCTCACTACTCTTTCTCTCAAAACTCGGAATATACCTCTCGGCCCGCGGGACAGGCACCTCGCTCGTCACCTCGGAATTGCCCCCACTCTACGGCTCATTAGTAGGGGGGGCCCTCGGAAGGCGTCGCGCTCAGGAGCGCAACGAGGATCGGCAGACGAACGAGGCACCATGTCCTGCGAGCTCCGGAAACGATCGCGATTTATCCCGAACATCGATCGTTTCGAGTGGTAGGCAATCCGGCCGTCAATGGTGATTCATGGCCTCACAGATACAAACAACAATAACTCCGCTTCTATTCGTCGTATGCGAATATGCGACATAGCAATTTGTAGCTTAAAACACGTCACATCGACTAACCTTGTGCCGATCTGCGACGAACTTGCATGGTTTCGTCAAACGTCGATCGTTTCGAGTGGTAGGCAATCCGGTAGTCAATGGTGATTCATGGCCTCACAGATATAAACGACAATAACTCCGCTTCTATTCGTCGTATGCGAATATGCGACATAGCAATATGTAGCTTAAAACACGTCACATCGTCCCACCTTCTGCCGATCCGCGACCAACTTGTATGGTTTCGTCAAACGTCGATCGTTTCGAGTGGTAGGGAATCCGGCCGTCAATGGTGATTCATGGCCTCACAGATATAAACAACTATAACTCAGCTTCTATTCGTCGTATGCGAATCTGCGACATAGCAATTTTTAGCTTAAAACACGCCCCAACGAACCACCTTATTCCGATCTGCGACGAACTTGCATAGTTTTGTCAAACATCGATCGTTTCGAGTGGAAAGCAATCCGGCCGTCAATGGTGATTCATGGCCTCACAGATATAAACAACAATAACTCCGCTTCTATACGTCGTATGCAAATCTGCGACATAGCAATTTGTAGCATAAAACACGACCCAACGACCCACCTTTTACCGATCTGCGACGAACTTGCATAGTTTCGTCAAACATGGATCGTTTCGAGAGGTAGGCAATCCGGTAGTCAATGGCGATTCATGGCCTCACAGATAGAAACAACTATAACTCCGCTTCTATTCGTCGTATGCGAATCTGCGACCTAGCAATTTGTAGCTTGAAACACGCCCCAATGAACCACCTTATACCGATCTGCGACGAACTTGCATAGTTTCGTCAAACATCGATCGATTCTAGTGGAAAGCAATCCGGCCGTCAATGGTGATTCATGGCCAGACAGATATAAACAACTATAACTCCGCTTCTATTCATCGAATGCAAATCTGCGACATAGCAATTTGTAGCATAAAACACGACACATCGACCCACCTTGTGCCGATCTGCGACGAACTTGCATGGTTTCGTCAAACGTCGATCGTTTGAAGTGGAAAGCAATCCGGCCGTCAATGGTCGTTCATGGCCTCACAGATATAAACAACAATAACTCCGCTTCTATACGTCGTACGCAAATCTGCGACATAGCAATTTGTAGCATAAAACACGACCCAACGACCCACCTTTTACCGATCTGCGACGAACTTGCATAGTTTCGTCAAACATGGATCGTTTCGAGAGGTAGGCAATCCGGTAGTCAATGGCGATTCATGGCCTCACAGATAGAAACAACTATAACTCCGCTTCTATTCGTCGTATGCGAATCTGCGACAAAGCAATTTGTAGCTTAAAACACGTCACATCGACCCACCTTGTGCCGATCTGCGACGAACTTGCATGGTGTCGTCAAACGTCGATCGTTTCGAGTGGTAGGGAATCCGGCCGTCAATGGTGATTCATGGCCTCACAGATATAAACAACTATAACTCAGCTTCTATTCGTCGTATGCGAATCTGCGACCTAGCAATTTGTAGCTTGAAACACGCCCCAATGAACCACCTTATACCGATCTGCGACGAACTTGCATAGTTTCGTCAAACATCGATCGATTCTAGTGGAAAGCAATCCGGCCGTCAATGGTGATTCATGGCCAGACAGATATAAACAACTATAACTCCGCTTCTATTCGTCGTATGCGAATCTGCGACATAGCAATTTGTAGCATAAAACACTCCCCAACGAACCACCTTATACCGATCTGCGACGTACTTTTATAGTTTAGACAAACATCGATCGTTTCGAGTGGTAGGCAATCCGGCCGTCAATGGTGATTCATGGCCTCACAGATATAAACAACAATAACTCCGCTTCTATTCGTTGAATGCAAATCTGCGACATAGCAATTTGTAGCTTAGAACACGTCACATCGACCCACCTTGTGCCGATCTGGGACGAACTTGCATAGTTTCGTCAAACATCGATCGTTTCGAGTGGTAGGCAATCCGGCCGTCAATGGTGATTCATGGCCTCACAGATATATACAACAATAATTCCGCTTCTATTCGTCGTATGCAAATCTGCGACATAGCAATTTGTAGCATAAAACACGGCCCAACGACCCACCTTTCACCGATCTGCGACGAACTTGCATAGTTTTGTCAAACATCGATCGTTTCGAGTGGAAAGCAATCCGGCAGTCAATGGTGATGCATGGCCTGACAGATATAAACAACTATAGCTCCGCTTCTATCCGTCGAATGCAAATCTGCGACATAGCGATTTGTAGCTTAAAACACGTCAAATCGACCCACCTTGTGCCGATCTGCGACGAACTTGCATAGTTTCGTCAAACATCGATCGTTTCGAGTGGTAGGCAATCCGGCCGTCAATAATGATTCATGGCCTCACAGATATAAACAACAATAACTCCGCTTCTATTCGTCGTATGCAAATCTGCAACATAGCAATTTGTAGCATAAAACACGGCCCAATGAACCACCTTATACCGATCTGCGACGAACTTGCATAGTTTCGTCAAACATCGATCGTTTCGAGTGGAAAGCAATCCGGCCGTCAATGGTGATACATGGCCTGACAGATATAAACAACAATAACTCCGCTCCTATTCATCGTATGCGAATCTGCGACAAAGCAGTTTGTAGCTTAAGACACGTCACATAGACCCACCTTGTGCCGATCTGCGACGAACTTGCATGGTTTCGTCAAACGTCGATCGTTTCGAGTGGTAGGGAATCCGGCCGTCAATGGTGATTCATGGCCTCACAGATATAAACAACTATAACTCCGCTACTATTCATCGAATGCAAATCTGCGACATAGCAATGTGTAGCTTAAAACACCTCACATCGACTCATCTTGTGCCAATCTGCGACGTACTTTTATACTTTAGACAAACATCGATCGTTTCGAGTGGTAGGCAATCCTGCCGTCAATGGTGATTCATGGCCTCACAGATATAAACAACAATAACTCCGCTTCTATTCGTCGAATGCAAATTTGCGACATAGCGATTTGTAGCTTAACACACGACACATCGAACCACCTCATGCCGATCTGCGACGTACTTGTATAGTTTCGTCAAACGTCGATCGTTTCGAGTGGTAGGCAATCCGGCCGTCAATGGTGATTCATGGCCTCACAGATATAAACAACTATAACTCAGCTTCTATTCGTCGAATGCAAATTCGCGACATAGCGATTTGTAGCTTAAAACATGGCCCAACGAGCCACCTTATACCGATCTGCGACGAACTTGCATAGTTTTGTCAAACATCGATCGTTTCGAGTGGAAAGCAATCCGGCCGTCAATGGTGATTCATGGCCTCACAGATATAAACAACAATAACTCCTCTTCTATACGTCGTATGCAAATCTGCGACATAGCAATTTGTAGCATAAAACACGACCCAACGGCCCATCTTTTACCGATCTGCGACGAACTTGCATAGTTTCGTCAAACATCGATCGTTTCGAGTGGAAAGCAATCCGGCCGTCAATGGTGATTCAAGGCCTCACAGATATAAACAACAATAACAACGCTTCTATACGTCGTATGCAAATCTGCGACATAGCAATTTGTAGCATAAAACACGACCCAACGACCCACCTTATACCGATCTGCGACGAACTTGCATAGTTTCGTCAAACATCGATCGTTTGGAGTGGAAAGCAATCCGGCCGTCAATGGTGATTCATGGCCTCACAGATATAAACAACAATAACTCCGCTTCTATACGTCGTATGCAAATCTGCGACATAGCAATTTGTAGCATAAAACACGACCCAACGACCCACCTTTTACCGATCTGCGACGAACTTGCATAGTTTTGTCAAACATCGATCGTTTCGAGTGGTAGGCAATCCGGCCGTCAATGGTGATTCATGGCCTCACAGATATAAACAACTATAACTCCGCTGCTATTCGTCGAATTCAAATCTGCGACATAGCAATTTGTAGCATAAAACACGTCACATCGACCCACCTTGTGCCGATCTGCGACGAACTTGCATGGTTTCGTCAAACGTCGATCGTTTCGAGTGGTAGGGAATCCGGCCGTCAATGGTGATCCATGGCCTCACAGATATAAACCACAATAACTCCGCTACTATTCGTCGTATGCTAATCTGCGACATAGCAATTTGTAGCTTAAAACACGCCCCAACGAACCACCTTATACCGATCTGCGACGAACTTGCATAGTTTTGTCAAACATCGATCGTTTCGAGTGGAAAGCAATCCGGCCGTCAATGGTGATTCATGGCCTCACAGATATAAACAACAATAACTCCTCTTCTATACGTCGTATGCAAATCTGCGACATAGCAATTTGTAGCATAAAACACGACCCAACGACCCACCTTATACCGATCTGCGACGAACTTGCATAGTTTCGTCAAACATCGATCGTTTGGAGTGGAAAGGAATCCGGCCGTCAATGGTGATTCATGGCCTCACAGATATAAACAACAATAACTCCGCTTCTATACGTCGTATGCAAATCTGCGACATAGCAATTTGTAGCATAAAACACGACCCAACGACCCACCTTTTATCGATCTGCGACGAACTTGCATAGTTTTGTCAAACATCGATCGTTTCGAGTGGTAGGCAATCCGGCCGTCAATGGTGATTCATGGCCTCACAGATACAAACAACAATAACTCCGCTTCTATTCGTCGTATGCGAATATGCGACATAGCAATTTGTAGCTTAAAACACGTCACATCGACTAACCTTGTGCCGATCTGCGACGAACTTGCATGGTTTCGTCAAACGTCGATCGTTTCGAGTGGTAGGCAATCCGGTAGTCAATGGTGATTCATGGCCTCACAGATATAAACGACAATAACTCCGCTTCTATTCGTCGTATGCGAATATGCGACATAGCAATTTGTAGCTTAAAACACGTCACTTCGTCCCACCTTCTGCCGATCTGCGACCAACTTGTATGGTTTCGTCAAACGTCGAACGTTTCGAGTGGTAGGCAATCCGGCCGTCAATGGTGATTCATGGCCTCACAGATATAAACAACTATAACTCCGCTTCTACTCGTCGAATGCAAATTTGCGACATAGCGATTTGTAGCTTAAAACATGGCCCAACGAGCCACCTTATACCGATCTGCGACGAACTTGCATAGTTTTGTCAAACATCGATCGTTTCGAGTGGAAAGCAATCCGGCCGTCAATGGTGATTCATGGCCTCACAGATATAAACAACAATAACTCCTCTTCTATACGTCGTATGCAAATCTGCGACATAGCAATTTGTAGCATAAAACACGACCCAACGGCCCATCTTTTACCGATCTGCGACGAACTTGCATAGTTTCGTCAAACATCGATCGTTTCGAGTGGAAAGCAATCCGGCCGTCAATGGTGATTCAAGGCCTCACAGATATAAACAACAATAACAACGCTTCTATACGTCGTATGCAAATCTGCGACATAGCAATTTGTAGCATAAAACACGACCCAACGACCCACCTTATACCGATCTGCGACGAACTTGCATAGTTTCGTCAAACATCGATCGTTTGGAGTGGAAAGCAATCCGGCCGTCAATGGTGATTCATGGCCTCACAGATATAAACAACAATAACTCCGCTTCTATACGTCGTATGCAAATCTGCGACATAGCAATTTGTAGCATAAAACACGACCCAACGACCCACTTTTTACCGATCTGCGACGAACTTGCATAGTTTTGTCAAACATCGATCGTTTCGAGTGGTAGGCAATCCGGCCGTCAATGGTGATTCATGGCCTCACAGATATAAACAACTATAACTCCGCTGCTATTCGTCGAATGCAAATCTGCGACATAGCAATTTGTAGCATAAAACACGTCACATCGACCCACCTTGTGCCGATCTGCGACGAACTTGCATGGTTTCGTCAAACGTCGATCGTTTCGAGTGGTAGGGAATCCGGCCGTCAATGGTGATCCATGGCCTCACAGATATAAACCACAATAACTCCGCTACTATTCGTCGTATGCTAATCTGCGACATAGCAATTTGTAGCTTAAAACACGCCCCAACGAACCACCTTATACCGATCTGCGACGAACTTGCATAGTTTTGTCAAACATCGATCGTTTCGAGTGGAAAGCAATCCGGCCGTCAATGGTGATTCATGGCCTCACAGATATAAACAACAATAACTCCTCTTCTATACGTCGTATGCAAATCTGCGACATAGCAATTTGTAGCATAAAACACGACCCAACGAACCACCTTATACCGATCTGCGACGAACTTGCATAGTTTCGTCAAACATCGATCGTTTGGAGTGGAAAGCAATCCGGCCGTCAATGGTGATTCATGGCCTCACAGATATAAACAACAATAACTCCGCTTCTATACGTCGTATGCAAATCTGCGACATAGCAATTTGTAGCATAAAACACGACCCAACGACCCACCTTTTATCGATCTGCGACGAACTTGCATAGTTTTGTCAAACATCGATCGTTTCGAGTGGCAGGCAATCCGGCCGTCAATGGTGATTCATGGCCTCACAGATACAAACAACAATAACTCCGCTTCTATTCGTCGTATGCGAATATGCGACATAGCAATTTGTAGCTTAAAACACGTCACATCGACTCACCTTGTGCCGATCTGCGACGAACTTGCATGGTTTCGTCAAACGTCGATCGTTTCGAGTGGTAGGCAATCCGGTAGTCAATGGTGATTCATGGCCTCACAGATATAAACGACAATAACTCCGCTTCTATTCGTCGTATGCGAATATGCGACATAGCAATTTGTAGCTTAAAACACGTCACATCGTCCCACCTTCTGCCGATCCGCGACCAACTTGTATGGTTTCGTCAAACGTCGAACGTTTCGAGTGGTAGGCAATCCGGCCGTCAATGGTGATTCATGGCCTCACAGATATAAACAACTATAACTCCGCTTCTACTCGTCGAATGCAAATTTGCGACATAGCGATTTGTAGCTTAAAACATGGCCCAACGAGCCACCTTATACCGATCTGCGACGAACTTGCATAGTTTTGTCAAACATCGATCGTTTCGAGTGGAAAGCAATCCGGCCGTCAATGGTGATTCATGGCCTCACAGATATAAACAACAATAACTCCTCTTCTATACGTCGTATGCAAATCTGCGACATAGCAATTTGTAGCATAAAACACGACCCAACGGCCCATCTTTTACCGATCTGCGACGAACTTGCATAGTTTCGTCAAACATCGATCGTTTCGAGTGGAAAGCAATCCGGCCGTCAATGGTGATTCAAGGCCTCACAGATATAAACAACAATAACAACGCTTCTATACGTCGTATGCAAATCTGCGACATAGCAATTTGTAGCATAAAACACGACCCAACGACCCACCTTATACCGATCTGCGACGAACTTGCATAGTTTCGTCAAACATCGATCGTTTGGAGTGGAAAGCAATCCGGCCGTCAATGGTGATTCATGGCCTCACAGATATAAACAACAATAACTCCGCTTCTATACGTCGTATGCAAATCTGCGACATAGCAATTTGTAGCATAAAACACGACCCAACGACCCACTTTTTACCGATCTGCGACTAACTTGCATAGTTTTGTCAAACATCGATCGTTTCCAGTGGTAGGCAATCCGGCCGTCAATGGTGATTCATGGCCTCACAGATATAAACAACTATAACTCCGCTGCTATTCGTCGAATGCAAATCTGCGACATAGCAATTTGTAGCATAAAACACGTCACATCGACCCACCTTGTGCCGATCTGCGACGAACTTGCATGGTTTCGTCAAACGTCGATCGTTTCGAGTGGTAGGGAATCCGGCCGTCAATGGTGATCCATGGCCTCACAGATATAAACCACAATAACTCCGCTTCTATTCGTCGTATGCTAATCTGCGACATAGCAATTTGTAGCTTAAAACACGCCCCAACGAACCACCTTATACCGATCTGCGACGAACTTGCATAGTTTTGTCAAACATCGATCGTTTCGAGTGGAAAGCAATCCGGCCGTCAATGGTGATTCATGGCCTCACAGATATAAACAACAATAACTCCTCTTCTATACGTCGTATGCAAATCTGCGACATAGCAATTTGTAGCATAAAACACGACCCAACGACCCACCTTATACCGATCTGCGACGAACTTGCATAGTTTCGTCAAACATCGATCGTTTGGAGTGGAAAGCAATCCGGCCGTCAATGGTGATTCATGGCCTCACAGATATAAACAACAATAACTCCGCTTCTATACGTCGTATGCAAATCTGCGACATAGCAATTTGTAGCATAAAACACGACCCAACGACCCACCTTTTATCGATCTGCGACGAACTTGCATAGTTTTGTCAAACATCGATCGTTTCGAGTGGCAGGCAATCCGGCCGTCAATGGTGATTCATGGCCTCACAGATACAAACAACAATAACTCCGCTTCTATTCGTCGTATGCGAATATGCGACATAGCAATTTGTAGCTTAAAACACGTCACATCGACTAACCTTGTGCCGATCTGCGACGAACTTGCATGGTTTCGTCAAACGTCGATCGTTTCGAGTGGTAGGCAATCCGGTAGTCAATGGTGATTCATGGCCTCACAGATATAAACGACAATAACTCCGCTTCTATTCGTCGTATGCGAATATGCGACATAGCAATTTGTAGCTTAAAACACGTCACATCGTCCCACCTTCTGCCGATCCGCGACCAACTTGTATGGTTTCGTCAAACGTCGAACGTTTCGAGTGGTAGGCAATCCGGCCGTCAATGGTGATTCATGGCCTCACAGATATAAACAACTATAACTCCGCTTCTACTCGTCGAATGCAAATTTGCGACATAGCGATTTGTAGCTTAAAACATGGCCCAACGAGCCACCTTATACCGATCTGCGACGAACTTGCATAGTTTTGTCAAACATCGATCGTTTCGAGTGGAAAGCAATCCGGCCGTCAATGGTGATTCATGGCCTCACAGATATAAACAACAATAACTCCTCTTCTATACGTCGTATGCAAATCTGCGACATAGCAATTTGTAGCATAAAACACGACCCAACGGCCCATCTTTTACCGATCTGCGACGAACTTGCATAGTTTCGTCAAACATCGATCGTTTCGAGTGGAAAGCAATCCGGCCGTCAATGGTGATTCAAGGCCTCACAGATATAAACAACAATAACAACGCTTCTATACGTCGTATGCAAATCTGCGACATAGCAATTTGTAGCACAAAACACGACCCAACGACCCACCTTATACCGATCTGCGACGAACTTGCATAGTTTCGTCAAACATCGATCGTTTGGAGTGGAAAGCAATCCGGCCGTCAATGGTGATTCATGGCCTCACAGATATAAACAACAATAACTCCGCTTCTATACGTCGTATGCAAATCTGCGACATAGCAATTTGTAGCATAAAACACGACCCAACGACCCACCTTTTACCGATCTGCGACGAACTTGCATAGTTTTGTCAAACATCGATCGTTTCGAGTGGTAGGCAATCCGGCCGTCAATGGTGATTCATGGCCTCACAGATACAAACAACAATAACTCCGCTTCTATTCGTCGTATGCGAATATGCGACATAGCAATTTGTAGCTTAAAACACGTCACATCGACTAACCTTGTGCCGATCTGCGACGAACTTGCATGGTTTCGTCAAACGTCGATCGTTTCGAGTGGTAGGCAATCCGGTAGTCAATGGTGATTCATGGCCTCACAGATATAAACAACAATAACTCCGCTTCTATTCGTCGTATGCGAATCTGCGACAAAGCAATTTGTAGCTTAAAACACGTCACATCGACCCACCTTGTGCCGATCTGCGACGAACTTGCATGGTGTCGTCAAACGTCGATCGTTTCGAGTGGTAGGGAATCCGGCCGTCAATGGTGATTCATGGCCTCACAGATATAAACAACAATAACTCCGCTTCTATTCGTCGTATGCGAATCTGCGACATAGCAATTTGTAGCTTAAAACACGACACATCGACCCACCTCATGCCGATCTGCGACGTACTTGCATAGTTTCGTCAAACATCGATCGTTTCGAGTGGAAAGCAATCCGGCCGTCAATGGTGATTCATGGCCTCACAGATATAAACAACAATAACTCCGCTTCTATTCGTCGAATGCAAATCTGCGACATAGCAATTTTTAGCTTAAAACACGTCACATCGACCCACCTTGTGCCGATCTGCGACGAACTTGCATAGTTTCGTCAAATATCGATCGTTTTGAGTGGTAGGGACTCCGGCCGTCAATGGTGATTCATGGCCTCACAGATATAAACAACAATAACTCCGCTTCTATTCGTCGTATGCGAATCTGCGACATAGCAATTTGTAGCTTAAAACACGACACATCGACCCACCTCATGCCGATCTGCGACGTACTTGTATAGTTTCGTCAAACGTCGATCGTTTCGAGTGGTAGGCAATCCGGTAGTCAATGGCGATTCATGGCCTCACAGATATAAACAACTATAAGTCCGCTTCTATACGTCGTATGCGAATCTGCGACATAGCAATTTGTAGCTTACAACGCGCCCCAACGAACCACCTTATACCGATCTGCGACGAACTTGCATAGTTTCGTCAAACATCGATCGTTTCGAGTGGAAAGCAATCCGGCCGTCAATGGTGATTCATGGCCTCACAGATATAAACAACTATAACTCCGCTTCTATTCGCCGTATGCAAATCTGTGACGTAGCAATTTGTAGCATAAAACACGGCCGAACGACCCACCTTATACCGATCTGCGACGAACTTGCATAGTTTTGTCAAACATCGATCGTTTCGAGTGGAAAGCAATCCGCCCGTCAATGGTGATTCATGGCCTGACAGATATAAACAACTATAACTCCGTTTCCATTCGTCGAATGCAAATCTGCGACATAGCAATTTTTAGCTTAAAACACGTCACATCGACCCACCTTGTGCCGATCTGCGACGAACTTGCATAGTTTCGTCAAACATCGATCGTATCGAGTGGTAGGCAATCCGGCCGTCAATGGTGATTCATGGCCTCACAGATATAAACAATAATAACTCCGCTTCTATTCGTCGTATGCGAATATGGGACATAGAAATTTGTAGCTTAAAACACGTCACATCGACCCACCTTCTGCCGATCTGCGACGAAGTTGCATGGTTTCGTCAAACGTCGATCGTTTCGAGTGGAAAGCAATCCGGCCGTTAATGGTGATTCATGGCCTGACAGATATAAACAACTATAACTCCGCTTCCATTCGTCGAATGCAAATCTGCGACATAGCAATTTTTAGCTTAAAACACGTCACATCGACCCACCTTGTGCCGATCTGCGACGAACTTGCATAGTTTCGTCAAACGTCGATCGTTTCGAGTGGTAGGCAATCCGGCCGTCAATGGTGATTCATGGCCTCACAGATATGAACAATAATAACTCCGCTTCTATTCGTCGAATGCAAATCTGCGACATAGCAATTTGTAGCTTAAAACACGTCACATCGACCCACCTTGTGCCGATCTGCGACGAACTTGCATGGTTTCGTCAAACATCGATCGTTTCGAGTGGTAGGGACTCCGGCCGTCAATGGTGATTCATGGCCTCACAGATATAAACAACAATAACTCCGCTTCTATTCGTCGTATGCGAATCTGCGACATAGCAATTTGAAGCTTAAAACACGACACATCGACCCACCTCATGTCGATCTGCAACGTACTTGCATAGTTTCGTCAAACATCGATCGTTTCGAGTGGAAAGCAATCCGGCCGTCAATGGTGATTCATGGCCTCACAGATATAAACAAAGATAACTCCGCTTCTATTCGCCGTATGCAAATCTGCGTCGTAGCAATTTGTAGCATAAAACACGGCCCAACGACCCACCTTATACCGATCTGCGACGAGCTTGCATAGTTTAGTCAAACATCGATCGTTTCGAGTGGAAAGCAATCCGGCCGTCAATGGTGATTCATGGCCTGACAGATATAAACAACTATAACTCCGCTTCTATTCGTCGAATGCAAATCTGCGACATAGCAATTTGTAGCATAAAACACGTCACATCGACCCATCTTGTGCCGATCAGGAACGAACTTGCATGGTTTCGTCAAACGTCGATCGTTTCAAGTGTTAGGGAATCCGGCCGTCAATGGTGATTCATGGCCTGACAGATATAAACAACTATAACTCCGCTTCCATTCGTCGAATGCAAATCTGCGACATAGCAATTTTTAGCTTAAAACACGTCACATCGACCCACCTTGTGCCGATCTGCGACGAACTTGCATAGTTTCGTCAAACGTCGATCGTTTCGAGTGGTAGGCAATCCGGCCGTCAATGGTGATTCATGGCCTCACAGATATGAACAATAATAACTCCGCTTCTATTCGTCGAATGCAAATCTGCGACATAGCAATTTGTAGCTTAAAACACGTCACATCGACCCACCTTGTGCCGATCTGCGACGAACTTGCATGGTTTCGTCAAACATCGATCGTTTCGAGTGGTAGGGACTCCGGCCGTCAATGGTGATTCATGGCCTCACAGATATAAACAACAATAACTCCGCTTCTATTCGTCGTATGCGAATCTGCGACATAGCAATTTGAAGCTTAAAACACGACACATCGACCCACCTCATGCCGATCTGCAACGTACTTGCATAGTTTCGTCAAACATCGATCGTTTCGAGTGGAAAGCAATCCGGCCGTCAATGGTGATTCATGGCCTCACAGATATAAACAAAGATAACTCCGCTTCTATTCGCCGTATGCAAATCTGCGACATAGCAATTTGTAGCATAAAACACGACCCAACGACCCACCTTATACCGATCTGCGACGAACTTGCATAGTTTCGTCAAACATCGATCGTTTGGAGTGGAAAGCAATCCGGCCGTCAATGGTGATTCATGGCCTCACAGATATAAACAACAATAACTCCGCTTCTATACGTCGTATGCAAATCTGCGACATAGCAATTTGTAGCATAAAACACGACCCAACGACCCACCTTTTACCGATCTGCGACGAACTTGCATAGTTTTGTCAAACATCGATCGTTTCGAGTGGTAGGCAATCCGGCCGTCAATGGTGATTCATGGCCTCACAGATATAAACAACTATAACTCCGCTGCTATTCGTCGAATGCAAATCTGCGACATAGCAATTTGTAGCATAAAACACGTCACATCGACCCACCTTGTGCCGATCTGCGACGAACTTGCATGGTTTCGTCAAACGTCGATCGTTTCGAGTGGTAGGGAATCCGGCCGTCAATGGTGATCCATGGCCTCACAGATATAAACCACAATAACTCCGCTACTATTCGTCGTATGCTAATCTGCGACATAGCAATTTGTAGCTTAAAACACGCCCCAACGAACCACCTTATACCGATCTGCGACGAACTTGCATAGTTTTGTCAAACATCGATCGTTTCGAGTGGAAAGCAATCCGGCCGTCAATGGTGATTCATGGCCTCACAGATATAAACAACAATAACTCCTCTTCTATACGTCGTATGCAAATCTGCGACATAGCAATTTGTAGCATAAAACACGACCCAACGACCCACCTTTTATCGATCTGCGACGAACTTGCATAGTTTTGTCAAACATCGATCGTTTCGAGTGGTAGGCAATCCGGCCGTCAATGGTGATTCATGGCCTCACAGATACAAACAACAATAACTCCGCTTCTATTCGTCGTATGCGAATATGCGACATAGCAATTTGTAGCTTAAAACACGTCACATCGACTAACCTTGTGCCGATCTGCGACGAACTTGCATGGTTTCGTCAAACGTCGATCGTTTCGAGTGGTAGGGAATCCGGCCGTCAATGGTGATTCATGGCCTCACAGATACAAACAACAATAACTCCGCTTCTATTCGTCGTATGCGAATATGCGACATAGCAATTTGTAGCTTAAAACACGTCACATCGTCCCACCTTCTGCCGATCCGCGACCAACTTGTATGGTTTCGTCAAACGTCGAACGTTTCGAGTGGTAGGCAATCCGGCCGTCAATGGTGATTCATGGCCTCACAGATATAAACAACTATAACTCCGCTTCTACTCGTCGAATGCAAATTTGCGACATAGCGATTTGTAGCTTAAAACATGGCCCAACGAGCCACCTTATACCGATCTGCGACGAACTTGCATAGTTTTGTCAAACATCGATCGTTTCGAGTGGAAAGCAATCCGGCCGTCAATGGTGATTCATGGCCTCACAGATATAAACAACAATAACTCCTCTTCTATACGTCGTATGCAAATCTGCGACATAGCAATTTGTAGCATAAAACACGACCCAACGGCCCATCTTTTACCGATCTGCGACGAACTTGCATAGTTTCGTCAAACATCGATCGTTTCGAGTGGAAAGCAATCCGGCCGTCAATGGTGATTCAAGGCCTCACAGATATAAACAACAATAACAACGCTTCTATACGTCGTATGCAAATCTGCGACATAGCAATTTGTAGCACAAAACACGACCCAACGACCCACCTTATACCGATCTGCGACGAACTTGCATAGTTTCGTCAAACATCGATCGTTTGGAGTGGAAAGCAATCCGGCCGTCAATGGTGATTCATGGCCTCACAGATATAAACAACAATAACTCCGCTTCTATACGTCGTATGCAAATCTGCGACATAGCAATTTGTAGCATAAAACACGACCCAACGACCCACCTTTTACCGATCTGCGACGAACTTGCATAGTTTTGTCAAACATCGATCGTTTCGAGTGGTATGCAATCCGGCCGTCAATGGTGATTCATGGCCTCACAGATACAAACAACAATAACTCCGCTTCTATTCGTCGTATGCGAATATGCGACATAGCAATTTGTAGCTTAAAACACGTCACATCGAATAACCTTGTGCCGATCTGCGACGAACTTGCATGGTTTCGTCAAACGTCGATCGTTTCGAGTGGTAGGCAATCCGGTAGTCAATGGTGATTCATGGCCTCACAGATATAAACGACAATAACTCCGCTTCTATTCGTCGTATGCGAATCTGCGACAAAGCAATTTGTAGCTTAAAACACGTCACATCGACCCACCTTGTGCCGATCTGCGACGAACTTGCATGGTGTCGTCAAACGTCGATCGTTTCGAGTGGTAGGGAATCCGGCCGTCAATGGTGATTCATGGCCTCACAGATATAAACAACAATAACTCCGCTTCTATTCGTCGTATGCGAATCTGCGACATAGCAATTTGTAGCTTAAAACACGACACATCGACCCACCTCATGCCGATCTGCGACGTACTTGCATAGTTTCGTCAAACATCGATCGTTTCGAGTGGAAAGCAATCCGGCCGTCAATGGTGATTCATGGCCTCACAGATATAAACAACTATAACTCCGCTTCTATTCGTCGAATGCAAATCTGCGACATAGCAATTTTTAGCTTAAAACACGTCACATCGACCCACCTTGTGCCGATCTGCGACGAACTTGCATAGTTTCGTCAAATATCGATCGTTTTGAGTGGTAGGGACTCCGGCCGTCAATGGTGATTCATGGCCTCACAGATATAAACAACAATAACTCCGCTTCTATTCGTCGTATGCGAATCTGCGACATAGCAATTTGTAGCTTAAAACACGACACATCGACCCACCTCATGCCAATCTGCGACGTACTTGTATAGTTTCGTCAAACGTCGATCGTTTCGAGTGGTAGGCAATCCGGTAGTCAATGGCGATTCATGGCCTCACAGATATAAACAACTATAAGTCCGCTTCTATACGTCGTATGCGAATCTGCGACATAGCAATTTGTAGCTTACAACGCGCCCCAACGAACCACCTTATACCGATCTGCGACGAACTAGCATAGTTTCGTCAAACATCGATCGTTTCGAGTGGAAAGCAATCCGGCCGTCAATGGTGATTCATGGCCTCACAGATATAAACAACTATAACTCCGCTTCTATTCGCCGTATGCAAATCTGTGACGTAGCAATTTGTAGCATAAAACACGGCCGAACGACCCACCTTATACCGATCTGCGACGAACTTGCATAGTTTTGTCAAACATCGATCGTTTCGAGTGGAAAGCAATCCGCCCGTCAATGGTGATTCATGGCCTGACAGATATAAACAACTATAACTCCGTTTCCATTCGTCGAATGCAAATCTGCGACATAGCAATTTTTAGCTTAAAACACGTCACATCGACCCACCTTGTGCCGATCTGCGACGTACTTGCATAGTTTCGTCAAACATCGATCGTATCGAGTGGTAGGCAATCCGGCCGTCAATGGTGATTCATGGCCTCACAGATATAAACAATAATAACTCCGCTTCTATTCGTCGTATGCGAATATGGGACATAGAAATTTGTAGCTTAAAACACGTCACATCGACCCACCTTCTGCCGATCTGCGACGAAGTTGCATGGTTTCGTCAAACGTCGATCGTTTCGAGTGGAAAGCAATCCGGCCGTTAATGGTGATTCATGGCCTGACAGATATAAACAAAGATAACTCCGCTTCTATTCGCCGTATGCAAATCTGCGTCGTAGCAATTTGTAGCATAAAACACGGCCCAACGACCCACCTTATACCGATCTGCGACGAGCTTGCATAGTTTAGTCAAACATCGATCGTTTCGAGTGGAAAGCAATCCGGCCGTCAATGGTGATTCATGGCCTGACAGATATAAACAACTATAACTCCGCTTCTATTCGTCGAATGCAAATCTGCGACATAGCAATTTGTAGCATAAAACACGTCACATCGACCCATCTTGTGCCGATCTGGGACGAACTTGCATGGTTTCGTCAAACGTCGATCGTTTCGAGTGTTAGGGAATCCGGCCGTCAATGGTGATTCATGGCCTGACAGATATAAACAACTATAACTCCGCTTCCATTCGTCGAATGCAAATCTGCGACATAGCATTTTTAGCTTAAAACACGTCACATCGACCCACCTTGTGCCGATCTGCGACGAACTTGCATAGTTTCGTCAAACGTCGATCGTTTCGAGTGGTAGGCAATCCGGCCGTCAATGGTGATTCATGGCCTCACAGATATAAACAATAATAACTCCGCTTCTATTCGTCGAATGCAAATCTGCGACATAGCAATTTGAAGCTTAAAACACGACACATCGACCCACCTCATGCCGATCTGCAACGTACTTGCATAGTTTCGTCAAACATCGATCGTTTCGAGTGGAAAGCAATCCGGCCGTCAATGGTGATTCATGGCCTCACAGATATAAACAAAGATAATTCCGCTTCTATTCGCCGTATGCAAATCTGCGTCGTAGCAATTTGTAGCATAAAACACGGCCCAACGACCCACCTTATACCGATCTGCGACGAGCTTGCATAGTTTAGTCAAACATCGATCGTTTCGAGTGGAAAGCAATCCGGCCGTCAATGGTGATTCATGGCCTGACAGATATAAACAACTATAACTCCGCTTCTATTCGTCGAATGCAAATCTGCGACATAGCAATTTGTAGCATAAAACACGTCACATCGACCCATCTTGTGCCGATCTGGGACGAACTTGCATGGTTTCGTCAAACGTCGATCGTTTCGAGTGTTAGGGAATCCGGCCGTCAATGGTGATTCATGGCCTGACAGATATAAACAACTATAACTCCGCTTCTATTCGTCGTATGCGAATATGCGACATAGCAATTTGTAGCTTAAAACACGTCACATCGACCCACCTTCTGCCGATCTGCGACGAACTTGCATGGTTTCGTCAAACATCGATCGTTTCGAGTGGTAGGGACTCCGGCCGTCAATGGTGATTCATGGCCTCACAGATATAAACCACAATAACTCCGCTTCTATTCGTCGTATGCGAATCTGCGACATAGCAATTTGTAGCTTAAAACACGACACATCGACCCACCTCATGCCGATCTTCGACGTACTTGTATAGTTTCGTCAAACGTCGATCGTTTCAAGTGGTAGGCAATCCGGTAGTCAATGGCGATTCATGGCCTCACAGATATAAACAACTATAAGTCCGCTTTTATACGTCGTATGCGAATGTGCGACATAGCAATTTGTAGCTTAAAACACGCCCCAACGAACCACCTTATACCGATCTGCGACGAACTTGCATAGGTTCGTCAAACATCGATCGTTTCGAGTGGAAAGCAAACCGGCCGTCAATGGTGATTCATGGCCTCACAGATATAAACAACTATAACTCCGCTTCTATTCGCCGTATGCAAATCTGCGACGTAGCAATTTGTAGCATAAAACACGGCCCAACGACCCACCTTATACCGATCTGCGACGAACTTGCATAGTTTTGTCAAACATCGATCGTTTCGAGTGGAAAGCAATCCGGCCGTCAATGGTGATTCATGGCCTGACAGATTTAAACAACTATAACTCCGCTTCTATTCGTCGTATGCGAATATGCGACATAGCAATTTGTAGCTTAAAACACGTCACATCGACCCACCTTCTGCCGATCTGCGACGAACTTGCATGGTTTCGTCAAACGTCGATCGTTTCGAGTGGAAAGCAATCCGGCCGTCAATGGTGATTCATGTCCTGACAGATATAAACAACTATAACTCCGCTTTCATTCGTCGATTGCAAATCTGCGACATAGCAATTTTTAGCTTAAAACACGTCACATCGACCCACCTTGTGCCGATCTGCGACGAACTTGCATAGTTTCGTCAAACATCGATCGTTTCGAGTGGTAGGCAATCCGGCCGTCAATGGCGATTCATGGCCTCACAGATACAAACAACAATAACTCCGCTTCTATTCGTCGTATGCGAATATGCGACATAGCAATTTGTAGCTCAAAACACGTCACATCGACCCACCTTGTGCCGATCTGCGACGAACTTGCATGGTTTCGTCAAACGTCGATCGTTTCGAGTGGTAGGGAATCCGGCCGTCAATGGTGTTTCATGGCCTCACAGATATAAACAACAATAACTCCGCTTCTATTCGTCGTATGCAAATCTGCGACATAGCAATTTGTAGCATAAATCACGCCCCAACGAACCACCTTATACCGATCTGCGACGAACTTGCATAGTTTTGTCAAACATCGATCGTTTCGAGTGGAAAGCAATCCGGCCGTCAATGGTGATTCATGGCCTGACAGATATAAACAACTATAACTTCGCTTCTATTCGTCGAATGGAAATCTGCGACATAGCAATTTGTAGCTTAAAACACGACACATCGACCCACCTCATGCCGATCTGCGACGTACTTGTATAGTTTCGTCAAACGTCGATCGTTTCGAGTGGTAGGCAATCCGGCCGTCAATGGTGATTCATGGCCTCACAGATATAAACAACAATAACTCCGCTTCTATTCGTCGTATGCAAATCTGCGACATATCAATTTGTAGCTTAAAACACGTCACATCGACCCACCTTGTGCCGATCTGCGACAAACTTGCATAGTTTCGTCAAACATCGATCGTTTCGAGTGGTAGGCAATCCGGCCGTCAATGGTGATTCATGGCCTCACAGATATAAACAACAATAACTCCGCTTCTATTCGTCGTATGCAAATCTGCGACATATCAATTTGTAGCTTAAAACACGTCACATCGACCCACCTTGTGCCGATCTGCGACAAACTTGCATAGTTTCGTCAAACATCGATCGTTTCGAGTGGTAGGCAATCCGGCCGTCAATGGTGATTCATGGCCTCACAGATATAAACAACAATAACTCCGCTTCTATTCGTCGTATGCAAATCTGCGACATAGCAATTTGTAGCTTAAAACACGTCACATCGACCCACCTTGTGCCGATCTGCGACGAACTTGCATGGTTTCGTCAAACGTCGATCGTTTCGAGTGGTAGGGAATCCGGCCGTCGATGGTGATTCATGGCCTCACAGATATAAACAACAATAACTCCGCTTCTATTCGTCGTATGCGAATCTGCGACATAGCAATTTGTAGCTTAAAACACGCCACATCGACCCACCTTCTGCCGATCTGCGACGAACTTGCATGGTTTCGTCAAACTTCGATCGTTTCGAGTGGTGGGGAATCCGGCCGTCAATGGTGATTCATGGCCTCACAGATATAAACAACTATAACTCCGCTTCTATTCGTCGAATGCAAATCTGCGACATAGCAATTTGTAGCTTAAAACACGTCACATCGACCAACCTTGTGCCGATCTGCGACGAACTTGCATAGTTTCGTCAAACATCGATCGTTTCGAGTGGTAGGCAATCCGGCCGTCAATGGTGATCATGGCCTCACAGATATAAACACCAAAAACTTGGATTCTATTCGTCGTATGCGAATCTGCGACATAGCATTTTGTAGCTTAAAACACGGCCCAACGACCCACCTTATACCGATCTGCAACGAACTTGATTGGTTTCGTCAAACATCGATCGTTTCGAGTGGTAGGCAATCCGGCCGTCAATGGTGATTCATGGCCTCACAGATATAAACAATAATAACTCCGCTTCTATTCGTCGAATGCAAATCTGCGACATAGCAATTTGTAGCATAAAACACGTCACATCGACCCATCTTGTGCCGATCTGCGACGAACTTGCATAGTTTTGTCAAACATCGATCGTTTCGAGTGGAAAGCAATCCGGCCGTCAATGGTGATTCATGGCCTGACAGATATAAGCAACTATAACTCCGCTTCTATTCATCGAATGCAAATCTGCGACATAGCAATTTGTAGCTTAAAACACGCCCCAACGAACCACCTTATACCGATCTGCGACGCACTTGCATAGTTTCGTCAAACATCGATCGTTTCGAGTGGAAAGCAATCCGGCCGTCAATGGTGATACATGGCCTCACAGACATACACATCAATAACTCCGCTTCTAGTCGTCGTATGCAAATTTGCGACATAGCAATTTGTAGCATAAAACACGCCCCAACGAACCACCTTATACCGATCTGCGACGAACTTGCATAGTTTTGTCAAACATCGATCGTTTCGAGTGTAGGGAATCCGGCCGTCAATGGTGATTCATGGCCTCACAGATATAAACAACTATAACTCCGCTTCTATTCGTCGAATGCAAATCTGCGACATAGCAATTTGTAGCTTAAAACACGTCACATCGACCCACCTTGTGCCGATCTGGGATGAACTTGCATAGTTTCGTCAAACATCGATCGTTTCGAGTGGAAAGCAATCCGGCCGTCAATGGTGATTCATGGCCTCACAGATATAAACAACAATAACTCCTCTTCTATACGTCGTATGCAAATCTGCGACATAGCAATTTGTAGCATAAAACACGACCCAACGGCCCATCTTTTACCGATCTGCGACGAACTTGCATAGTTTCGTCAAACATCGATCGTTTCGAGTGGAAAGCAATCCGGCCGTCAATGGTGATTCAAGGCCTCACAGATATAAACAACAATAACAACGCTTCTATACGTCGTATGCAAATCTGCGACATAGCAATTTGTAGCACAAAACACGACCCAACGACCCACCTTATACCGATCTGCGACGAACTTGCATAGTTTCGTCAAACATCGATCGTTTGGAGTGGAAAGCAATCCGGCCGTCAATGGTGATTCATGGCCTCACAGATATAAACAACAATAACTCCGCTTCTATACGTCGTATGCAAATCTGCGACATAGCAATTTGTAGCATAAAACACGACCCAACGACCCACCTTTTACCGATCTGCGACGAACTTGCATAGTTTTGTCAAACATCGATCGTTTCGAGTGGTAGGCAATCCGGCCGTCAATGGTGATTCATGGCCTCACAGATACAAACAACAATAACTCCGCTTCTATTCGTCGTATGCGAATATGCGACATAGCAATTTGTAGCTTAAAACACGTCACATCGACTAACCTTGTGCCGATCTGCGACGAACTTGCATGGTTTCGTCAAACGTCGATCGTTTCGAGTGGTAGGCAATCCGGTAGTCAATGGTGATTCATGGCCTCACAGATATAAACGACAATAACTCCGCTTCTATTCGTCGTATGCGAATCTGCGACAAAGCAATTTGTAGCTTAAAACACGTCACATCGACCCACCTTGTGCCGATCTGCGACGAACTTGCATGGTGTCGTCAAACGTCGATCGTTTCGAGTGGTAGGGAATCCGGCCGTCAATGGTGATTCATGGCCTCACAGATATAAACAACAATAACTCCGCTTCTATTCGTCGTATGCGAATCTGCGACATAGCAATTTGTAGCTTAAAACACGACACATCGACCCACCTCATGCCGATCTGCGACGTACTTGCATAGTCTCGTCAAACATCGATCGTTTCGAGTGGAAAGCAATCCGGCCGTCAATGGTGATTCATGGCCTCACAGATATAAACAACTATAACTCCGCTTCTATTCGTCGAATGCAAATCTGCGACATAGCAATTTTTAGCTTAAAACACGTCACATCGACCCACCTTGTGCCGATCTGCGACGAACTTGCATAGTTTCGTCAAATATCGATCGTTTTGAGTGGTAGGGACTCCGGCCGTCAATGGTGATTCATGGCCTCACAGATATAAACAACAATAACTCCGCTTCTATTCGTCGTATGCGAATCTGCGACATAGCAATTTGTAGCTTAAAACACGACACATCGACCCACCTCATGCCGATCTGCGACGTACTTGTATAGTTTCGTCAAACGTCGATCGTTTCGAGTGGTAGGCAATCCGGTAGTCAATGGCGATTCATGGCCTCACAGATATAAACAACTATAAGTCCGCTTCTATACGTCGTATGCGAATCTGCGACATAGCAATTTGTAGCTTACAACGCGCCCCAACGAACCACCTTATACCGATCTGCGACGAACTTGCATAGTTTCGTCAAACATCGATCGTTTCGAGTGGAAAGCAATCCGGCCGTCAATGGTGATTCATGGCCCCACAGATATAAACAACTATAACTCCGCTTCTATTCGCCGTATGCAAATCTGTGACGTAGCAATTTGTAGCATAAAACACGGCCGAACGACCCACCTTATACCGATCTGCGACGAACTTGCATAGTTTTGTCAAACATCGATCGTTTCGAGTGGAAAGCAATCCGCCCGTCAATGGTGATTCATGGCCTGACAGATATAAACAACTATAACTCCGCTTCTATTCGCCGTATGCAAATCTGCGTCGTAGCAATTTGTAGCATAAAACACGGCCCAACGACCCACCTTATACCGATCTGCGACGAGCTTGCATAGTTTAGTCAAACATCGATCGTTTCGAGTGGAAAGCAATCCGGCCGTCAATGGTGATTCATGGCCTGACAGATATAAACAACTATAACTCCGCTTCTATTCGTCGAATGCAAATCTGCGACATAGCAATTTGTAGCATAAAACACGTCACATCGACCCATCTTGTGCCGATCTGGAACGAACTTGCATGGTTTCGTCAAACGTCGATCGTTTCAAGTGTTAGGGAATCCGGCCGTCAATGGTGATTCATGGCCTGACAGATATAAACAACTATAACTCCGCTTCCATTCGTCGAATGCAAATCTGCGACATAGCAATTTTTAGCTTAAAACACGTCACATCGACCCACCTTGTGCCGATCTGCGACGAACTTGCATAGTTTCGTCAAACGTCGATCGTTTCGAGTGGTAGGCAATCCGGCCGTCAATGGTGATTCATGGCCTCACAGATATGAACAATAATAACTCCGCTTCTATTCGTCGAATGCAAATCTGCGACATAGCAATTTGTAGCTTAAAACACGTCACATCGACCCACCTTGTGCCGATCTGCGACGAACTTGCATGGTTTCGTCAAACATCGATCGTTTCGAGTGGTAGGGACTCCGGCCGTCAATGGTGATTCATGGCCTCACAGATATAAACAACAATAACTCCGCTTCTATTCGTCGTATGCGAATCTGCGACATAGCAATTTGAAGCTTAAAACACGACACATCGACCCACCTCATGCCGATCTGCAACGTACTTGCATAGTTTCGTCAAACATCGATCGTTTCGAGTGGAAAGCAATCCGGCCGTCAATGGTGATTCATGGCCTCACAGATATAAACAAAGATAACTCCGCTTCTATTCGCCGTATGCAAATCTGCGTCGTAGCAATTTGTAGCATAAAACACGGCCCAACGACCCACCTTATACCGATCTGCGACGAGCTTGCATAGTTTAGTCAAACATCGATCGTTTCGAGTGGAAAGCAATCCGGCCGTCAATGGTGATTCATGGCCTGACAGATATAAACAACTATAACTCCGCTTCTATTCGTCGAATGCAAATCTGCGACATAGCAATTTGTAGCATAAAACACGACCCAACGACCCACCTTATACCGATCTGCGACGAACTTGCATAGTTTCGTCAAACATCGATCGTTTGGAGTGGAAAGCAATCCGGCCGTCAATGGTGATTCATGGCCTCACAGATATAAACAACAATAACTCCGCTTCTATACGTCGTATGCAAATCTGCGACATAGCAATTTGTAGCATAAAACACGACCCAACGACCCACCTTTTACCGATCTGCGACGAACTTGCATAGTTTTGTCAAACATCGATCGTTTCGAGTGGTAGGCAATCCGGCCGTCAATGGTGATTCATGGCCTCACAGATATAAACAACTATAACTCCGCTGCTATTCGTCGAATGCAAATCTGCGACATAGCAATTTGTAGCATAAAACACGTCACATCGACCCACCTTGTGCCGATCTGCGACGAACTTGCATGGTTTCGTCAAACGTCGATCGTTTCGAGTGGTAGGGAATCCGGCCGTCAATGGTGATCCATGGCCTCACAGATATAAACCACAATAACTCCGCTACTATTCGTCGTATGCTAATCTGCGACATAGCAATTTGTAGCTTAAAACACGCCCCAACGAACCACCTTATACCGATCTGCGACGAACTTGCATAGTTTTGTCAAACATCGATCGTTTCGAGTGGTAGGCAATCCGGCCGTCAATGGTGATTCATGGCCTCACAGATATAAACAACTATAACTCCGCTTCTACTCGTCGAATGCAAATTTGCGACATAGCGATTTGTAGCTTAAAACATGGCCCAACGAGCCACCTTATACCGATCTGCGACGAACTTGCATAGTTTTGTCAAACATCGATCGTTTCGAGTGGAAAGCAATCCGGCCGTCAATGGTGATTCATGGCCTCACAGATATAAACAACAATAACTCCTCTTCTATACGTCGTATGCAAATCTGCGACATAGCAATTTGTAGCATAAAACACGACCCAACGGCCCATCTTTTACCGATCTGCGACGAACTTGCATAGTTTCGTCAAACATCGATCGTTTCGAGTGGAAAGCAATCCGGCCGTCAATGGTGATTCAAGGCCTCACAGATATAAACAACAATAACAACGCTTCTATACGTCGTATGCAAATCTGCGACATAGCAATTTGTAGCACAAAACACGACCCAACGACCCACCTTATACCGATCTGCGACGAACTTGCATAGTTTCGTCAAACAACGATCGTTTGGAGTGGAAAGCAATCCGGCCGTCAATGGTGATTCATGGCCTCACAGATATAAACAACAATAACTCCGCTTCTATACGTCGTATGCAAATCTGCGACATAGCAATTTGTAGCATAAAACACGACCCAACGACCCACCTTTTACCGATCTGCGACGAACTTGCATAGTTTTGTCAAACATCGATCGTTTCGAGTGGTAGGCAATCCGGCCGTCAATGGTGATTCATGGCCTCACAGATACAAACAACAATAACTCCGCTTCTATTCGTCGTATGCGAATATGCGACATAGCAATTTGTAGCTTAAAACACGTCACATCGACTAACCTTGTGCCGATCTGCGACGAACTTGCATGGTTTCGTCAAACGTCGATCGTTTCGAGTGGTAGGCAATCCGGTAGTCAATGGTGATTCATGGCCTCACAGATATAAACGACAATAACTCCGCTTCTATTCGTCGTATGCGAATCTGCGACAAAGCAATTTGTAGCTTAAAACACGTCACATCGACCCACCTTGTGCCGATCTGCGACGAACTTGCATGGTGTCGTCAAACGTCGATCGTTTCGAGTGGTAGGGAATCCGGCCGTCAATGGTGATTCATGGCCTCACAGATATAAACAACAATAACTCCGCTTCTATTCGTCGTATGCGAATCTGCGACATAGCAATTTGTAGCTTAAAACACGACACATCGACCCACCTCATGCCGATCTGCGACGTACTTGCATAGTTTCGTCAAACATCGATCGTTTCGAGTGGAAAGCAATCCGGCCGTCAATGGTGATTCATGGCCTCACAGATATAAACAACTATAACTCCGCTTCTATTCGTCGAATGCAAATCTGCGACATAGCAATTTTTAGCTTAAAACACGGCCCAACGACCCACCTTATACCGATCTGCGACGAGCTTGCATAGTTTAGTCAAACATCGATCGTTTCGAGTGGAAAGCAATCCGGCCGTCAATGGTGATTCATGGCCTGACAGATATAAACAACTATAACTCCGCTTCTATTCGTCGAATGCAAATCTGCGACATAGCAATTTGTAGCATAAAACACGTCACATCGACCCATCTTGTGCCGATCTGGGACGAACTTGCATGGTTTCGTCAAACGTCGATCGTTTCGAGTGTTAGGGAATCCGGCCGTCAATGGTGATTCATGGCCTGACAGATATAAACAACTATAACTCCGCTTCCATTCGTCGAATGCAAATCTGCGACATAGCAATTTTAGCTTAAAACACGTCACATCGACCCACCTTGTGCCGATCTGCGACGAACTTGCATAGTTTCGTCAAACGTCGATCGTTTCGAGTGGTAGGCAATCCGGCCGTCAATGGTGATTCATGGCCTCACAGATATAAACAATAATAACTCCGCTTCTATTCGTCGAATGCAAATCTGCGACATAGCAATTTGAAGCTTAAAACACGACACATCGACCCACCTCATGCCGATCTGCAACGTACTTGCATAGTTTCGTCAAACATCGATCGTTTCGAGTGGAAAGCAATCCGGCCGTCAATGGTGATTCATGGCCTCACAGATATAAACAAAGATAATTCCGCTTCTATTCGCCGTATGCAAATCTGCGTCGTAGCAATTTGTAGCATAAAACACGGCCCAACGACCCACCTTATACCGATCTGCGACGAGCTTGCATAGTTTAGTCAAACATCGATCGTTTCGAGTGGAAAGCAATCCGGCCGTCAATGGTGATTCATGGCCTGACAGATATAAACAACTATAACTCCGCTTCTATTCGTCGAATGCAAATCTGCGACATAGCAATTTGTAGCATAAAACACGTCACATCGACCCGTCTTGTGCCGATCTGGGACGAACTTGCATGGTTTCGTCAAACGTCGATCGTTTCGAGTGTTAGGGAATCCGGCCGTCAATGGTGATTCATGGCCTGACAGATATAAACAACTATAACTCCGCTTCTATTCGTCGTATGCGAATATGCGACATAGCAATTTGTAGCTTAAAACACGTCACATCGACCCACCTTCTGCCGATCTGCGACGAACTTGCATGGTTTCGTCAAACATCGATCGTTTCGAGTGGTAGGGACTCCGGCCGTCAATGGTGATTCATGGCCTCACAGATATAAACCACAATAACTCCGCTTCTATTCGTCGTATGCGAATCTGCGACATAGCAATTTGTAGCTTAAAACACGACACATCGACCCACCTCATGCCGATCTTCGACGTACTTGTATAGTTTCGTCAAACGTCGATCGTTTCAAGTGGTAGGCAATCCGGTAGTCAATGGCGATTCATGGCCTCACAGATATAAACAACTATAAGTCCGCTTTTATACGTCGTATGCGAATGTGCGACATAGCAATTTGTAGCTTAAAACACGCCCCAACGAACCACCTTATACCGTTCTGCGACGAACTTGCATAGGTTCGTCAAACATCGATCGTTTCGAGTGGAAAGCAAACCGGCCGTCAATGGTGATTCATGGCCTCACAGATATAAACAACTATAACTCCGCTTCTATTCGCCGTATGCAAATCTGCGACGTAGCAATTTGTAGCATAAAACACGGCCCAACGACCCACCTTATACCGATCTGCGACGAACTTGCATAGTTTTGTCAAACATCGATCGTTTCGAGTGGAAAGCAATCCGGCCGTCAATGGTGATTCATGGCCTGACAGATATAAGCAACTATAACTCCGCTTCTATTCATCGAATGCAAATCTGCGACATAGCAATTTGTAGCTTAAAACACGCCCCAACGAACCACCTTATACCGATCTGCGACGCACTTGCATAGTTTCGTCAAACATCGATCGTTTCGAGTGGAAAGCAATCCGGCCGTCAATGGTGATACATGGCCTCACAGACATACACATCAATAACTCCGCTTCTAGTCGTCGTATGCAAATTTGCGACATAGCAATTTGTAGCATAAAACACGCCCCAACGAACCACCTTATACCGATCTGCGACGAACTTGCATAGTTTTGTCAAACATCGATCGTTTCGAGTGTAGGGAATCCGGCCGTCAATGGTGATTCATGGCCTCACAGATATAAACAACTATAACTCCGCTTCTATTCGTCGAATGCAAATCTGCGACATAGCAATTTGTAGCTTAAAACACGTCACATCGACCCACCTTGTGCCGATCTGGGATGAACTTGCATAGTTTCGTCAAACATCGATCGTTTGGAGTGGAAAGCAATCCGGCTGTCAATGGTGATTCATGGCCTCACAGATATAAACAAAAATAACTCCGCTTCTATACGTCGTATGCGAAACTGCGACATAGCAATTTGTAGCTTAAAACACGCCCCAACGAACCACCTTATACCGATCTGCGACGAACTTGCATAGTTTTGTCAAACATCGATCGTTTCGAGTGGTAGGCAATCCGGCCGTCAATGGTGATTCATGGCCTCACAGATATAAACAACAATAACTCCGCTTCTATTCGTCGTATGCAAATCTGCGACATAGCAATTTGTAGCTTAAAACACGTCACATCGACCCACCTTGTGCCGATCTGCGACGAACTTGCATGGTTTCGTCAAACGTCGATCGTTTCGAGTGGTAGGGAATCCGGCCGTCGATGGTGATTCATGGCCTCACAGATATAAACAACAATAACTCCGCTTCTATTCGTCGTATGCGAATCTGCGACATAGCAATTTGTAGCTTAAAACACGCCACATCGACCCACCTTCTGCCGATCTGCGACGAACTTGCATGGTTTCGTCAAACTTCGATCGTTTCGAGTGGTGGGGAATCCGGCCGTCAATGGTGATTCATGGCCTCACAGATATAAACAACTATAACTCCGCTTCTATTCGTCGAATGCAAATCTGCGACATAGCAATTTGTAGCTTAAAACACGTCACATCGACCAACCTTGTGCCGATCTGCGACGAACTTGCATAGTTTCGTCAAACATCGATCGTTTCGAGTGGTAGGCAATCCGGCCGTCAATGGTGATCATGGCCTCACAGATATAAACACCAAAAACTTGGATTCTATTCGTCGTATGCGAATCTGCGACATAGCATTTTGTAGCTTAAAACACGGCCCAACGACCCACCTTATACCGATCTGCAACGAACTTGATTGGTTTCGTCAAACATCGATCGTTTCGAGTGGTAGGCAATCCGGCCGTCAATGGTGATTCATGGCCTCACAGATATAAACAATAATAACTCCGCTTCTATTCGTCGAATGCAAATCTGCGACATAGCAATTTGTAGCATAAAACACGTCACATCGACCCATCTTGTGCCGATCTGCGACGAACTTGCATAGTTTTGTCAAACATCGATCGTTTCGAGTGGCAAGCAATCCGGCCGTCAATGGTGATTCATGGCCTGACAGATATAAGCAACTATAACTCCGCTTCTATTCATCGAATGCAAATCTGCGACATAGCAATTTGTAGCTTAAAACACGCCCCAACGAACCACCTTATACCGATCTGCGACGAACTTGCATAGTTTCGTCAAACATCGATCGTTTCGAGTGGAAAGCAATCCGGCCGTCAATGGTGATACATGGCCTCACAGACATACACATCAATAACTCCGCTTCTAGTCGTCGTATGCAAATTTGCGACATAGCAATTTGTAGCATAAAACACGCCCCAACGAACCACCTTATACCGATCTGCGACGAACTTGCATAGTTTTGTCAAACATCGATCGTTTCGAGTGTAGGGAATCCGGCCGTCAATGGTGATTCATGGCCTCACAGATATAAACAACTATAACTCCGCTTCTATTCGTCGAATGCAAATCTGCGACATAGCAATTTGTAGCTTAAAACACGTCACATCGACCCACCTTGTGCCGATCTGGGATGAACTTGCATAGTTTCGTCAAACATCGATCGTTTGGAGTGGAAAGCAATCCGGCTGTCAATGGTGATTCATGGCCTCACAGATATAAACAAAAATAACTCCGCTTCTATACGTCGTATGCGAAACTGCGACATAGCAATTTGTAGCTTAAAACACGCCCCACCGAACCACCTTATACCGATCTGCGACGAACTTGCATAGTTTTGTCAAACATCGATCGTTTCGAGTGGAAAGCAATCCGGCCGTCAATGGTGATTCATGGCCTGACAGATATAAACAACTATAACTCAGCTTCTATTCGTCGAATGCAAATTTACGACATAGCGATTTGTAGCTTAAAACACGACACATCGACCCACCTCATGCCGATCTGCGACGTACTTGTATAGTTTCGTCAAACGTCGATCGTTTCGAGTGGCAGGCAATCCGGTAGTCAATGGCGATTCAGGGCCTCACAGATATAAACCACTATAACTCCGCTTCTATTAGTCGCATGCGAATCTGCGACCTAGAAAATTGTAGCTTAAAACACGCCCCGATGAAGCACCTTATACCGATCTGCGACGAACTTGCATAGTTTCGTCAAACATCGATCGATTCTAGTGGAAAGCAATCCGGCCGTCAATGGTGATTCATGGCCTCACAGATATAAACAACTATAACTCCGCTTCTATTCGTCGGATGCAAATCTACGACATAGCAATTTGTAGCTTAAAACACGTCACATCGACCCACCTTGTGCCGATCTGGGATGAACTTGCATAGTTTCGTCAAACATCGATCGTTTGGAGTGGAAAGCAATCCGGCCGTCAATGGTGATTCATGGCCTCACAGATATAAACAACAATAACTCCGCTTCTATTCGTCGAATGCAAATCTGCGACATAGCTATTTGTAGCTTAAAACATGGCCCAACGACCCACATTATACCGATCTGCGACGAACTTGCATAGTTTCGTCAAACATCGATGGTTTCGAGTGGTAGGCAATCCGGCCGTCAATGGTGATTCATGGCCTCACAGATATAAACAACAATAACTCCGCTTCTATTCGTCGAATGCAAATCTGCGACATAGCTATTTGTAGCTTAAAACATGGCCCAACGACCCACATTATACCGATCTGCGACGAACTTGCATAGTTTCGTCAAACGTCGATCGTTTCGAGTGGTAGGCAATCCGGCCGCCAATGGTGATTCATGGCCTCACAGATATAAACAACAATAACTCCGCTTCTATTCGTCGAATGCAAATCTGCCACATAGCTATTTGTAGCCTAAAACATGGCCCAACGACCCACATTATACCGATCTGCGACGAACTTGCATAGTTTCGTCAAACATCGATGGTTTCGAGTGGTAGGCAATCCGGCCGTCAATGGTGATTCATGGCCTCACAGATATAAACAACAATAACTCCGCTTCTATTCGTCGAATGCAAATCTGCGACATAGCTATTTGTAGCTTAAAACATGGCCCAACGACCCACATTATACCGATCTGCGACGAACTTGCATAGTTTCGTCAAACGTCGATCGTTTCGAGTGGTAGGCAATCCGGCCGCCAATGGTGATTCATGGCCTCACAGATATAGACAACAATAACTCGGCTTCTATTCGTCGTATGCGAATCTGCGACATAGCAATTTGTAGCTCAAAACACGCCCCAACGAACCACCTGATATTGATCTGCGACGAACTTGCATAGTTTTGTCAAACATCGATCGTTTCTAGTGGAAAGCAATCCGGCCGTCAATGGTGATTCATGGCCTCACAGATATAAACAACACTAACTCCGCTTCTATTCGTCGTATGCAAATCTGCGACATATCAATTTGTAGCTTAAAACACGTCACATCGACCCACCTTGTGCCGATCTGCGACAAACTTGCATAGTTTCGTCAAACATCGATCGTTTCGAGTGGTAGGCAATCCGGCCGTCAATGGTGATTCATGGCCTCACAGATATAAACAACAATAACTCCGCTTCTATAAGTCGTATGCAAATCTGCGACATAGCAATTTGTAGCAAAAAACACGACCCAACGACCCACCTTTTACCGATCTGCGACGAACTTGCATAGTTTCGTCAAACATCGATCGTTTCGAGTGGTAGGCAATCCGGCCGTCAATGGTGATTTATGGCCTCACAGAAATAAACAACAATAACTCCGCTTCTATTCGTCGTATGCAAATCTGCGACATAGCAATTTGTAGCATAAATCACGCCCCAACGAACCACCTTATACCGATCTGCGACGAACTTGCATAGTTTTGTCAAACATCGATCGTTTCGAGTGGAAAGCAATCCGGCCGTCAATGGTGATTCATGGCCTGACAGATATAAACAACTATAACTTCGCTTCTATTCATCGAATGCAAATCTGCGACATAGCAATTTGTAGCTTAAAACACGACACATCGACCCACCTCATGCCGATCTGCGACGTACTTGTATAGTTTCGTCAAACGTCGATCGTTTCGAGTGGTAGGCAATCCGGTAGTCAATGGCGATTCATGGCCTCACAGACATAAACAACAATAACTCCGCTTCTATTCGTCGTATGCAAATCTGCGACATAGCAATTTGTAGCATAAAACACGTCCCAACGAACCACCTTATACCGATCTGCGACGAACTTGCATAGTTTTGTCAAACATCGATCGTTTCGAGTGGAAAGCAATCCGGCGGTCAATGGTGATTCATGGCCTCACAGATATAAACAACAATAACTCCGCTTCTATACGTCGTATGCGAATATGCGACGTAGCAATTTGTAGCATAAAACACGGCCCAACCTCCCACCTTATACCGATCTGCGACGAACTTGCATAGTTTCGTCAAACATCGATCGTTTCGAGTTGTAGGCAATCCGGCCGTCAATGGTGATTCATGGCCTCACAGATATAAACAACAATAACTCCGCTTCTATACGTCGTATGCAAATCTGCGACATAGCAATTTGTAGCATAAAACACGGCCCAACCACCCACCTTTTACAGATCTGCGACGAACTTGCATAGTTTCGTCAAACATCGATCGTTTCGAGTGGTAGGCAATCCGGCCGTCAATGGTGATTCATGGCCTCACAGATATAAACAACAATAACTCCGCTTCTATTCGTCGTATGCAAATCTGCGACATATCAATTTGAAGCTTAAAACACGTCACATTGACCCACCTTGTGCCGATCTGCGACAAACTTGCATAGTTTCGTCAAACATCGATCGTTTCGAGTGGTAGGCAATCCGGCCGTCAATGGTGATTCATGGCCTCACAGATATAAACAACAATAACTCCGCATCTATTCGTCGTATGCAAATCTGCGACATAGCAATTTGTAGCTTAAAACACGTCACATCGACCCACCTTGTGCCGATCTGCGACAAACTTGCATAGTTTCGTCAAACATCGATCGTTTCGAGTGGTAGGCAATCCGGCCGTCAATGGTGATTCATGGCCTCACAGATATAAACAACAATAACTCCGCTTCTATTCGTCGTATGCAAATCTGCGACATAGCAATTTGTAGCTTAAAACACGTCACATCGACCCACCTTGTGCCGATCTGGGACGAACTTGCATAGTTTCGTCAAACATCGATCGTTTGGAGTGGAAAGCAATCCGGCCGTCAATGGTGATTCATGGCCTCACAGATATAAACAAGAATAACTCCGCTTCTATACGTCGTATGCAAATCTGCGACATAGCAATTTGTAGCAAAAAACACGACCCAACGAACCACCTTATTCCGATCTGCGACGAACTTGCATAGTTTTGTCAAACATCGATCGTTTCGAGTGGAAAGCAATCCGGCCGTCAATGGTGATTCATGGCCTCACAGATATAAACAACAATAACTCCGCTTCCATACGTCGTATGCAAATCTGCGACATAGCAATTTGTAGCATAAAACACGACCCAACGACCCACCTTTTACCGATCTGCGACGAACTTGCATAGTTTCGTCAAACATGGATCGTTTCGAGTGGTAGGCAATCCGGTAGTCAATGGCGATTCATGGCCTCACAGATAGAAACAACTATAACTCCGCTTCTATTCGTCGTATGCGAATCTGCGACCTAGCAATTTGTAGCTTGAAACACGCCCCAATGAACCACCTTATACCGATCTGCGACGAACTTGCATAGTTTCGTCAAACATCGATCGATTCTAGTGGAAAGCAATCCGGCCGTCAATGGTGATTCATGGCCAGACAGATATAAACAACTATAACTCCGCTTCTATTCATCGAATGCAAATCTGCGACATAGCAATTTGTAGCATAAAACACGTCACATCGACCCACCTTGTGCCGATCTGCGACGAACTTGCATGGTTTCGTCAAACGTCGATCGTTTGAAGTGGAAAGCAATCCGGCCGTCAATGGTCGTTCATGGCCTCACAGATAAAAACAACAATAACTCCGCTTCTATACGTCGTACGCAAATCTGCGACATAGCAATTTGTAGCATAAAACACGACCCAACGACCCACCTTTTACCGATCTGCGACGAATTTGCATAGTTTCGTCAAACATCGATCGTTTCGAGTGGTAGGCAATCCGACCGTCAATGGTGATTCATGGCCAGACAGATATAAACAACTATAACTCCGCTTCTATTCGTCGAATGCAAATCTGCGACATAGCAATTTGTAGCTTAAAACACGTCACATCGAACCACCTTGTGCCGATCTGCGACGAACTTGCATAGTTTCGTCAAACGTCGATCGTTTCGAGTGGTAGGCAATCCGGCCGTCAATGGTGATTCATGGCCTGACAGATATAAACAACTATAACTCAGTTTCTATTCGTCGAATTCAAATTTGCGACATAGCGTTTTGTAGCTTAAAACACGACACATCGACCAACCTCATGCCGATCTGCGACGTACTTGTATAGTTTCGTCAAACTTTGATCGTTTCGAGTGGTAGGCAAACCGGTAGTCAATGGCGATTCATGGCCTTACAGATATAAACAACTATAACTCCGCTTCTATTCGTCGTATGCGAATCTGCGACCTAGCAATTTGTAGCTTGAAACACGCCCCAATGAACCACCTTATACCGATCTGCGACGAACTTGCATAATTTCGTCAAACATCGATCGATTCTAGTGGAAAGCAATCCGGCCGTCAATGGTGATTCATGGCCAGACAGATATAAACAACTATAACTCCGCTTCTATTCGTCGTATGCGAATCTGCGACATAGCAATTTGTAGCATAAAACACTCCCCAACGAACCACCTTATACCGATCTGCGACGTACTTTTATAGTTTAGACAAACATCGATCGTTTCGAGTGGTAGGCAATCCGGCCGTCAATGGTGATTCATGGCCTCACAGATATAAACAACAATAACTCCGCTTCTATTCGTTGAATGCAAATCTGCGACATAGCAATTTGTAGCTTAGAACACGTCACATCGACCCACCTTGTGCCGATCTGGGACGAACTTGCATAGTTTCGTCAAACATCGATCGTTTCGAGTGGTAGGCAATCCGGCCGTCAATGGTGATTCATGGCCTCACAGATATAAACAACAATAATTCCGCTTCTATTCGTCGTATGCAAATCTGCGACATAGCAATTTGTAGCATAAAACACGGCCCAACGACCCACCTTTCACCGATCTGCGACGAACTTGCATAGTTTTGTCAAACATCGATCGTTTCGAGTGGAAAGCAATCCGGCAGTCAATGGTGATGCATGGCCTGACAGATATAAACAACTATAGCTCCGCTTCTATCCGTCGAATGCAAATCTGCGACATAGCGATTTGTAGCTTAAAACACGTCAAATCGACCCACCTTGTGCCGATCTGCGACGAACTTGCATAGTTTCGTCAAACATCGATCGTTTCGAGTGGTAGGCAATCCGGCCGTCAATAATGATTCATGGCCTCACAGATATAAACAACAATAACTCCGCTTCTATTCGTCGTATGCAAATCTGCAACATAGCAATTTGTAGCATAAAACACGGCCCAATGAACCACCTTATACCGATCTGCGACGAACTTGCATAGTTTCGTCAAACATCGATCGTTTCGAGTGGTAGGCAATCCGGCCGTCAATGGCGATTCATGGCCTCACAGATACAAACAACAATAACTCCGCTTCTATTCGTCGTATGAGAATATGCGACATAGCAATTTGTAGCTTATAACACGTCACATCGACCCACCTTGTGCCGATCTGCGACGAACTTGCATGGTTTCGTCAAACGTCGATCGTTTCGAGTGGTAGGGAATCCGGCCGTCAATGGTGATTCATGGCCTGACAGATATAAACAACTATAACTCCGCTTCTATTCATCGTATGCGAATCTGCGACAAAGCGATCTGTAGCTTAAAACACGTCACATCGACCCACCTTGTGCCGATCTGCGACGAACTTGCATGGTGTCGTCAAACGTCGATCGTTTCGAGTGGTAGGGAATCCGGCCGTCAATGGTGATTCATGGCCTCACAGATATAAACAACTATAACTCAGCTTCTATTCGTCGTATGCGAATCTGCGACATAGCAATTTTTAGCTTAAAACACGCCCCAACGAACCACCTTATTCCGATCTGCGACGAACTTGCATAGTTTTGTCAAACATCGATCGTTTCGAGTGGAAAGCAATCCGGCCGTCAATGGTGATTCATGGCCTCACAGATATAAACAACAATAACTCCGCTTCTATACGTCGTATGCAAATCTGCGACATAGCAATTTGTAGCATAAAACACGACCCAACGACCCACCTTTTACCGATCTGCGACGAACTTGCATAGTTTCGTCAAACATGGATCGTTTCGAGTGGTAGGCAATCCGGTAGTCAATGGCGATTCATGGCCTCACAGATAGAAACAACTATAACTCCGCTTCTATTCGTCGTATGCGAATCTGCGACCTAGCAATTTGTAGCTTGAAACACGCCCCAATGAACCACCTTATACCGATCTGCGACGAACTTGCATAGTTTCGTCAAACATCGATCGATTCTAGTGGAAAGCAATCCGGCCGTCAATGGTGATTCATGGCCAGACAGATATAAACAACTATAACTCCGCTTCTATTCATCGAATGCAAATCTGCGACATAGCAATTTGTAGCATAAAACACGTCACATCGACCCACCTTGTGCCGATCTGCGACGAACTTGCATGGTTTCGTCAAACGTCGATCGTTTGAAGTGGAAAGCAATCCGGCCGTCAATGGTCGTTCATGGCCTCACAGATATAAACAACAATAACTCCACTTCTATACGTCGTACGCAAATCTGCGACATAGCAATTTGTAGCATAAAACACGACCCAACGACCCACCTTTTACCGATCTGCGACGAATTTGCATAGTTTCGTCAAACATCGATCGTTTCGAGTGGTAGGCAATCCGGCCGTCAATGGTGATTCATGGCCAGACAGATATAAACAACTATAACTCCGCTTCTATTCGTCGAATGCAAATCTGCGACATAGCAATTTGTAGCTTAAAACACGTCACATCGAACCACCTTGTGCCGATCTGCGACGAACTTGCATAGTTTCGTCAAACGTCGATCGTTTCGAGTGGTAGGCAATCCGGCCGTCAATGGTGATTCATGGCCTGACAGATATAAACAACTATAACTCAGTTTCTATTCGTCGAATGCAAATTTGCGACATAGCGTTTTGTAGCTTAAAACACGACACATCGACCAACCTCATGCCGATCTGCGACGTACTTGTATAGTTTCGTCAAACTTTGACCGTTTCGAGTGGTAGGCAAACCGGTAGTCAATGGCGATTCATGGCCTTACAGATATAAACAACTATAACTCCGCTTCTATTCGTCGTATGCGAATCTGCGACCTAGCAATTTGTAGCTTGAAACACGCCCCAATGAACCACCTTATACCGATCTGCGACGAACTTGCATAGTTTTGTCAAACATCGATCGTTTCGAGTGGAAAGCAATCCGGCAGTCAATGGTGATGCATGGCCTGACAGATATAAACAACTATAGCTCCGCTTCTATCCGTCGAATGCAAATCTGCGACATAGCGATTTGTAGCTTAAAACACGTCAAATCGACCCACCTTGTGCCGATCTGCGACGAACTTGCATAGTTTCGTCAAACATCGATTGTTTCGAGTGGTAGGCAATCCGGCCGTCAATAATGATTCATGGCCTCACAGATATAAACAACAATAACTCCGCTTCTATTCGACGTATGCAAATCTGCAACATAGCAATTTGTAGCATAAAACACGGCCCAATGAACCACCTTATATCGATCTGCGACGAACTTGCATAGTTTCGTCAAACATCGATCGTTTCGAGTGGAAAGCAATCCGGCCGTCAATGGTGATTCATGGCCTGACAGATATAAACAACAATAACTCCGCTCCTATTCATCGTATGCGAATCTGCGACAAAGCAGTTTGTAGCTTAAGACACGTCACATAGACCCACCTTGTGCCGATCTGCGACGAACTTGCATGGTTTCGTCAAACGTCGATCGTTTCGAGTGGTAGGGAATCCGGCCGTCAATGGTGATTCATGGCCTCACAGATATAAACAACTATAACTCCGCTACTATTCATCGAATGCAAATCTGCGACATAGCAATTTGTAGCTTAAAACACCTCACATCGACCCATCTCGTGCCAATCTGCGACGTACTTTTATACTTTAGACAAACATCGATCGTTTCGAGTGGTAGGCAATCCTGCCGTCAATGGTGATTCATGGCCTCACAGATATAAACAACAATAACTCCGCTTCTATTCGTCGAATGCAAATTTGCGACATAGCGATTTGTAGCTTAAAACACGACACATCGAACCACCTCATGCCGATCTGCGACGTACTTGTATAGTTTCGTCAAACGTCGATCGTTTCGAGTGGTAGGCAATCCGGCCGTCAATGGTGATTCATGGCCTCACAGATATAAACAACTATAACTCAGCTTCTATTCGTCGAATGCAAATTTGCGACATAGCGATTTGTAGCTTAAAACACGACACATCGAACCACCTCATGCCGATCTGCGACGTACTTGTATAGTTTCGTCAAACGTCGATCGTTTCGAGTGGTAGGCAATCCGGTAGTAAATGGCGATTCATGGCCTCACAGATATAAACAACTATAACACCGCCTCTATTCGTCGTATGCGAATCTGCGACCTTGCAATTTGTAGCTTAAAACAGGCCCCAACGAACCACCTCATGCCGATCTGCGACGAACTTGCATGGTTTCGTCAAACGTCGATCGTTTCGAGTGGTAGGGAATCCGGCCGCCAATGGTGATTCATGGCCTCACAGATTTAAACAACAATAACTCCGCTTCTATTCGTCGTATGCGAATCTGCGACATAGCAATTTGTAGCTTAAAACACGCCCCAACGTACCACCTTATACCGATGTGCGACGAACATGCATAGTTTCGTCAAACATCGATCGTTTCGAGTGGAAAGCAATCCGGCCGTCAATGGTGATTCATGGCCTCACAGATATAAGCAACAATAACTCCGCTTCTATTCGTCGTATGCAAATCTGCGACATAGCAATTTGTAGCATAAAACACGCCCCAACGAAGCACCTTATACCGATCTGCCACGTACTTGCATAGTTTTGTCAAACATCGATCGTTTCGAGTGGAAAGCAATCCGGCCGTCAATGGTGATTCATTGCCTCACAGATATAAACAACAATAACTCCGCTTCTTTACGTCGTATGCAAATCTGCGACATAGCAATTTGTAGCATAAAACACGACCCAACGACCCACCTTTTACCGATCTGCGACGAACTTGCATAGTTTCGTCAAACATCGATCGTTTCGAGTGGTAGGCAATCCGGCCGTCAATGGTGATTCATGGCCAGACAGATATAAACAACTATAACTCCGCTGCTATTCGTCGAATGCAAATCTGCGACATAGCAATTTGTAGCATAAAACACGTCACATCGACCCACCTTGTGCCGATCTGCGACGAACTTGCATGGTTTCGTCAAACGTCGATCGTTTCGAGTGGTAGGGAATCCGGCCGTCAATGGTGATTCATGGCCTCACAGATATAAACCACAATAACTCCGCTACTATTCGTCGTATGCTAATCTGCGACATAGCAATTTGTAGCTTAAAACACGCCCCAACGAACCACCTTATACCGATCTGCGACGAACTTGCATAGTTTTGTCAAACATCGATCGTTTCGAGTGGAAAGCAATCCGGCCGTCAATGGTGATTCATGGCCTCACAGATATAAACAACTATAACTCCGCTTCTACTCGTCGAATGCAAATTTGCGACATAGCGATTTGTAGCTTAAAACATGGCCCAACGAGCCACCTTATACCGATCTGCGACGAACTTGCATAGTTTTGTCAAACATCGATCGTTTCGAGTGGAAAGCAATCCGGCCGTCAATGGTGATTCATGGCCTCACAGATATAAACAACAATAACTCCTCTTCTATACGTCGTATGCAAATCTGCGACATAGCAATTTGTAGCATAAAACACGACCCAACGGCCCATCTTTTACCGATCTGCGACGAACTTGCATAGTTTCGTCAAACATCGATCGTTTCGAGTGGAAAGCAATCCGGCCGTCAATGGTGATTCAAGGCCTCACAGATATAAACAACAATAACTCCGCTTCTATACGTCGTATGCAAATCTGCGACATAGCAATTTGTAGCATAAAACACGACCCAACGACCCACCTTTTACCGATCTGCGACGAACTTGCATAGTTTTGTCAAACATCGATCGTTTCGAGTGGTAGGCAATCCGGCCGTCAATGGTGATTCATGGCCTCACAGATACAAACAACAATAACTCCGCTTCTATTTGTCGTATGCGAATATTTGACATAGCAATTTGTAGCTTAAAACACGTCACAACGACTAACCTTGTGCCGATCTGCGACGAACTTGCATGGTTTCGTCAAACGTCGATCGTTTCGAGTGGTAGGGAATCCGGCCGTCAATGGTGATTCATGGCCTCACAGATATAAACCACAATAACTCCGCTTCTATTCGTCGTATGCGAATCTGCGACATAGCAATTTGTAGCTTAAAACACGACACATCGACCCACCTCATGCCGATCTGCGACGTACTTGCATAGTTTCGTCAAACATCGATCGTTTCGAGTGGAAAGCAATCCGGCCGTCAATGGTGATTCATGGCCTCACAGATATAAACAACTATAACTCCGCTTCTATTCGTCGAATGCAAATCTGCGACATAGCAATTTTTAGCTTAAAACACGTCACATCGACCCACCTTGTGCCGATCTGCGACGAACTTGCATAGTTTCGTCAAACATCGATCGTTTTGAGTGGTAGGGACTCCGGCCGTCAATGGTGATTCATGGCCTCACAGATATAAACAACAATAACTCCGCTTCTATTCGTCGTATGCGAATCTGCGACATAGCAATTTGTAGCTTACAACACGACACATCGACCCACCTCATGCCGATCTGCGACGTACTTGTATAGTTTCGTCAAACGTCGATCGTTTCGAGTGGTAGGCAATCCGGTAGTCAATGGCGATTCATGGCCTTACAGATATAAACAACTATAAGTCCGCTTCTATACGTCGTATGCGAATCTGCGACATAGCAATTTGTAGCTTAAAACGCGCCCCAACGAACCACCTTATACCGATCTGCGACGAACTTGCATAGTTTCGTCAAACATCGATCGTTTCGAGTGGAAAGCAATCCGGCCGTCAATGGTGATTCATGGCCTCACAGATATAAACAACTATAACTCCGCTTCTATTCGCCGTATGCAAATCTGTGACGTAGCAATTTGTAGCATAAAACACGGCCGAACGACCCACCTTATACCGATCTGCGACGAACTTGCATAGTTTTGTCAAACATCGATCGTTTCGAGTGGAAAGCAATCCGCCCGTCAATGGTGATTCATGGCCTGACAGATATAAACAACTATAACTCCGTTTCCATTCGTCGAATGCAAATCTGCGACATAGCAATTTGTAGCTTAAAACACGCCCCAACGAACCACCTTATACCGTTCTGCGACGAACTTGCATAGGTTCGTCAAACATCGATCGTTTCGAGTGGAAAGCAATCCGGCCGTCAATGGTGATTCATGGCCTCACAGATATAAACAACTATAACTCCGCTTCTATTCGCCGTATGCAAATCTGCGACGTAGCAATTTGTAGCATAAAACACGGCCCAACGACCCACCTTATACCGATCTGCGACGAACTTGCATAGTTTTGTCAAACATCGATCGTTTCGAGTGGAAAGCAATCCGGCCGTCAATGGTGATTCATGGCCTGACAGATTTAAACAACTATAACTCCGCTTCTATTCGTCGTATGCGAATATGCGACATAGCAATTTGTAGCTTAAAACACGTCACATCGACCCACCTTCTGCCGATCTGCGACGAACTTGCATGGTTTCGTCAAACGTCGATCGTTTCGAGTGGAAAGCAATCCGGCCGTCAATGGTGATTCATGGCCTGACAGATATAAACAACTATAACTCCGCTTCCATTCGTCGAATGCAAATCTGCGACATAGCAATTTTTAGCTTGAAACACGTCGCATCGACCCACCTTGTGCCGATCTGCGACGAACTTGCATAGTTTCGTCAAACATCGATCGTTTCGAGTGGTAGGCAATCCGGCCGTCAATGGTGATTCATGGCCTCACAGATATAAACAATAATAACTCCGCTTCTATTCGTCGTATGCGAATATGCGACATAGCAATTTGTAGCATAAAACACGTCACATCGACCCACCTTGTGCCGATCTGCGACGAACTTGCATAGTTTCGTCAAACATCGATCGTTTCGAGTGGTAGGCAATCCGGCCGTCAATGGTGATTCATGGCCTCACAGATATAAACAATAATAACTCCGCTTCTATTATCGTATGCGAATATGCGACATAGCAATTTGTAGCTTAAAACACGTCACATCGACCCACCTTCTGCCGATCTGCGACGAGCTTGCATGGTTTCGTCAAACGTCGATCGTTTCGAGTGGTAGGGAATCCGGCCATCAATGGTGATTCATGGCCTCACAGATATGAACAACTATAACTCCGCTTCTATTCGTCAAATGCAAATCTGCGACATAGCAATTTGTAGCTTAAAACACGCCACATCGAACCACCTTGTGCCGATCTGCGACGAACTTGCATGGTTTCGTCAAACATCGATCGTTTCGAGTGGTAGGGACTCCGGCCGTCAATGGTGATTCATGGCCTCCCAGATATAAACAATAATAACTCCGCTTCTATTCGTCGAATGCAAATTTGCGACATAGCAATTTGTAGCTTAAAACACGTTACATCGACCCACCTCATGCCGATCTGCGACGTACTTGTATAGTTTCGTCAAACGTCGATCGTTTCAAGTGGTAGGCAATCCGGTAGTCAATGGCGATTCATGGCCTCACAGATATAAACAACTATAAGTCCGCTTCTATACGTCGTATGCGAATCTGCGACAAAGCAATTTGTAGCTTAAAACACGCCCCAACGAACCACCTTATACCGATCTGCGACGAACTTGCATAGTTTCGTCAAACATCGATCGTTTCGAGTGGAAAGCAATCCGGCCGTCAATGGTGATTCATGGCCTCACAGATATAAACAACTATAACTACGCTTCTATTCGCCGTATGCAAATCTGCGACGTAGCAATTTGTAGCATAAAACACGGCCCAACGACCCACCTTATACCGATCTGCGACGAACTTGCATAGTTTTGTCAAACATCGATCGTTTCGAGTGGAAAGCAATCCGGCGGTCAATGGTGATTCATGGCCTGACAGATATAAACAACTATAACTCCGCTTCTATTCGTCGAATGCAAATCTGCGACATAGCAATTTTTAGCTTAAAACACGTCACATCGAGCCACCTTGTGCCGATCTGCGACGAACTTGCATAGTTTCGTCAAACATCGATCGTTTCGAGTGGTAGGCAATCCGGCCGTCAATGGTGATTCATGGCCTCACAGATATAAACAATAATAACTCCGCTTCTATTATCGTATGCGAATATGCGACATAGCAATTTGTAGCTTAAAACACGTCACATCGACCCACCTTCTGCCGATCTACGACGAACTTGCATGGTTTCGTCAAACGTCGATCGTTTCGAGTGGAAAGCAATCCGGCCGTTAATGGTGATTCATGGCCTGACAGATATAAACAACTATAACTCCGCTTCCATTCGTCGAATGCAAATCTGCGACATAGCAATTTGTAGCTTGAAACACGTCACATCGACCCACCTTGTGCCGATCTGCGACGAACTTGCATAGTTTCGTCAAACATCGATCGTTTCGAGTGGTAGGCAATCCGGCCGTCAATGGTGATTCATGGCCTCACAGATATAAACAATAATAACTCCGCTTCTATTCGTCGTATGCGAATATGCGACATAGCAATTTGTAGCATAAAACACGTCACATCGACCCACCTTGTGCCGATCTGCGACGAACTTGCATAGTTTCGTCAAACATCGATCGTTTCGAGTGGTAGGCAATCCGGCCGTCAATGGTGATTCATGGCCTCACAGATATAAACAATAATAACTCCGCTTCTATTATCGTATGCGAATATGCGACATAGCAATTTGTAGCTTAAAACACGTCACATCGACCCACCTTCTGCCGATCTGCGACGAACTTGCATGGTTTCGTCAAACGTCGATCGTTTCGAGTGGTAGGGAATCCGGCCATCAATGGTGATTCATGGCCTCACAGATATGAACAACTATAACTCCGCTTCTATTCGTCAAATGCAAATCTGCGACATAGCAATTTGTAGCTTAAAACACGCCACATCGAACCACCTTGTGCCGATCTGCGACGAACTTGCATGGTTTCGTCAAACATCGATCGTTTCGAGTGGTAGGGACTCCGGCCGTCAATGGTGATTCATGGCCTCACAGATATAAACAATAATAACTCCGCTTCTATTCGTCGAATGCAAATATGCGACATAGCAATTTGTAGCTTAAAACACGTTACATCGACCCACCTCATGCCGATCTGCGACGTACTTGTATAGTTTCGTCAAACGTCGATCGTTTCAAGTGGTAGGCAATCCGGTAGTCAATGGCGATTCATGGCCTCACAGATATAAACAACTATAAGTCCGCTTCTATACGTCGTATGCGAATCTGCGACAAAGCAATTTGTAGCTTAAAACACGCCCCAACGAACCACCTTATACCGATCTGCGACGAACTTGCATAGTTTCGTCAAACATCGATCGTTTCGAGTGGAAAGCAATCCGGCCGTCAATGGTGATTCATGGCCTCACAGATATAAACAACTATAACTACGCTTCTATTCGCCGTATGCAAATCTGCGACGTAGCAATTTGTAGCATAAAACACGGCCCAACGACCCACCTTATACCGATCTGCGACGAACTTGCATAGTTTTGTCAAGCATCGATCGTTTCGAGTGGAAAGCAATCCGGCGGTCAATGGTGATTCATGGCCTGACAGATATAAACAACTATAACTCCGCTTCTATTCGTCGAATGCAAATCTGCGACATAGCAATTTTTAGCTTAAAACGCGTCACATCGAGCCACCTTGTGCCGATCTGCGACGAACTTGCATAGTTTCGTCAAACATCGATCGTTTCGAGTGGTAGGCAATCCGGCCGTCAATGGTGATTCATGGCCTCACAGATATAAACAATAATAACTCCGCTTCTATTATCGTATGCGAATATGCGACATAGCAATTTGTAGCTTAAAACACGTCACATCGACCCACCTTCTGCCGATCTACGACGAACTTGCATGGTTTCGTCAAACGTCGATCGTTTCGAGTGGAAAGCAATCCGGCCGTTAATGGTGATTCATGGCCTGACAGATATAAACAACTATAACTCCGCTTCCATTCGTCGAATGCAAATCTGCGACATAGCGATTTTTAGCTTGAAACACGTCACATCGACCCACCTTGTGCCGATCTGCGACGAACTTGCATAGTTTCGTCAAACATCGATCGTTTCGAGTGGTAGGCAATCCGGCCGTCAATGGTGATTCATGGCCTCACAGATATAAACAATAATAACTCCGCTTCTATTCGTCGTATGCGAATATGCGACATAGCAATTTGTAGCATAAAACACGTCACATCGACCCACCTTGTGCCGATCTGCGACGAACTTGCATAGTTTCGTCAAACATCGATCGTTTCGAGTGGTAGGCAATCCGGCCGTCAATGGTGATTCATGGCCTCACAGATATAAACAATAATAACTCCGCTTCTATTATCGTATGCGAATATGCGACATAGCAATTTGTAGCTTAAAACACGTCACATCGACCCACCTTCTGCCGATCTGCGGCGAACTTGCATGGTTTCGTCAAACGTCGATCGTTTCGAGTGGTAGGGAATCCGGCCATCAATGGTGATTCATGGCCTCACAGATATGAACAACTATAACTCCGCTTCTATTCGTCAAATGCAAATCTGCGACATAGCAATTTGTAGCTTAAAACACGCCACATCGAACCACCTTGTGCCGATCTGCGACGAACTTGCATGGTTTCGTCAAACATCGATCGTTTCGAGTGGTAGGGACTCCGGCCGTCAATGGTGATTCATGGCCTCACAGATATAAACAATAATAACTCCGCTTCTATTCGTCGAATGCAAATTTGCGACATAGCAATTTGTAGCTTAAAACACGTTACATCGACCCACCTCATGCCGATCTGCGACGTACTTGTATAGTTTCGTCAAACGTCGATCGTTTCAAGTGGTAGGCAATCCGGTAGTCAATGGCGATTCATGGCCTCACAGATATAAACAACTATAAGTCCGCTTCTATACGTCGTATGCGAATCTGCGACAAAGCAATTTGTAGCTTAAAACACGCCCCAACGAACCACCTTATACCGATCTGCGACGAACTTGCATAGTTTCGTCAAACATCGATCGTTTCGAGTGGAAAGCAATCCGGCCGTCAATGGTGATTCATGGCCTCACAGATATAAACAACTATAACTACGCTTCTATTCGCCGTATGCAAATCTGCGACGTAGCAATTTGTAGCATAAAACACGGCCCAACGACCCACCTTATACCGATCTGCGACGAACTTGCATAGTTTTGTCAAACATCGATCGTTTCGAGTGGAAAGCAATCCGGCGGTCAATGGTGATTCATGGCCTGACAGATATAAACAACTATAACTCCGCTTCTATTCGTCGAATGCAAATCTGCGACATAGCAATTTTTAGCTTAAAACACGTCACATCGACCCACCTTGTGCCGATCTGCGACGAACTTGCATAGTTTCGTCAAACATCGATCGTTTCGAGTGGTAGGCAATCCGGCCGTCAATGGTGATTCATGGCCTCACAGATATAAACAATAATAACTCCGCTTCTATTATCGTATGCGAATATGCGACATAGCAATTTGTAGCTTAAAACACGTCACATCGACCCACCTTCTGCCGATCTACGACGAACTTGCATGGTTTCGTCAAACGTCGATCGTTTCGAGTGGAAAGCAATCCGGCCGTTAATGGTGATTCATGGCCTGACAGATATAAACAACTATAACTCCGCTTCCATTCGTCGAATGCAAATCTGCGACATAGCAATTTGTAGCTTAAAACACGTCACATCGACCCACCTTGTGCCGATCTGCGACGAACTTGCATGGTTTCGTCAAACATCGATCGTTTCGAGTGGTAGGGACTCCGGCCGTCAATGGTGATTCATGGCCTCACAGATATAAACAACAATAACTCCGTTTCTATTCGTCGTATGCGAATATGCGACATAGCAATTTGTAGCTTAAAACACGTCACATCGACCCACCTTCTGCCGATCTACGACGAACTTGCATGGTTTCGTCAAACGTCGATCGTTTCGAGTGGAAAGCAATCCGGCCGTTAATGGTGATTCATGGCCTCACAGATATAAACAACAATAACTCCGCTTCTATTCGACGTATGCAAATCTGCAACATAGCAATTTGTAGCATAAAACACGGCCCAATGAACCACCTTATATCGATCTGCGACGAACTTGCATAGTTTCGTCAAACATCGATCGTTTCGAGTGGAAAGCAATCCGGCCGTCAATGGTGATTCATGGCCTGACAGATATAAACAACAATAACTCCGCTCCTATTCATCGTATGCGAATCTGCGACAAAGCAGTTTGTAGCTTAAGACACGTCACATAGACCCACCTTGTGCCGATCTGCGACGAACTTGCATGGTTTCGTCAAACGTCGATCGTTTCGAGTGGTAGGGAATCCGGCCGTCAATGGTGATTCATGGCCTCACAGATATAAACAACTATAACTCCGCTACTATTCATCGAATGCAAATCTGCGACATAGCAATTTGTAGCTTAAAACACCTCACATCGACCCATCTCGTGCCAATCTGCGACGTACTTTTATACTTTAGACAAACATCGATCGTTTCGAGTGGTAGGCAATCCTGCCGTCAATGGTGATTCATGGCCTCACAGATATAAACAACAATAACTCCGCTTCTATTCGTCGAATGCAAATTTGCGACATAGCGATTTGTAGCTTAAAACACGACACATCGAACCACCTCATGCCGATCTGCGACGTACTTGTATAGTTTCGTCAAACGTCGATCGTTTCGAGTGGTAGGCAATCCGGCCGTCAATGGTGATTCATGGCCTCACAGATATAAACAACTATAACTCAGCTTCTATTCGTCGAATGCAAATTTGCGACATAGCGATTTGTAGCTTAAAACACGACACATCGAACCACCTCATGCCGATCTGCGACGTACTTGTATAGTTTCGTCAAACGTCGATCGTTTCGAGTGGTAGGCAATCCGGTAGTAAATGGCGATTCATGGCCTCACAGATATAAACAACTATAACACCGCCTCTATTCGTCGTATGCGAATCTGCGACCTTGCAATTTGTAGCTTAAAACAGGCCCCAACGAACCACCTCATGCCGATCTGCGACGAACTTGCATGGTTTCGTCAAACGTCGATCGTTTCGAGTGGTAGGGAATCCGGCCGCCAATGGTGATTCATGGCCTCACAGATTTAAACAACAATAACTCCGCTTCTATTCGTCGTATGCGAATCTGCGACATAGCAATTTGTAGCTTAAAACACGCCCCAACGTACCACCTTATACCGATGTGCGACGAACATGCATAGTTTCGTCAAACATCGATCGTTTCGAGTGGAAAGCAATCCGGTCGTCAATGGTGATTCATGGCCTCACAGATATAAGCAACAATAACTCCGCTTCTATTCGTCGTATGCAAATCTGCGACATAGCAATTTGTAGCATAAAACACGCCCCAACGAAGCACCTTATACCGATCTGCCACGTACTTGCATAGTTTTGTCAAACATCGATCGTTTCGAGTGGAAAGCAATCCGGCCGTCAATGGTGATTCATTGCCTCACAGATATAAACAACAATAACTCCGCTTCTTTACGTCGTATGCAAATCTGCGACATAGCAATTTGTAGCATAAAACACGACCCAACGACCCACCTTTTACCGATCTGCGACGAACTTGCATAGTTTCGTCAAACATCGATCGTTTCGAGTGGTAGGCAATCCGGCCGTCAATGGTGATTCATGGCCAGACAGATATAAACAACTATAACTCCGCTGCTATTCGTCGAATGCAAATCTGCGACATAGCAATTTGTAGCATAAAACACGTCACATCGACCCACCTTGTGCCGATCTGCGACGAACTTGCATGGTTTCGTCAAACGTCGATCGTTTCGAGTGGTAGGGAATCCGGCCGTCAATGGTGATTCATGGCCTCACAGATATAAACCACAATAACTCCGCTACTATTCGTCGTATGCTAATCTGCGACATAGCAATTTGTAGCTTAAAACACGCCCCAACGAACCACCTTATACCGATCTGCGACGAACTTGCATAGTTTTGTCAAACATCGATCGTTTCGAGTGGAAAGCAATCCGGCCGTCAATGGTGATTCATGGCCTCACAGATATAAACAACTATAACTCCGCTTCTACTCGTCGAATGCAAATTTGCGACATAGCGATTTGTAGCTTAAAACATGGCCCAACGAGCCACCTTATACCGATCTGCGACGAACTTGCATAGTTTTGTCAAACATCGATCGTTTCGAGTGGAAAGCAATCCGGCCGTCAATGGTGATTCATGGCCTCACAGATATAAACAACAATAACTCCTCTTCTATACGTCGTATGCAAATCTGCGACATAGCAATTTGTAGCATAAAACACGACCCAACGGCCCATCTTTTACCGATCTGCGACGAACTTGCATAGTTTCGTCAAACATCGATCGTTTCGAGTGGAAAGCAATCCGGCCGTCAATGGTGATTCAAGGCCTCACAGATATAAACAACAATAACTCCGCTTCTATACGTCGTATGCAAATCTGCGACAGAGCAATTTGTAGCATAAAACACGACCCAACGACCCACCTTTTACCGATCTGCGACGAACTTGCATAGTTTTGTCAAACATCGATCGTTTCGAGTGGTAGGCAATCCGGCCGTCAATGGTGATTCATGGCCTCACAGATACAAACAACAATAACTCCGCTTCTATTTGTCGTATGCGAATATTTGACATAGCAATTTGTAGCTTAAAACACGTCACATCGACTAACCTTGTGCCGATCTGCGACGAACTTGCATGGTTTCGTCAAACGTCGATCGTTTCGAGTGGTAGGGAATCCGGCCGTCAATGGTGATTCATGGCCTCACAGATATAAACCACAATAACTCCGCTTCTATTCGTCGTATGCGAATCTGCGACATAGCAATTTGTAGCTTAAAACACGACACATCGACCCACCTCATGCCGATCTGCGACGTACTTGCATAGTTTCGTCAAACATCGATCGTTTCGAGTGGAAAGCAATCCGGCCGTCAATGGTGATTCATGGCCTCACAGATATAAACAACTATAACTCCGCTTCTATTCGTCGAATGCAAATCTGCGACATAGCAATTTTTAGCTTAAAACACGTCACATCGACCCACCTTGTGCCGATCTGCGACGAACTTGCATAGTTTCGTCAAACATCGATCGTTTTGAGTGGTAGGGACTCCGGCCGTCAATGGTGATTCATGGCCTCACAGATATAAACAACAATAACTCCGCTTCTATTCGTCGTATGCGAATCTGCGACATAGCAATTTGTAGCTTACAACACGACACATCGACCCACCTCATGCCGATCTGCGACGTACTTGTATAGTTTCGTCAAACGTCGATCGTTTCGAGTGGTAGGCAATCCGGTAGTCAATGGCGATTCATGGCCTCACAGATATAAACAACTATAAGTCCGCTTCTATACGTCGTATGCGAATCTGCGACATAGCAATTTGTAGCTTAAAACGCGCCCCAACGAACCACCTTATACCGATCTGCGACGAACTTGCATAGTTTCGTCAAACATCGATCGTTTCGAGTGGAAAGCAATCCGGCCGTCAATGGTGATTCATGGCCTCACAGATATAAACAACTATAACTCCGCTTCTATTCGCCGTATGCAAATCTGTGACGTAGCAATTTGTAGCATAAAACACGGCCGAACGACCCACCTTATACCGATCTGCGACGAACTTGCATAGTTTTGTCAAACATCGATCGTTTCGAGTGGAAAGCAATCCGCCCGTCAATGGTGATTCATGGCCTGACAGATATAAACAACTATAACTCCGTTTCCATTCGTCGAATGCAAATCTGCGACATAGCAATTTGTAGCTTAAAACACGCCCCAACGAACCACCTTATACCGTTCTGCGACGAACTTGCATAGGTTCGTCAAACATCGATCGTTTCGAGTGGAAAGCAAACCGGCCGTCAATGGTGATTCATGGCCTCACAGATATAAACAACTATAACTCCGCTTCTATTCGCCGTATGCAAATCTGCGACGTAGCAATTTGTAGCATAAAACACGGCCCAACGACCCACCTTATACCGATCTGCGACGAACTTGCATAGTTTTGTCAAACATCGATCGTTTCGAGTGGAAAGCAATCCGGCGGTCAATGGTGATTCATGGCCTGACAGATATAAACAACTATAACTCCGCTTCTATTCGTCGAATGCAAATCTGCGACATAGCAATTTTTAGCTTAAAACACGTCACATCGGGCCACCTTGTGCCGATCTGCGACGAACTTGCATAGTTTCGTCAAACATCGATCGTTTCGAGTGGTAGGCAATCCGGCCGTCAATGGTGATTCATGGCCTCACAGATATAAACAATAATAACTCCGCTTCTATTATCGTATGCGAATATGCGACATAGCAATTTGTAGCTTAAAACACGTCACATCGACCCACCTTCTGCCGATCTACGACGAACTTGCATGGTTTCGTCAAACGTCGATCGTTTCGAGTGGAAAGCAATCCGGCCGTTAATGGTGATTCATGGCCTGACAGATATAAACAACTATAACTCCGCTTCCATTCGTCGAATGCAAATCTGCGACATAGCAATTTTTAGCTTGAAACACGTCACATCGACCCACCTTGTGCCGATCTGCGACGAACTTGCATAGTTTCGTCAAACATCGATCGTTTCGAGTGGTAGGCAATCCGGCCGTCAATGGTGATTCATGGCCTCACAGATATAAACAATAATAACTCCGCTTCTATTCGTCGTATGCGAATATGCGACATAGCAATTTGTAGCATAAAACACGTCACATCGACCCACCTTGTGCCGATCTGCGACGAACTTGCATAGTTTCGTCAAACATCGATCGTTTCGAGTGGTAGGCAATCCGGCCGTCAATGGTGATTCATGGCCTCACAGATATAAACAATAATATCTCCGCTTCTATTATCGTATGCGAATATGCGACATAGCAATTTGTAGCTTAAAACACGTCACATCGACCCACCTTCTGCCGATCTGCGACGAGCTTGCATGGTTTCGTCAAACGTCGATCGTTTCGAGTGGTAGGGAATCCGGCCATCAATGGTGATTCATGGCCTCACAGATATGAACAACTATAACTCCGCTTCTATTCGTCAAATGCAAATCTGCGACATAGCAATTTGTAGCTTAAAACACGCCACATCGAACCACCTTGTGCCGATCTGCGACGAACTTGCATGGTTTCGTCAAACATCGATCGTTTCGAGTGGTAGGGACTCCGGCCGTCAATGGTGATTCATGGCCTCACAGATATAAACAATAATAACTCCGCTTCTATTCGTCGAATGCAAATTTGCGACATAGCAATTTGTAGCTTAAAACACGTTACATCGACCCACCTCATGCCGATCTGCGACGTACTTGTATAGTTTCGTCAAACGTCGATCGTTTCAAGTGGTAGGCAATCCGGTAGTCAATGGCGATTCATGGCCTCACAGATATAAACAACTATAAGTCCGCTTCTATACGTCGTATGCGAATCTGCGACAAAGCAATTTGTAGCTTAAAACACGCCCCAACGAACCACCTTATACCGATCTGCGACGAACTTGCATAGTTTCGTCAAACATCGATCGTTTCGAGTGGAAAGCAATCCGGCCGTCAATGGTGATTCATGGCCTCACAGATATAAACAACTATAACTACGCTTCTATTCGCCGTATGCAAATCTGCGACGTAGCAATTTGTAGCATAAAACACGGCCCAACGACCCACCTTATACCGATCTGCGACGAACTTGCATAGTTTTGTCAAACATCGATCGTTTCGAGTGGAAAGCAATCCGGCGGTCAATGGTGATTCATGGCCTGACAGATATAAACAACTATAACTCCGCTTCTATTCGTCGAATGCAAATCTGCGACATAGCAATTTTTAGCTTAAAACACGTCACATCGAGCCACCTTGTGCCGATCTGCGACGAACTTGCATAGTTTCGTCAAACATCGATCGTTTCGAGTGGTAGGCAATCCGGCCGTCAATGGTGATTCATGGCCTCACAGATATAAACAATAATAACTCCGCTTCTATTATCGTATGCGAATATGCGACATAGCAATTTGTAGCTTAAAACACGTCACATCGACCCACCTTCTGCCGATCTACGACGAACTTGCATGGTTTCGTCAAACGTCGATCGTTTCGAGTGGAAAGCAATCCGGCCGTTAATGGTGATTCATGGCCTGACAGATATAAACAACTATAACTCCGCTTCCATTCGTCGAATGCAAATCTGCGACATAGCAATTTTTAGCTTGAAACACGTCACATCGACCCACCTTGTGCCGATCTGCGACGAACTTGCATAGTTTCGTCAAACATCGATCGTTTCGAGTGGTAGGCAATCCGGCCGTCAATGGTGATTCATGGCCTCACAGATATAAACAATAATAACTCCGCTTCTATTCGTCGTATGCGAATATGCGACATAGCAATTTGTAGCATAAAACACGTCACATCGACCCACCTTGTGCCGATCTGCGACGAACTTGCATAGTTTCGTCAAACATCGATCGTTTCGAGTGGTAGGCAATCCGGCCGTCAATGGTGATTCATGGCCTCACAGATATAAACAATAATAACTCCGCTTCTATTATCGTATGCGAATATGCGACATAGCAATTTGTAGCTTAAAACACGTCACATCGACCCACCTTCTGCCGATCTGCGACGAACTTGCATGGTTTCGTCAAACGTCGATCGTTTCGAGTGGTAGGGAATCCGGCCATCAATGGTGATTCATGGCCTCACAGATATGAACAACTATAACTCCGCTTCTATTCGTCAAATGCAAATCTGCGACATAGCAATTTGTAGCTTAAAACACGCCACATCGAACCACCTTGTGCCGATCTGCGACGAACTTGCATGGTTTCGTCAAACATCGATCGTTTCGAGTGGTAGGGACTCCGGCCGTCAATGGTGATTCATGGCCTCACAGATATAAACAATAATAACTCCGCTTCTATTCGTCGAATGCAAATTTGCGACATAGCAATTTGTAGCTTAAAACACGTTACATCGACCCACCTCATGCCGATCTGCGACGTACTTGTATAGTTTCGTCAAACGTCGATCGTTTCAAGTGGTAGGCAATCCGGTAGTCAATGGCGATTCATGGCCTCACAGATATAAACAACTATAAGTCCGCTTCTATACGTCGTATGCGAATCTGCGACAAAGCAATTTGTAGCTTAAAACACGCCCCAACGAACCACCTTATACCGATCTGCGACGAACTTGCATAGTTTCGTCAAACATCGATCGTTTCGAGTGGAAAGCAATCCGGCCGTCAATGGTGATTCATGGCCTCACAGATATAAACAACTAAAACTACGCTTCTATTCGCCGTATGCAAATCTGCGACGTAGCAATTTGTAGCATAAAACACGGCCCAACGACCCACCTTATACCGATCTGCGACGAACTTGCATAGTTTTGTCAAACATCGATCGTTTCGAGTGGAAAGCAATCCGGCGGTCAATGGTGATTCATGGCCTGACAGATATAAACAACTATAACTCCGCTTCTATTCGTCGAATGCAAATCTGCGACATAGCAATTTTTAGCTTAAAACACGTCACATCGAGCCACCTTGTGCCGATCTGCGACGAACTTGCATAGTTTCGTCAAACATCGATCGTTTCGAGTGGTATGCAATCCGGCCGTCAATGGTGATTCATGGCCTCACAGATATAAACAATAATAACTCCGCTTCTATTATCGTATGCGAATATGCGACATAGCAATTTGTAGCTTAAAACACGTCACATCGACCCACCTTCTGCCGATCTACGACGAACTTGCATGGTTTCGTCAAACGTCGATCGTTTCGAGTGGAAAGCAATCCGGCCGTTAATGGTGATTCATGGCCTGACAGATATAAACAACTATAACTCCGCTTCCATTCGTCGAATGCAAATCTGCGACATAGCGATTTTTAGCTTGAAACACGTCACATCGACCCACCTTGTGCCGATCTGCGACGAACTTGCATAGTTTCGTCAAACATCGATCGTTTCGAGTGGTAGGCAATCCGGCCGTCAATGGTGATTCATGGCCTCACAGATATAAACAATAATAACTCCGCTTCTATTCGTCGTATGCGAATATGCGACATAGCAATTTGTAGCATAAAACACGTCACATCGACCCACCTTGTGCCGATCTGCGACGAACTTGCATAGTTTCGTCAAACATCGATCGTTTCGAGTGGTAGGCAATCCGGCCGTCAATGGTGATTCATGGCCTCACAGATATAAACAATAATAACTCCGCTTCTATTATCGTATGCGAATATGCGACATAGCAATTTGTAGCTTAAAACACGTCACATCGACCCACCTTCTGCCGATCTGCGGCGAACTTGCATGGTTTCGTCAAACGTCGATCGTTTCGAGTGGTAGGGAATCCGGCCATCAATGGTGATTCATGGCCTCACAGATATGAACAACTATAACTCCGCTTCTATTCGTCAAATGCAAATCTGCGACATAGCAATTTGTAGCTTAAAACACGCCACATCGAACCACCTTGTGCCGATCTGCGACGAACTTGCATGGTTTCGTCAAACATCGATCGTTTCGAGTGGTAGGGACTCCGGCCGTCAATGGTGATTCATGGCCTCACAGATATAAACAATAATAACTCCGCTTCTATTCGTCGAATGCAAATTTGCGACATAGCAATTTGTAGCTTAAAACACGTTACATCGACCCACCTCATGCCGATCTGCGACGTACTTGTATAGTTTCGTCAAACGTCGATCGTTTCAAGTGGTAGGCAATCCGGTAGTCAATGGCGATTCATGGCCTCACAGATATAAACAACTATAAGTCCGCTTCTATACGTCGTATGCGAATCTGCGACAAAGCAATTTGTAGCTTAAAACACGCCCCAACGAACCACCTTATACCGATCTGCGACGAACTTGCATAGTTTCGTCAAACATCGATCGTTTCGAGTGGAAAGCAATCCGGCCGTCAATGGTGATTCATGGCCTCACAGATATAAACAACTATAACTACGCTTCTATTCGCCGTATGCAAATCTGCGACGTAGCAATTTGTAGCATAAAACACGGCCCAACGACCCACCTTATACCGATCTGCGACGAACTTGCATAGTTTTGTCAAACATCGATCGTTTCGAGTGGAAAGCAATCCGGCGGTCAATGGTGATTCATGGCCTGACAGATATAAACAACTATAACTCCGCTTCTATTCGTCGAATGCAAATCTGCGACATAGCAATTTTTAGCTTAAAACACGTCACATCGACCCACCTTGTGCCGATCTGCGACGAACTTGCATAGTTTCGTCAAACATCGATCGTTTCGAGTGGTAGGCAATCCGGCCGTCAATGGTGATTCATGGCCTCACAGATATAAACAATAATAACTCCGCTTCTATTATCGTATGCGAATATGCGACATAGCAATTTGTAGCTTAAAACACGTCACATCGACCCACCTTCTGCCGATCTACGACGAACTTGCATGGTTTCGTCAAACGTCGATCGTTTCGAGTGGAAAGCAATCCGGCCGTTAATGGTGATTCATGGCCTGACAGATATAAACAACAATAACTCCGTTTCTATTCGTCGTATGCGAATCTGCGACATAGCAATTTGTAGCTTAAAACACGACACATCGACACACCTCATGCCGATCTGCGACGTACTTGTATAGTTTCGTCAAACGTCGATCGTTTCGAGTGGTAGGCAATCCGGTAGTCAATGGCGATTCATGGCCTCACCGATATAAACAACTATAAGTCCGCTTCTATACGTCGTATGCGAATCTGCGACATAGCAATTTGTAGCTTAAAACACGCCCCAACGAACCACCTTATACCGATCTGCGACGAACTTGCATAGTTTCGTCAAACATCGATCGTTTCGAGTGGAAAGCAATCCGGCCGTCAATGGTGATTCATTGCCTCACAGATATAAACAACTATAACTCCGCTTCTATTCGCCGTATGCAAATCTGCGACGTAGCAATTTGTAGCATAAAACACGGCCCAACGACCCACCTTATACCGATCTGCGACGAACTTGCATAGTTTCGTCAAACATCGATCGTTTCGAGTGGAAAGCAATCCGGCCGTCAATGGTGATTCATGGCCTGACAGATTTAAACAACTATAACTCCGCTTCTATTCGTCGTATGCGAATATGCGACATAGCAATTTGTAGCTTAAAACACGTCACATCGACCCACCTTCTGCCGATCTGCGACGAACTTGTATAGTTTCGTCAAACGTCGATCGTTTCGAGTGGTAGGCAATCCGGTAGTCAATGGCGATTCATGGCCTCACAGACATAAACAACAATAACTCCGCTTCTATTCGTCGTATGCAAATCTGCGACATAGCAATTTGTAGCATAAAACACGTCCCAACGAACCACCTTATACCGATCTGCGACGAACTTGCATAGTTTTGTCAAACATCGATCGTTTCGAGTGGAAAGCAATCCGGCGGTCAATGGTGATTCATGGCCTCACAGATATAAACAACAATAACTCCGCTTCTATACGTCGTATGCAAATCTGCGACATAGCAATTTGTAGCATAAAACACGACCCAACGACCCACCTTTTACCGATCTGCGACGAACTTGCATAGTTTCGTCAAACATCGATCGTTTCGAGTGGTAGGTAATCCGGCCGTCAATGGTGATTCATGGCCTCACAGATATAAACAACAATAACTCCGCTTCTATTCGTCGTATGCAAATCTGCGACATATCAATTTGTAGCTTAAAACACGTCACATCGACCCACCTTGTGCCGATCTGCGACAAACTTGCATAGTTTCGTCAAACATCGATCGTTTCGAGTGGTAGGCAATCCGGCCGTCAATAGTGATTCATGGCCTCACAGATATAAACAACAATAACTCCGCTTCTATTCGTCGTATGCAAATCTGCGACATAGCAATTTGTAGCTTAAAACACGTCACATCGACCCACCTTGTGCCGATCTGGGACGAACTTGCATAGTTTCGTCAAACATCGATCGTTTGGAGTGGAAAGCAATCCGGCCGTCAATGGTGATTCATGGCCTCACAGATATAAACAACAATAACTCCGCTTCTATACGTCGTATGCAAATCTGCGACATAGCAATTTGTAGCAAAAGACACGACCCAACGACCCACCTTTTACCGATCTGCGACGAACTTGCATAGTTTCGTCAAACATCGATCGTTTCGAGTGGAAAGCAATCCGGCCGTCAATGGTGATTCATGGCCTCACAGATATAAACAACAATAACTCCGCTTCTATACGTCGTATGCAAATCTGCGACATAGCAATTTGTAGCATAAAACACGACCCAACGACCCACCTTTTACCGATCTGCGACGAACTTGCATAGTTTCGTCAAACATGGATCGTTTCGAGTGGTAGGCAATCCGGTAGTCAATGGCGATTCATGGCCTCACAGATAGAAACAACTATAACTCCGCTTCTATTCGTCGTATGCGAATCTGCGACCTAGCAATTTGTAGCTTGAAACACGCCCCAATGAACCACCTTATACCGATCTGCGACGAACTTGCATAGTTTCGTCAAACATCGATCGATTCTAGTGGAAAGCAATCCGGCCGTCAATGGTGATTCATGGCCAGACAGATATAAACAACTATAACTCCGCTTCTATTCATCGAATGCAAATCTGCGACATAGCAATTTGTAGCATAAAACACGTCACATCGACCCACCTTGTGCCGATCTGCGACGAACTTGCATGGTTTCGTCAAACGTCGATCGTTTGAAGTGGAAAGCAATCCGGCCGTCAATGGTCGTTCATGGCCTCACAGATAAAAACAACAATAACTCCGCTTCTATACGTCGTACGCAAATCTGCGACATAGCAATTTGTAGCATAAAACACGACCCAACGACCCACCTTTTACCGATCTGCGACGAATTTGCATAGTTTCGTCAAACATCGATCGTTTCGAGTGGTAGGCAATCCGGCCGTCAATGGTGATTCATGGCCAGACAGATATAAACAACTATAACTCCGCTTCTATTCGTCGAATGCAAATCTGCGACATAGCAATTTGTAGCTTAAAACACGTCACATCGAACCACCTTGTGCCGATCTGCGACGAACTTGCATAGTTTCGTCAAACGTCGATCGTTTCGAGTGGTAGGCAATCCGGCCGTCAATGGTGATTCATGGCCTGACAGATATAAACAACTATAACTCAGTTTCTATTCGTCGAATTCAAATTTGCGACATAGCGTTTTGTAGCTTAAAACACGACACATCGACCAACCTCATGCCGATCTGCGACGTACTTGTATAGTTTCGTCAAACTTTGATCGTTTCGAGTGGTAGGCAAACCGGTAGTCAATGGCGATTCATGGCCTTACAGATATAAACAACTATAACTCCGCTTCTATTCGTCGTATGCGAATCTGCGACCTAGCAATTTGTAGCTTGAAACACGCCCCAATGAACCACCTTATACCGATCTGCGACGAACTTGCATAATTTCGTCAAACATCGATCGATTCTAGTGGAAAGCAATCCGGCCGTCAATGGTGATTCATGGCCAGACAGATATAAACAACTATAACTCCGCTTCTATTCGTCGTATGCGAATCTGCGACATAGCAATTTGTAGCATAAAACACTCCCCAACGAACCACCTTATACCGATCTGCGACGTACTTTTATAGTTTAGACAAACATCGATCGTTTCGAGTGGTAGGCAATCCGGCCGTCAATGGTGATTCATGGCCTCACAGATATAAACAACAATAACTCCGCTTCTATTCGTTGAATGCAAATCTGCGACATAGCAATTTGTAGCTTAGAACACGTCACATCGACCCACCTTGTGCCGATCTGGGACGAACTTGCATAGTTTCGTCAAACATCGATCGTTTCGAGTGGTAGGCAATCCGGCCGTCAATGGTGATTCATGGCCTCACAGATATAAACAACAATAATTCCGCTTCTATTCGTCGTATGCAAATCTGCGACATAGCAATTTGTAGCATAAAACACGGCCCAACGACCCACCTTTCACCGATCTGCGACGAACTTGCATAGTTTTGTCAAACATCGATCGTTTCGAGTGGAAAGCAATCCGGCAGTCAATGGTGATGCATGGCCTGACAGATATAAACAACTATAGCTCCGCTTCTATCCGTCGAATGCAAATCTGCGACATAGCGATTTGTAGCTTAAAACACGTCAAATCGACCCACCTTGTGCCGATCTGCGACGAACTTGCATAGTTTCGTCAAACATCGATCGTTTCGAGTGGTAGGCAATCCGGCCGTCAATAATGATTCATGGCCTCACAGATATAAACAACAATAACTCCGCTTCTATTCGTCGTATGCAAATCTGCAACATAGCAATTTGTAGCATAAAACACGGCCCAATGAACCACCTTATACCGATCTGCGACGAACTTGCATAGTTTCGACAAACATCGATCGTTTCGAGTGGTAGGCAATCCGGCCGTCAATGGCGATTCATGGCCTCACAGATATAAACAACTATAACTCAGCTTCTATTCGTCGTATGCGAATCTGCGACATAGCAATTTTTAGCTTAAAACACGCCCCAACGAACCACCTTATTCCGATCTGCGACGAACTTGCATAGTTTCGTCAAACATGGATCGTTTCGAGTGGTAGGCAATCCGGTAGTCAATGGCGATTCATGGCCTCACAGATAGAAACAACTATAACTCCGCTTCTATTCGTCGTATGCAAATCTGCGACATAGCAATTTGTAGCATAAAACACGGCCCAACGACCCACCTTTCACCGATCTGCGACGAACTTGCATAGTATTGTCAAACATCGATCGTTTCGAGTGGAAAGCAATCCGGCAGTCAATGGTGATGCATGGCCTGACAGATATAAACAACTATAGCTCCGCTTCTATCCGTCGAATGCAAATCTGCGACATAGCGATTTGTAGCTTAAAACACGTCACATCGACCCACCTTGTGCCGATCTGCGACGAACTTGCATGGTTTCGTCAAACGTCGATCGTTTCGAGTGGTAGGGAATCCGGCCGTCAATGGTGATTCATGGCCTGACAGATATAAACAACTATAACTCCGCTTCTATTCATCGTACGCGAATCTGCGACAAAGCGATTTGTAGCTTAAAACACGTCACATCGACCCACCTTGTGCCGATCTGCGACGAACTTGCATGGTGTCGTCAAACGTCGATCGTTTCGAGTGGTAGGGAATCCGGCCGTCAATGGTGATTCATGGCCTCACAGATATAAACAACTATAACTCAGCTTCTATTCGTCGTATGCGAATCTGCGACATAGCAATTTCTAGCTTAAAACACGCCCCAACGAACCACCTTATTCCGATCTGCGACGAACTTGCATAGTTTCGTCAAACATGGATCGTTTCGAGTGGTAGGCAATCCGGTAGTCAATGGCGATTCATGGCCTCACAGATAGAAACAACTATAACTCCGCCTCTATTCGTCGTATGCGAATCTGCGACCTAGCAATTTGTAGCTTGAAACACGCCCCAATGAACCACCTTATACCGATCTGCGACGAACTTGCATAGTTTCGTCAAACATCGATCGATTCTAGTGGAAAGCAATCCGGCCGTCAATGGTGATTCATGGCCAGACAGATATAAACAACTATAACTCCGCTTCTATTCATCGAATGCAAATCTGCGACATAGCAATTTGTAGCATAAAACACGTCACATCGACCCACCTTGTGCCGATCTGCGACGAACTTGCATGGTTTCGTCAAACGTCGATCGTTTGAAGTGGAAAGCAATCCGGCCGTCAATGGTCGTTCATGGCCTCACAGATATAAACAACAATAACTCCACTTCTATACGTCGTACGCAAATCTGCGACATAGCAATTTGTAGCATAAAACACGACCCAACGACCCACCTTTTACCGATCTGCGACGAATTTGCATAGTTTCGTCAAACATCGATCGTTTCGAGTGGTAGGCAATCCGGCCGTCAATGGTGATTCATGGCCAGACAGATATAAACAACTATAACTCCGCTTCTATTCGTCGAATGCAAATCTGCGACATAGCAATTTGTAGCTTAAAACACGTCACATCGAACCACCTTGTGCCGATCTGCGACGAACTTGCATAGTTTCGTCAAACGTCGATCGTTTCGAGTGGTAGGCAATCCGGCCGTCAATGGTGATTCATGGCCTGACAGATATAAACAACTATAACTCAGTTTCTATTCGTCGAATGCAAATTTGCGACATAGCGTTTTGTAGCTTAAAACACGACACATCGACCAACCTCATGCCGATCTGCGACGTACTTGTATAGTTTCGTCAAACTTTGACCGTTTCGAGTGGTAGGCAAACCGGTAGTCAATGGCGATTCATGGCCTTACAGATATAAACAACTATAACTCCGCTTCTATTCGTCGTATGCGAATCTGCGACCTAGCAATTTGTAGCTTGAAACACGCCCCAATGAACCACCTTATACCGATCTGCGACGAACTTGCATAGTTTTGTCAAACATCGATCGTTTCGAGTGGAAAGCAATCCGGCAGTCAATGGTGATGCATGGCCTGACAGATATAAACAACTATAGCTCCGCTTCTATCCGTCGAATGCAAATCTGCGACATAGCGATTTGTAGCTTAAAACACGTCAAATCGACCCACCTTGTGCCGATCTGCGACGAACTTGCATAGTTTCGTCAAACATCGATCGTTTCGAGTGGTAGGCAATCCGGCCGTCAATAATGATTCATGGCCTCACAGATATAAACAACAATAACTCCGCTTCTATTCGTCGTATGCAAATCTGCAACATAGCAATTTGTAGCATAAAACACGGCCCAATGAACCACCTTATACCGATCTGCGACGAACTTGCATAGTTTCGTCAAACATCGATCGTTTCGAGTGGAAAGCAATCCGGCCGTCAATGGTGATTCATGGCCTGACAGATATAAACAACAATAACTCCGCTCCTATTCATCGTATGCGAATCTGCGACAAAGCAGTTTGTAGCTTAAGACACGTCACATAGACCCACCTTGTGCCGATCTGCGACGAACTTGCATGGTTTCGTCAAACGTCGATCGTTTCGAGTGGTAGGGAATCCGGCCGTCAATGGTGATTCATGGCCTCACAGATATAAACAACTATAACTCCGCTACTATTCATCGAATGCAAATCTGCGACATAGCAATTTGTAGCTTAAAACACCTCACATCGACCCATCTCGTGCCAATCTGCGACGTACTTTTATACTTTAGACAAACATCGATCGTTTCGAGTGGTAGGCAATCCTGCCGTCAATGGTGATTCATGGCCTCACAGATATAAACAACTATAACACCGCTTCTATTCGTCGTATGCGAATCTGCGACCTTGCAATTTGTAGCTTAAAACACGCCCCAACGAACCACCTCATGCCGATCTGCGACGAACTTGCATGGTTTCGTCAAACGTCGATCGTTTCGAGTGGTAGGGAATCCGGCCGCCAATGGTGATTCATGGCCTCACAGATTTAAACAACAATAACTCCGCTTCTATTCGTCGTATGCGAATCTGCGACATAGCAATTTGTAGCTTAAAACACGCCCCAACGTACCACCTTATACCGATGTGCGACGAACATGCATAGTTTCGTCAAACATCGATCGTTTCGAGTGGAAAGCAATCCGGCCGTCAATGGTGATTCATGGCCTCACAGATATAAGCAACAATAACTCCGCTTCTATTCGTTGTATGCAAATCTGCGACATAGCAATTTGTAGCATAAAACACGACCCAACGACCCACCTTTTACCGATCTGCGACGAACTTGCATAGTTTCGTCAAACATCGATCGTTTCGAGTGGTAGGCAATCCGGCCGTCAATGGTGATTCATGGCCAGACAGATATAAACAACTATAACTCCGCTGCTATTCGTCGAATGCAAATCTGCGACATAGCAATTTGTAGCATAAAACACGTCACATCGACCCACCTTGTGCCGATCTGCGACGAACTTGCATGGTTTCGTCAAACGTCGATCGTTTCGAGTGGTAGGGAATCCGGCCGTCAATGGTGATTCATGGCCTCACAGATATAAACCACAATAACTCCGCTACTATTCGTCGTATGCTAATCTGCGACATAGCAATTTGTAGCTTAAAACACGCCCCAACGAACCACCTTATACCGATCTGCGACGAACTTGCATAGTTTTGTCAAACATCGATCGTTTCGAGTGGAAAGCAATCCGGCCGTCAATGGTGATTCATGGCCTCACAGATATAAACAACTATAACTCCGCTTCTACTCGTCGAATGCAAATTTGCGACATAGCGATTTGTAGCTTAAAACATGGCCCAACGAGCCACCTTATACCGATCTGCGACGAACTTGCATAGTTTTGTCAAACATCGATCGTTTCGAGTGGAAAGCAATCCGGCCGTCAATGGTGATTCATGTCCTCACAGATATAAACAACAATAACTCCTCTTCTATACGTCGTATGCAAATCTGCGACATAGCAATTTGTAGCATAAAACACGACCCAACGGCCCATCTTTTACCGATCTGCGACGAACTTGCATAGTTTCGTCAAACATCGATCGTTTCGAGTGGAAAGCAATCCGGCCGTCAATGGTGATTCAAGGCCTCACAGATATAAACAACAATAACAACGCTTCTATACGTCGTATGCAAATCTGCGACATAGCAATTTGTAGCATAAAACACGACCCAACGACCCACCTTATACCGATCTGCGACGAACTTGCATAGTTTCGTCAAACATCGATCGTTTGGAGTGGAAAGCAATCCGGCCGTCAATGGTGATTCATGGCCTCACAGATATAAACAACAATAACTCCGCTTCTATACGTCGTATGCAAATCTGCGACATAGCAATTTGTAGCATAAAACACGACCCAACGACCCACCTTTTACCGATCTGCGACGAACTTGCATAGTTTTGTCAAACATCGATCGTTTCGAGTGGTAGGCAATCCGGCCGTCAATGGTGATTCATGGCCTCACAGATACAAACAACAATAACTCCGCTTCTATTCGTCGTATGCGAATATTTGACATAGCAATTTGTAGCTTAAAACACGTCACATCGACTAACCTTGTGCCGATCTGCGACGAACTTGCATGGTTTCGTCAAACGTCGATCGTTTCGAGTGGTAGGGAATCCGGCCGTCAATGGTGATTCATGGCCTCACAGATATAAACCACAATAACTCCGCTTCTATTCGTCGTATGCGAATCTGCGACATAGCAATTTGTAGCTTAAAACACGACACATCGACCCACCTCATGCCGATCTGCGACGTACTTGCATAGTTTCGTCAAACATCGATCGTTTCGAGTGGAAAGCAATCCGGCCGTCAATGGTGATTCATGGCCTCACAGATATAAACAACTATAACTCCGCTTCTATTCGTCGAATGCAAATCTGCGACATAGCAATTTTTAGCCTAAAACACGTCACATCGACCCACCTTGTGCCGATCTGCGACGAACTTGCATAGTTTCGTCAAACATCGATCGTTTTGAGTGGTAGGGACTCCGGCCGTCAATGGTGATTCATGGCCTCACAGATATAAACAACAATAACTCCGCTTCTATTCGTCGTATGCGAATCTGCGACATAGCAATTTGTAGCTTACAACACGACACATCGACCCACCTCATGCCGATCTGCGACGTACTTGTATAGTTTCGTCAAACGTCGATCGTTTCGAGTGGTAGGCAATCCGGTAGTCAATGGCGATTCATGGCCTCACAGATATAAACAACTATAAGTCCGCTTCTATACGTCGTATGCGAATCTGCGACATAGCAATTTGTAGCTTAAAACGCGCCCCAACGAACCACCTTATACCGATCTGCGACGAACTTGCATAGTTTCGTCAAACATCGATCGTTTCGAGTGGAAAGCAATCCGGCCGTCAATGGTGATTCATGGCCTCACAGATATAAACAACTATAACTCCGCTTCTATTCGCCGTATGCAAATCTGTGACGTAGCAATTTGTAGCATAAAACACGGCCGAACGACCCACCTTATACCGATCTGCGACGAACTTGCATAGTTTTGTCAAACATCGATCGTTTCGAGTGGAAAGCAATCCGCCCGTCAATGGTGATTCATGGCCTGACAGATATAAACAACTATAACTCCGTTTCCATTCGTCGAATGCAAATCTGCGACATAGCAATTTGTAGCTTAAAACACGCCCCAACGAACCACCTTATACCGTTCTGCGACGAACTTGCATAGGTTCGTCAAACATCGATCGTTTCGAGTGGAAAGCAAACCGGCCGTCAATGGTGATTCATGGCCTCACAGATATAAACAACTATAACTCCGCTTCTATTCGCCGTATGCAAATCTGCGACGTAGCAATTTGTAGCATAAAACACGGCCCAACGACCCACCTTATACCGATCTGCGACGAACTTGCATAGTTTTGTCAAACATCGATCGTTTCGAGTGGAAAGCAATCCGGCCGTCAATGGTGATTCATGGCCTGACAGATTTAAACAACTATAACTCCGCTTCTATTCGTCGTATGCGAATATGCGACATAGCAATTTGTAGCTTAAAACACGTCACATCGACCCACCTTCTGCCGATCTGCGACGAACTTGCATGGTTTCGTCAAACGTCGATCGTTTCGAGTGGAAAGCAATCCGGCCGTCAATGGTGATTCATGGCCTGACAGATATAAACAACTATAACTCCGCTTCCATTCGTCGAATGCAAATCTGCGACATAGCAATTTTTAGCTTGAAACACGTCACATCGACCCACCTTGTGCCGATCTGCGACGAACTTGCATAGTTTCGTCAAACATCGATCGTTTCGAGTGGTAGGCAATCCGGCCGTCAATGGTGATTCATGGCCTCACAGATATAAACAATAATAACTCCGCTTCTATTCGTCGTATGCGAATATGCGACATAGCAATTTGTAGCATAAAACACGTCACATCGACCCACCTTGTGCCGATCTGCGACGAACTTGCATAGTTTCGTCAAACATCGATCGTTTCGAGTGGTAGGCAATCCGGCCGTCAATGGTGATTCATGGCCTCACAGATATAAACAATAATAACTCCGCTTCTATTATCGTATGCGAATATGCGACATAGCAATTTGTAGCTTAAAACACGTCACATCGACCCACCTTCTGCCGATCTGCGACGAACTTGCATGGTTTCGTCAAACGTCGATCGTTTCGAGTGGTAGGGAATCCGGCCATCAATGGTGATTCATGGCCTCACAGATATGAACAACTATAACTCCGCTTCTATTCGTCAAATGCAAATCTGCGACATAGCAATTTGTAGCTTAAAACACGCCACATCGAACCACCTTGTGCCGATCTGCGACGAACTTGCATAGTTTCGTCAAACATCGATCGTTTCGAGTGGTAGGCAATCCGGCCGTCAATGGTGATTCATGGCCTCACAGATATAAACAATAATAACTCCGCTTCTATTCGTCGTATGCGAATATGCGACATAGCAATTTGTAGCATAAAACACGTCACATCGACCCACCTTGTGCCGATCTGCGACGAACTTGCATAGTTTCGTCAAACATCGATCGTTTCGAGTGGTAGGCAATCCGGCCGTCAATGGTGATTCATGGCCTCACAGATATAAACAATAATAACTCCGCTTCTATTATCGTATGCGAATATGCGACATAGCAATTTGTAGCTTAAAACACGTCACATCGACCCACCTTCTGCCGATCTGCGACGAACTTGCATGGTTTCGTCAAACGTCGATCGTTTCGAGTGGTAGGGAATCCGGCCATCAATGGTGATTCATGGCCTCACAGATATGAACAACTATAACTCCGCTTCTATTCGTCAAATGCAAATCTGCGACATAGCAATTTGTAGCTTAAAACACGCCACATCGAACCACCTTGTGCCGATCTGCGACGAACTTGCATGGTTTCGTCAAACATCGATCGTTTCGAGTGGTAGGGACTCCGGCCGTCAATGGTGATTCATGGCCTCACAGATATAAACAATAATAACTCCGCTTCTATTCGTCGAATGCAAATTTGCGACATAGCAATTTGTAGCTTAAAACACGTTACATCGACCCACCTCATGCCGATCTGCGACGTACTTGTATAGTTTCGTCAAACGTCGATCGTTTCAAGTGGTAGGCAATCCGGTAGTCAATGGCGATTCATGGCCTCACAGATATAAACAACTATAAGTCCGCTTCTATACGTCGTATGCGAATCTGCGACAAAGCAATTTGTAGCTTAAAACACGCCCCAACGAACCACCTTATACCGATCTGCGACGAACTTGCATAGTTTCGTCAAACATCGATCGTTTCGAGTGGAAAGCAATCCGGCCGTCAATGGTGATTCATGGCCTCACAGATATAAACAACTATAACTACGCTTCTATTCGCCGTATGCAAATCTGCGACGTAGCAATTTGTAGCATAAAACACGGCCCAACGACCCACCTTATACCGATCTGCGACGAACTTGCATAGTTTTGTCAAACATCGATCGTTTCGAGTGGAAAGCAATCCGGCGGTCAATGGTGATTCATGGCCTGACAGATATAAATAACTATAACTCCGCTTCTATTCGTCGAATGCAAATCTGCGACATAGCAATTTTTAGCTTAAAACACGTCACATCGACCCACCTTGTGCCGATCTGCGACGAACTTGCATAGTTTCGTCAAACATCGATCGTTTCGAGTGGTAGGCAATCCGGCCGTCAATGGTGATTCATGGCCTCACAGATATAAACAATAATAACTCCGCTTCTATTATCGTATGCGAATATGCGACATAGCAATTTGTAGCTTAAAACACGTCACATCGACCCACCTTCTGCCGATCTACGACGAACTTGCATGGTTTCGTCAAACGTCGATCGTTTCGAGTGGAAAGCAATCCGGCCGTTAATGGTGATTCATGGCCTGACAGATATAAACAACTATAACTCCGCTTCCATTCGTCGAATGCAAATCTGCGACATAGCAATTTGTTGCTTAAAACACGTCACATCGACCCACCTTGTGCCGATCTGCGACGAACTTGCATGGTTTCGTCAAACATCGATCGTTTCGAGTGGTAGGGACTCCGGCCGTCAATGGTGATTCATGGCCTCACAGATATAAACAACAATAACTCCGTTTCTATTCGTCGTATGCGAATCTGCGACATAGCAATTTGTAGCTTAAAACACGACACATCGACACACCTCATGCCGATCTGCGACGTACTTGTATAGTTTCGTCAAACGTCGATCGTTTCGAGTGGTAGGCAATCCGGTAGTCAATGGCGATTCATGGCCTCACCGATATAAACAACTATAAGTCCGCTTCTATACGTCGTATGCGAATCTGCGACATAGCAATTTGTAGCTTAAAACACGCCCCAACGAACCACCTTATACCGATCTGCGACGAACTTGCATAGTTTCGTCAAACATCGATCGTTTCGAGTGGAAAGCAATCCGGCCGTCAATGGTGATTCATTGCCTCACAGATATAAACAACTATAACTCCGCTTCTATTCGCCGTATGCAAATCTGCGACGTAGCAATTTGTAGCATAAAACACGGCCCAACGACCCACCTTATACCGATCTGCGACGAACTTGCATAGTTTCGTCAAACATCGATCGTTTCGAGTGGAAAGCAATCCGGCCGTCAATGGTGATTCATGGCCTGACAGATTTAAACAACTATAACTCCGCTTCTATTCGTCGTATGCGAATATGCGACATAGCAATTTGTAGCTTAAAACACGTCACATCGACCCACCTTCTGCCGATCTGCGACGAACTTGCATGGTTTCGTCAAACGTCGATCGTTTCGAGTGGAAAGCAATCCGGCCGTCAATGGTGATTCATGGCCTGACAGATATAAACAACTATAACTCCGCGTCCATTCGTCGAATGCAAATCTGCGACATAGCAATTTTTAGCTTGAAACACGTCACATCGACCCACCTTGTGCCGATCTGCGACGAACTTGCATAGTTTCGTCAAACATCGATCGTTTCGAGTGGTAGGCAATCCGGCCGTCAATGGTGATTCATGGCCTCACAGATATAAACAATAATAACTCCGCTTCTATTCGTCGTATGCGAATATGCGACATAGCAATTTGTAGCATAAAACACGTCACATCGACCCACCTTCTGCCGATCTGCGACGAACTTGCATGGTTTCGTCAAACATCGGTCGTTTCGAGTGGTGGGGACTCCGGCCGTCAATGGTGATTCATGGCCTCACAGATATAAACAATAATAACTCCGCTTCTATTATCGTATGCGAATATGCGACATAGCAATTTGTAGCTTAAAACACGTCACATCGACCCACCTTCTGCCGATCTGCGACGAACTTGCATGGTTTCGTCAAACGTCGATCGTTTCGAGTGGTAGGGAATCCGGCCATCAATGGTGATTCATGGCCTCACAGATATGAACAACTATAACTCCGTTTCTATTCGTCAAATGCAAATCTGCGACATAGTAATTTGTAGCTTAAAACACGCCACATCGACTCACCTTGTGCCGATCTGCGACGAACTTGCACGGTTTCGTCAAACATCGATCGTTTCGAGTGGTAGGGACTCCGGCCGTCAATGGTGATTCATGGCCTCACAGATATAAACAATAATAACTCCGCTTCTATTCGTCGAATGCAAATTTGCGACATAGCAATTTGTAGCTTAAAACACGTTACATCGACCCACCTCATGCCGATCTGCGACGTACTTGTATAGTTTCGTCAAACGTCGATCGTTTCAAGTGGTAGGCAATCCGGTAGTCAATGGCGATTCATGGCCTCACAGATATAAACAACTATAAGTCCGCTTCTATACGTCGTATGCGAATCTGCGACAAAGCAATTTGTAGCTTAAAACACGCCCCAACGAACCACCTTATACCGATCTGCGACGAACTTGCATAGTTTCGTCAAACATCGATCGTTTCGAGTGGAAAGCAATCCGGCCGTCAATGGTGATTCATGGACTCACAGATATAAACAACTATAACTACGCTTCTATTCGCCGTATGCAAATCTGCGACGTAGCAATTTGTAGCATAAAACACGGCCCAACGACCCACCTTATACCGATCTGCGACGAACTTGCATAGTTTTGTCAAACATCGATCGTTTCGAGTGGAAAGCAATCCGGCGGTCAATGGTGATTCATGGCCTGACAGATATAAACAACTATAACTCCGCTTCTATTCGTCGAATGCAAATCTGCGACATAGCAATTTTTAGCTTAAAACACGTCACATCGACCCACCTTGTGCCGATCTGCGACGAACTTGCATAGTTTCGTCAAACATCGATCGTTTCGAGTGGAAGGCAATCCGGCCGTCAATGGTGATTCATGGCCTCACAGATATAAACAATAATAACTCCGCTTCTATTATCGTATGCGAATATGCGACATAGCAATTTGTAGCTTAAAACACGTCACATCGACCCACCTTCGGCCGATCTGCGACGAACTTGCATAGTTTCGTCAATCGTCGATCGTTTCGAGTGGAAAGCAATCCGGCCGTCAATGGTGATTCATGGCCTCACAGATATAAACAACTATAAGTCCGCTTCTATACGTCGTATGCGAATCTGCGACATAGCAATTTGTAGCTTAAAACACGCCCCAACGAACCACCTTATACCGATCTGCGACGAACTTGCATAGTTTCGTCAAACATCGATCGTTTCGAGTGGAAAGCAATCCGGCCGTCAATGGTGATTCATTGCCTCACAGATATAAACAACTATAACTCCGTTTCCATTCGTCGAATGCAAATCTGCGACATAGCAATTTTTAGCTTAAAACACGTCACATCGACCCACCTTGTGCCGATCTGCGACGAACTTGCATAGTTTCGTCAAACATCGATCGTATCGAGTGGTAGGCAATCCGGCCGTCAATGGTGATTCATGGCCTCACAGATATAAACAATAATAACTCCGCTTCTATTCGTCGTATGCGTATATGCGACATAGCAATTTGTTGCTTAAAACACGTCACATCGACCCACCTTCTGCCGATCTGCGACGAATTTGCATGGTTTCGTCAAACGTCGATCGTTTCGAGTGGTAGGGAATCCGGCCATCAATGGAGATTCATGGCCTCACAGATATAAACAACTATAACTCCGCTTCTATTCGTCGAATGCAAATCTGCGACATAGCAATTTGTAGCTTAAACCACGTCACATCGACCCACTTTGTGCCGATCTGCGACGAACTTGCATAGTTTCGTCAAACATCGATCGTTTCGAGTGGTAGGCAATCCGGCCGTCAATGGTGATTCATGGCCTCACAGATATAAACAATAATAACTCCGCTTCTATTCGTCGTATGCGAATATGCGACATAGCCATTTGTAGCTTAAAACACGTCACATCGACCCACCTTCTGCCGATCTGCGACGAACTTGCATGGTGTCGTCAAACATCGATCATTTCGAGTGGTAGGGACTCCGGCCGTCAATGGTGATTCATGGCCTCACAGATATAAACAACAATAACTCCGCTTCTATTCGTCGTATGCGAATCTGCGACATAGCAATTTGTAGCTTAAAACACGACACATCGACCCACCTCATGCCGATCTGCGACGTACTTGTATAGTTTCGTCAAACGTCGATCGTTTCGAGTGGTAGGCAATCCGGTAGTCAATGGCGATTCATGGCCTCACAGATATAAACAACTATAAGTCCGCTTTTATACGTCGTATGCGAATCTGCGACATAGCAATTTGTAGCTTAAAACACGACCCATCGAACGACCTTATACCGATCTGCGACGAACTTGCATAGGTTCGTCAAACATCGATCGTTTCGAGTGGAAAGCAAACCGGCCGTCAATGGTGATTCATGGCCTCACAGATATAAACAACTATAACTCCGCTTCTATTCACCGTATGCAAATCTGCGACGTAGCAATTTGTAGCATAAAACACGGCCCAACGACCCACCTTATACCGATCTGCGACGAACTTGCATAGTTTTGTCAAACATCGATCGTTTCGAGTGGAAAGCAATCCGGCGGTCAATGGTGATTCATGGCCTGACAGATATAAACAACTATAACTCCGCTTCTATTCGTCGAATGCAAATCTGCGACATAGCAATTTTTAGCTTAAAACACGTCACATCGACCCACCTTCTGCCGATCTGCGACGAACTTGCATAGTTTCGTTAAACATCGATCGTTTCGAGTGGTAGGCAATCCGGCCGTCAATGGTGATTCATGGCCTCACAGATATAAACAATAATAACTCCGCTTCTATTATCGTATGCGAATATGCGACATAGCAATTTGTAGCTTAAAACACGTCACATCGACCCACCTTCTGCCGATCTGCGACGAACTTGCATAGTTTCGTCAATCGTCGATCGTTTCGAGTGGAAAGCAATCCGGCCGTCAATGGTGATTCATGGCCTCACAGATATAAACAACTATAAGTCCGCTTCTATACGTCGTATGCGAATCTGCGACATAGCAATTTGTAGCTTAAAACACGCCCCAACGAACCACCTTATACCGATCTGCGACGAACTTGCATAGTTTCGTCAAACATCGATCGTTTCGAGTGGAAAGCAATCCGGCCGTCAATGGTGATTCATTGCCTCACAGATATAAACAACTATAACTCCGTTTCCATTCGTCGAATGCAAATCTGCGACATAGCAATTTTTAGCTTAAAACACGTCACATCGACCCACCTTCTGCCGATCTGCGACGAACTTGCATAGTTTCGTCAAACATCGATCGTATCGAGTGGTAGGCAATCCGGCCGTCAATGGTGATTCATGGCCTCACAGATATAAACAATAATAACTCCGCTTCTATTCGTCGTATGCGTATATGCGACATAGCAATTTGTTGCTTAAAACACGTCACATCGACCCACTTTCTGCCGATCTGCGACGAATTTGCATGGTTTCGTCAAACGTCGATCGTTTCGAGTGGTAGGGAATCCGGCCATCAATGGTGATTCATGGCCTCACAGATATAAACAACTATAACTCCGCTTCTATTCGTCGAATGCAAATCTGCGACATAGCAATTTGTAGCTTAAACCACGTCACATCGACCCACTTTGTGCCGATCTGCGACGAACTTGCATAGTTTCGTCAAACATCGATCGTTTCGAGTGGTAGGCAATCCGGCCGTCAATGGTGATTCATGGCCTCACAGATATAAACAATAATAACTCCGCTTCTATTCGTCGTATGCGAATATGCGACATAGCCATTTGTAGCTTAAAACACGTCACATCGACCCACCTTCTGCCGATCTGCGACGAACTTGCATGGTTTCGTCAAACATCGATCATTTCGAGTGGTAGGGACTCCGGCCGTCAATGGTGATTCATGGCCTCACAGATATAAACAACAATAACTCCGCTTCTATTCGTCGTATGCTAATCTGCGACATAGCAATTTGTAGCTTAAAACACGACACATCGACCCACCTCATGCCGATCTGCGACGTACTTGTATAGTTTCGTCAAACGTCGATCGTTTCGAGTGGTAGGCAATCCGGTAGTCAATGGCGATTCATGGCCTCACAGATATAAACAACTATAAGTCCGCTTTTATACGTCGTATGCGAATCTGCGACATAGCAATTTGTAGCTTAAAACACGCCCCAACGAACGACCTTATACCGATCTGCGACGAACTTGCATAGGTTCGTCAAACATCGATCGTTTCGAGTGGAAAGCAAACCGGCCGTCAATGGTGATTCATGGCCTCACAGATATAAACAACTATAACTCCGCTTCTATTCACCGTATGCAAATCTGCGACGTAGCAATTTGTAGCATAAAACACGGCCCAACGACCCACCTTATACCGATCTGCGACGAACTTGCATAGTTTTGTCAAACATCGATCGTTTCGAGTGGAAAGCAATCCGGCCGTCAATGGTGATTCATGGCCTGACAGATATAAACAACTATAACTCCGCTTCCATTCGTCGAATGCAAATCTGCGACATAGCAATTTGTAGCTTAAAACACGTCACATCGACCCACCTTGTGCCGATCTGCGACGAACTTGCATAGTTTCGTCAAACATCGATCGTTTCGAGTGGTAGGCAATCCGGCCGTCAATGGTGATTCATGGCCTCACGGATATAAACAACTATAACTCTGCTTCTGTTCGTCGTATGCAAATCTGCGACATAGCAATTTGTAGCTTAAAACACGACACATCGACCCACCTCATGCCGATCTGCGACGTACTTGTATAGTTTTGTCAAACGTCGATCGTTTCGAGGGGTAGGCAATCCGGTAGTCAATGGCGATTCATGGCCTCACAGATATAAACAACTATAACTCCGCTTCTATTCGTCGAATGCAAATTTGCGACATAGCAATTTGTAGCTTAAAACACGTTACATCGACCCACCTTGTGTCGATCTGCGACGAACTTGCATGGTTTCGTCAAACGTCGATCGTTTCGAGTGGTAGGGAATCCGGCCGTCAATGGTGATTCATGGCCTCACAGATATAAACAACAATAACTCCGCTTCTATTCGTCGTATGCGAATATGCGACATAGTAATTTGTAGCTTAAAACACGTCAGATCGACCCACCTTCTGCCGATCTGCGACGAACTTGCATGGTTTCGTCAAACGTCGATCGTTTCGAGTGGTAGGGAATCCGGCCGTCAATGGTGATTCATGGCCTCACAGATATAAACAACTATAACACCGCTTCTATTCGTCGAATGCAAATCTGCGACATAGCAATTTGTAGCTTAAAACACGTCACATCGACCCACCTTATACCGATCTGCGACGAACTTGCATAGTTTTGTCAAACATCGATCGTTTCGAGTGGTAGGCAATCCGGCCGTCAATGGTGATTCATGGCCTCACAGATATAAACAATAATAACTCCGCTTCTATTCGTCGTATGCGAATATGCGACATAGCAATTTGTAGCTTAAAACACGTCACATCGACCCACCTTCTGCCGATCTGCGACGAACTTGCATGGTTTCGTCAAACGTCGATCGTTTCGAGTGGAAAGCAATCCGGCCGTCAATGGTGATTCATGGCCTGACAGATATAAACAACTATAACTCCGCTTCCATTCGTCGAATGCAAATCTGCGACATAGCAATTTTTAGCTTGAAACACGTCACATCGACCCACCTTGTGCCGATGTGCGACGAACTTGCATAGTTTCGTCAAACATCGATCGTTTCGAGTGGTAGGCAATCCGGCCGTCAATGGTGATTCATGGCCTCACAGATATAAACAATAATAACTCCGCTTCTATTCGTCGTATGCGAATATGCGACATAGCAATTTGTAGCATAAAACACGTCACATCGACCCACCTTCTGCCGATCTGCGACGAACTTGCATGGTTTCGTCAAACATCGGTCGTTTCGAGTGGTGGGGACTCCGGCCGTCAATGGTGATTCATGGCCTCACAGATATAAACAATAATAACTCCGCTTCTATTATCGTATGCGAATATGCGACATAGCAATTTGTAGCTTAAAACACGTCACATCGACCCACCTTCTGCCGATCTGCGACGAACTTGCATGGTTTCGTCAAACGTCGATCGTTTCGAGTGGTAGGGAATCCGGCCATCAATGGTGATTCATGGCCTCACAGATATGAACAACTATAACTCCGTTTCTATTCGTCAAATGCAAATCTGCGACATAGTAATTTGTAGCTTAAAACACGCCACATCGACCCACCTTGTGCCGATCTGCGACGAACTTGCATGGTTTCGTCAAACATCGATCGTTTCGAGTGGTAGGCAATCCGGCCGTCAATGGTGATTCATGGCCTCACAGATATAAACAATAATAACTCCGCTTCTATTCGTCGAATGCAAATTTGCGACATAGCAATTTGTAGCTTAAAACACGTTACATCGACCCACCTCATGCCGATCTGCGACGTACTTGTATAGTTTCGTCAAACGTCGATCGTTTCAAGTGGTAGGCAATCCGGTAGTCAATGGCGATTCATGGCCTCACAGATATAAACAACTATAAGTCCGCTTCTATACGTCGTATGCGAATCTGCGACAAAGCAATTTGTAGCTTAAAACACGCCCCAACGAACCACCTTATACCGATCTGCGACGAACTTGCATAGTTTCGTCAAACATCGATCGTTTCGAGTGGAAAGCAATCCGGCCGTCAATGGTGATTCATGGACTCACAGATATAAACAACTATAACTACGCTTCTATTCGCCGTATGCAAATCTGCGACGTAGCAATTTGTAGCATAAAACACGGCCCAACGACCCACCTTATACCGATCTGCGACGAACTTGCATAGTTTTGTCAAACATCGATCGTTTCGAGTGGAAAGCAATCCGGCGGTCAATGGTGATTCATGGCCTGACAGATATAAACAACTATAACTCCGCTTCTATTCGTCGAATGCAAATCTGCGACATAGCAATTTTTAGCTTAAAACACGTCACATCGACCCACCTTGTGCCGATCTGCAACGAACTTGCATAGTTTCGTCAAACATCGATCGTTTCGAGTGGTAGGCAATCCGGCCGTCAATGGTGATTCATGGCCTCACAGATATAAACAACTATAACTCCGCTTCTATTCACCGTATGCAAATCTGCGACGTAGCAATTTGTAGCATAAAACACGGCCCAACGACCCACCTTATACCGATCTGCGACGAACTTGCATAGTTTTGTCAAACATCGATCGTTTCGAGTGGAAAGCAATCCGGCCGTCAATGGTGATTCATGGCCTGACAGATATAAACAACTATAACTCCGCTTCCATTCGTCGAATGCAAATCTGCGACATAGCAATTTTTAGCTTAAAACACGTCACATCGACCCACCTTGTGCCGATCTGCGACGAACTTGCATAGTTTCGTCAAACATCGATCGTTTCGAGTGGTAGGCAATCCGGCCGTCAATGGTGATTCATGGCCTCACGGATATAAACAACTATAACTCTGCTTCTGTTCGTCGTATGCAAATCTGCGACATAGCAATTTGTAGCTTAAAACACGACACATCGACCCACCTCATGCCGATCTGCGACGTACTTGTATAGTTTTGTCAAACGTCGATCGTTTCGAGGGGTAGGCAATCCGGTAGTCAATGGCGATTCATGGCCTCACAGATATAAACAACTATAACTCCGCTTCTATTCGTCGAATGCAAATTTGCGACATAGCAATTTGTAGCTTAAAACACGTTACATCGACCCACCTTGTGTCGATCTGCGACGAACTTGCATGGTTTCGTCAAACGTCGATCGTTTCGAGTGGTAGGGAATCCGGCCGTCAATGGTGATTCATGGCCTCACAGATATAAACAACAATAACTCCGCTTCTATTCGTCGTATGCGAATATGCGACATAGTAATTTGTAGCTTAAAACACGTCAGATCGACCCACCTTCTGCCGATCTGCGACGAACTTGCATGGTTTCGTCAAACGTCGATCGTTTCGAGTGGTAGGGAATCCGGCCGTCAATGGTGATTCATGGCCTCACAGATATAAACAACTATAACACCGCTTCTATTCGTCGAATGCAAATCTGCGACATAGCAATTTGTAGCTTAAAACACGTCACATCGACCCACCTTATACCGATCTGCGACGAACTTGCATAGTTTTGTCAAACATCGATCGTTTCGAGTGGTAGGCAATCCGGCCGTCAATGGTGATTCATGGCCTCACAGATATAAACAATAATAACTCCGCTTCTATTCGTCGTATGCGAATATGCGACATAGCAATTTGTAGCTTAAAACACGTCACATCGACCCACCTTCTGCCGATCTGCGACGAACTTGCATGGTTTCGTCAAACGTCGATCGTTTCGAGTGGAAAGCAATCCGGCCGTCAATGGTGATTCATGGCCTGACAGATATAAACAACTATAACTCCGCTTCCATTCGTCGAATGCAAATCTGCGACATAGCAATTTTTAGCTTGAAACACGTCACATCGACCCACCTTGTGCCGATGTGCGACGAACTTGCATAGTTTCGTCAAACATCGATCGTTTCGAGTGGTAGGCAATCCGGCCGTCAATGGTGATTCATGGCCTCACAGATATAAACAACAATAACTCCGCTTCTATTCGTCGTATGCGAATATGCGACATAGCAATTTGTAGCATAAAACACGTCACATCGACCCACCTTCTGCCGATCTGCGACGAACTTGCATGGTTTCGTCAAACATCGGTCGTTTCGAGTGGTGGGGACTCCGGCCGTCAATGGTGATTCATGGCCTCACAGATATAAACAATAATAACTCCGCTTCTATTATCGTATGCGAATATGCGACATAGCAATTTGTAGCTTAAAACACGTCACATCGACCCACCTTCTGCCGATCTGCGACGAACTTGCATGGTTTCGTCAAACGTCGATCGTTTCGAGTGGTAGGGAATCCGGCCATCAATGGTGATTCATGGCCTCACAGATATGAACAACTATAACTCCGTTTCTATTCGTCAAATGCAAATCTGCGACATAGTAATTTGTAGCTTAAAACACGCCACATCGACCCACCTTGTGCCGATCTGCGACGAACTTGCATGGTTTCGTCAAACATCGATCGTTTCGAGTGGTAGGGACTCCGGCCGTCAATGGTGATTCATGGCCTCACAGATATAAACAATAATAACTCCGCTTCTATTCGTCGAATGCAAATTTGCGACATAGCAATTTGTAGCTTAAAACACGTTACATCGACCCACCTCATGCCGATCTGCGACGTACTTGTATAGTTTCGTCAAACGTCGATCGTTTCAAGTGGTAGGCAATCCGGTAGTCAATGGCGATTCATGGCCTCACAGATATAAACAACTATAAGTCCGCTTCTATACGTCGTATGCGAATCTGCGACAAAGCAATTTGTAGCTTAAAACACGCCCCAACGAACCACCTTATACCGATCTGCGACGAACTTGCATAGTTTCGTCAAACATCGATCGTTTCGAGTGGAAAGCAATCCGGCCGTCAATGGTGATTCATGGACTCACAGATATAAACAACTAAAACTACGCTTCTATTCGCCGTATGCAAATCTGCGACGTAGCAATTTGTAGCATAAAACACGGCCCAACGACCCACCTTATACCGATCTGCGACGAACTTGCATAGTTTTGTCAAACATCGATCGTTTCGAGTGGAAAGCAATCCGGCGGTCAATGGTGATTCATGGCCTGACAGATATAAACAACTATAACTCCGCTTCTATTCGTCGAATGCAAATCTGCGACATAGCAATTTTTAGCTTAAAACACGTCACATCGACCCACCTTGTGCCGATCTGCAACGAACTTGCATAGTTTCGTCAAACATCGATCGTTTCGAGTGGTAGGCAATCCGGCCGTCAATGGTGATTCATGGCCTCACAGATATAAACAATAATAACTCCGCTTCTATTATCGTATGCGAATATGCGACATAGCAATTTGTAGCTTAAAACACGTCACATCGACCCACCTTCTGCCGATCTACGACGAACTTGCATGGTTTCGTCAAACGTCGATCGTTTCGAGTGGAAAGCAATCCGGCCGTTAATGGTGATTCATGGCCTGACAGATATAAACAACTATAACTCCGCTTCCATTCGTCGAATGCAAATCTGCGACATAGCAATTTGTTGCTTAAAACACGTCACATCGACCCACCTTGTGCCGATCTGCGACGAACTTGCATGGTTTCGTCAAACATCGATCGTTTCGAGTGGTAGGGACTCCGGCCGTCAATGGTGATTCATGGCCTCACAGATATAAACAACAATAACTCCGTTTCTATTCGTCGTATGCGAATCTGCGACATAGCAATTTGTAGCTTAAAACACGACACATCGACACACCTCATGCCGATCTGCGACGTACTTGTATAGTTTCGTCAAACGTCGATCGTTTCGAGTGGTAGGCAATCCGGTAGTCAATGGCGATTCATGGCCTCACCGATATAAACAACTATAAGTCCGCTTCTATACGTCGTATGCGAATCTGCGACATAGCAATTTGTAGCTTAAAACACGCCCCAACGAACCACCTTATACCGATCTGCGACGAACTTGCATAGTTTCGTCAAACATCGATCGTTTCGAGTGGAAAGCAATCCGGCCGTCAATGGTGATTCATTGCCTCACAGATATAAACAACTATAACTCCGCTTCTATTCGCCGTATGCAAATCTGCGACGTAGCAATTTGTAGCATAAAACACGGCCCAACGACCCACCTTATACCGATCTGCGACGAACTTGCATAGTTTCGTCAAACATCGATCGTTTCGAGTGGAAAGCAATCCGGCCGTCAATGGTGATTCATGGCCTGACAGATTTAAACAACTATAACTCCGCTTCTATTCGTCGTATGCGAATATGCGACATAGCAATTTGTAGCTTAAAACACGTCACATCGACCCACCTTCTGCCGATCTGCGACGAACTTGCATGGTTTCGTCAAACGTCGATCGTTTCGAGTGGAAAGCAATCCGGCCGTCAATGGTGATTCATGGCCTGACAGATATAAACAACTATAACTCCGCGTCCATTCGTCGAATGCAAATCTGCGACATAGCAATTTTTAGCTTGAAACACGTCACATCGACCCACCTTGTGCCGATCTGCGACGAACTTGCATAGTTTCGTCAAACATCGATCGTTTCGAGTGGTAGGCAATCCGGCCGTCAATGGTGATTCATGGCCTCACAGATATAAACAATAATAACTCCGCTTCTATTCGTCGTATGCGAATATGCGACATAGCAATTTGTAGCATAAAACACGTCACATCGACCCACCTTCTGCCGATCTGCGACGAACTTGCATGGTTTCGTCAAACATCGGTCGTTTCGAGTGGTGGGGACTCCGGCCGTCAATGGTGATTCATGGCCTCACAGATATAAACAATAATAACTCCGCTTCTATTATCGTATGCGAATATGCGACATAGCAATTTGTAGCTTAAAACACGTCACATCGACCCACCTTCTGCCGATCTGCGACGAACTTGCATGGTTTCGTCAAACGTCGATCGTTTCGAGTGGTAGGGAATCCGGCCATCAATGGTGATTCATGGCCTCACAGATATGAACAACTATAACTCCGTTTCTATTCGTCAAATGCAAATCTGCGACATAGTAATTTGTAGCTTAAAACACGCCACATCGACCCACCTTGTGCCGATCTGCGACGAACTTGCACGGTTTCGTCAAACATCGATCGTTTCGAGTGGTAGGGACTCCGGCCGTCAATGGTGATTCATGGCCTCACAGATATAAACAATAATAACTCCGCTTCTATTCGTCGAATGCAAATTTGCGACATAGCAATTTGTAGCTTAAAACACGTTACATCGACCCACCTCATGCCGATCTGCGACGTACTTGTATAGTTTCGTCAAACGTCGATCGTTTCAAGTGGTAGGCAATCCGGTAGTCAATGGCGATTCATGGCCTCACAGATATAAACAACTATAAGTCCGCTTCTATACGTCGTATGCGAATCTGCGACAAAGCAATTTGTAGCTTAAAACACGCCCCAACGAACCACCTTATACCGATCTGCGACGAACTTGCATAGTTTCGTCAAACATCGATCGTTTCGAGTGGAAAGCAATCCGGCCGTCAATGGTGATTCATGGACTCACAGATATAAACAACTATAACTACGCTTCTATTCGCCGTATGCAAATCTGCGACGTAGCAATTTGTAGCATAAAACACGGCCCAACGACCCACCTTATACCGATCTGCGACGAACTTGCATAGTTTTGTCAAACATCGATCGTTTCGAGTGGAAAGCAATCCGGCGGTCAATGGTGATTCATGGCCTGACAGATATAAACAACTATAACTCCGCTTCTATTCGTCGAATGCAAATCTGCGACATAGCAATTTTTAGCTTAAAACACGTCACATCGACCCACCTTGTGCCGATCTGCGACGAACTTGCATAGTTTCGTCAAACATCGATCGTTTCGAGTGGTAGGCAATCCGGCCGTCAATGGTGATTCATGGCCTCACAGATATAAACAATAATAACTCCGCTTCTATTATCGTATGCGAATATGCGACATAGCAATTTGTAGCTTAAAACACGTCACATCGACCCACCTTCGGCCGATCTGCGACGAACTTGCATAGTTTCGTCAATCGTCGATCGTTTCGAGTGGAAAGCAATCCGGCCGTCAATGGTGATTCATGGCCTCACAGATATAAACAACTATAAGTCCGCTTCTATACGTCGTATGCGAATCTGCGACATAGCAATTTGTAGCTTAAAACACGCCCCAACGAACCACCTTATACCGATCTGCGACGAACTTGCATAGTTTCGTCAAACATCGATCGTTTCGAGTGGAAAGCAATCCGGCCGTCAATGGTGATTCATTGCCTCACAGATATAAACAACTATAACTCCGTTTCCATTCGTCGAATGCAAATCTGCGACATAGCAATTTTTAGCTTAAAACACGTCACATCGACCCACCTTGTGCCGATCTGCGACGAACTTGCATAGTTTCGTCAAACATCGATCGTATCGAGTGGTAGGCAATCCGGCCGTCAATGGTGATTCATGGCCTCACAGATATAAACAATAATAACTCCGCTTCTATTCGTCGTATGCGTATATGCGACATAGCAATTTGTTGCTTAAAACACGTCACATCGACCCACCTTCTGCCGATCTGCGACGAATTTGCATGGTTTCGTCAAACGTCGATCGTTTCGAGTGGTAGGGAATCCGGCCATCAATGGTGATTCATGGCCTCACAGATATAAACAACTATAACTCCGCTTCTATTCGTCGAATGCAAATCTGCGACATAGCAATTTGTAGCTTAAACCACGTCACATCGACCCACTTTGTGCCGATCTGCGACGAACTTGCATAGTTTCGTCAAACATCGATCGTTTCGAGTGGTAGGCAATCCGGCCGTCAATGGTGATTCATGGCCTCACAGATATAAACAATAATAACTCCGCTTCTATTCGTCGTATGCGAATATGCGACATAGCCATTTGTAGCTTAAAACACGTCACATCGACCCACCTTCTGCCGATCTGCGACGAACTTGCATGGTGTCGTCAAACATCGATCATTTCGAGTGGTAGGGACTCCGGCCGTCAATGGTGATTCATGGCCTCACAGATATAAACAACAATAACTCCGCTTCTATTCGTCGTATGCGAATCTGCGACATAGCAATTTGTAGCTTAAAACACGACACATCGACCCACCTCATGCCGATCTGCGACGTACTTGTATAGTTTCGTCAAACGTCGATCGTTTCGAGTGGTAGGCAATCCGGTAGTCAATGGCGATTCATGGCCTCACAGATATAAACAACTATAAGTCCGCTTTTATACGTCGTATGCGAATCTGCGACATAGCAATTTGTAGCTTAAAACACGCCCCAACGAACGACCTTATACCGATCTGCGACGAACTTGCATAGGTTCGTCAAACATCGATCGTTTCGAGTGGAAAGCAAACCGGCCGTCAATGGTGATTCATGGCCTCACAGATATAAACAACTATAACTCCGCTTCTATTCACGGTATGCAAATCTGCGACGTAGCAATTTGTAGCATAAAACACGGCCCAACGACCCACCTTATACCGATCTGCGACGAACTTGCATAGTTTTGTCAAACATCGATCGTTTCGAGTGGAAAGCAATCCGGCGGTCAATGGTGATTCATGGCCTGACAGATATAAACAACTATAACTCCGCTTCTATTCGTCGAATGCAAATCTGCGACATAGCAATTTTTAGCTTAAAACACGTCACATCGACCCACCTTCTGCCGATCTGCGACGAACTTGCATAGTTTCGTTAAACATCGATCGTTTCGAGTGGTAGGCAATCCGGCCGTCAATGGTGATTCATGGCCTCACAGATATAAACAATAATAACTCCGCTTCTATTATCGTATGCGAATATGCGACATAGCAATTTGTAGCTTAAAACACGTCACATCGACCCACCTTCTGCCGATCTGCGACGAACTTGCATAGTTTCGTCAATCGTCGATCGTTTCGAGTGGAAAGCAATCCGGCCGTCAATGGTGATTCATGGCCTCACAGATATAAACAACTATAAGTCCGCTTCTATACGTCGTATGCGAATCTGCGACATAGCAATTTGTAGCTTAAAACACGCCCCAACGAACCACCTTATACCGATCTGCGACGAACTTGCATAGTTTCGTCAAACATCGATCGTTTCGAGTGGAAAGCAATCCGGCCGTCAATGGTGATTCATTGCCTCACAGATATAAACAACTATAACTCCGTTTCCATTCGTCGAATGCAAATCTGCGACATAGCAATTTTTAGCTTAAAACACGTCACATCGACCCACCTTGTGCCGATCTGCGACGAACTTGCATAGTTTCGTCAAACATCGATCGTATCGAGTGGTAGGCAATCCGGCCGTCAATGGTGATTCATGGCCTCACAGATATAAACAATAATAACTCCGCTTCTATTCGTCGTATGCGTATATGCGACATAGCAATTTGTTGCTTAAAACACGTCACATCGACCCACCTTCTGCCGATCTGCGACGAATTTGCATGGTTTCGTCAAACGTCGATCGTTTCGAGTGGTAGGGAATCCGGCCATCAATGGTGATTCATGGCCTCACAGATATAAACAACTATAACTCCGCTTCTATTCGTCGAATGCAAATCTGCGACATAGCAATTTGTAGCTTAAACCACGTCACATCGACCCACTTTGTGCCGATCTGCGACGAACTTGCATAGTTTCGTCAAACATCGATCGTTTCGAGTGGTAGGCAATCCGGCCGTCAATGGTGATTCATGGCCTCACAGATATAAACAATAATAACTCCGCTTCTATTCGTCGTATGCGAATATGCGACATAGCCATTTGTAGCTTAAAACACGTCACATCGACCCACCTTCTGCCGATCTGCGACGAACTTGCATGGTTTCGTCAAACATCGATCATTTCGAGTGGTAGGGACTCCGGCCGTCAATGGTGATTCATGGCCTCACAGATATAAACAACAATAACTCCGCTTCTATTCGTCGTATGCGAATCTGCGACATAGCAATTTGTAGCTTAAAACACGACACATCGACCCACCTCATGCCGATCTGCGACGTACTTGTATAGTTTCGTCAAACGTCGATCGTTTCGAGTGGTAGGCAATCCGGTAGTCAATGGCGATTCATGGCCTCACAGATATAAACAACTATAAGTCCGCTTTTATACGTCGTATGCGAATCTGCGACATAGCAATTTGTAGCTTAAAACACGCCCCAACGAACGACCTTATACCGATCTGCGACGAACTTGCATAGGTTCGTCAAACATCGATCGTTTCGAGTGGAAAGCAAACCGGCCGTCAATGGTGATTCATGGCCTCACAGATATAAACAACTATAACTCCGCTTCTATTCACCGTATGCAAATCTGCGACGTAGCAATTTGTAGCATAAAACACGGCCCAACGACCCACCTTATACCGATCTGCGACGAACTTGCATAGTTTTGTCAAACATCGATCGTTTCGAGTGGAAAGCAATCCGGCCGTCAATGGTGATTCATGGCCTGACAGATATAAACAACTATAACTCCGCTTCCATTCGTCGAATGCAAATCTGCGACATAGCAATTTTTAGCTTAAAACACGTCACATCGACCCACCTTGTGCCGATCTGCGACGAACTTGCATAGTTTCGTCAAACATCGATCGTTTCGAGTGGTAGGCAATCCGGCCGTCAATGGTGATTCATGGCCTCACGGATATAAACAACTATAACTCTGCTTCTGTTCGTCGTATGCAAATCTGCGACATAGCAATTTGTAGCTTAAAACACGACACATCGACCCACCTCATGCCGATCTGCGACGTACTTGTATAGTTTTGTCAAACGTCGATCGTTTCGAGGGGTAGGCAATCCGGTAGTCAATGGCGATTCATGGCCTCACAGATATAAACAACTATAACTCCGCTTCTATTCGTCGAATGCAAATTTGCGACATAGCAATTTGTAGCTTAAAACACGTTACATCGACCCACCTTGTGTCGATCTGCGACGAACTTGCATGGTTTCGTCAAACGTCGATCGTTTCGAGTGGTAGGGAATCCGGCCGTCAATGGTGATTCATGGCCTCACAGATATAAACAACAATAACTCCGCTTCTATTCGTCGTATGCGAATATGCGACATAGTAATTTGTAGCTTAAAACACGTCAGATCGACCCACCTTCTGCCGATCTGCGACGAACTTGCATGGTTTCGTCAAACGTCGATCGTTTCGAGTGGTAGGGAATCCGGCCGTCAATGGTGATTCATGGCCTCACAGATATAAACAACTATAACACCGCTTCTATTCGTCGAATGCAAATCTGCGACATAGCAATTTGTAGCTTAAAACACGTCACATCGACCCACCTTATACCGATCTGCGACGAACTTGCATAGTTTTGTCAAACATCGATCGTTTCGAGTGGAAAGCAATCCGGCCGTCAATGGTGATTCATGGCCAGACAGATTTAAACAACTATAACTCCGCTTCTATTCGTCGTATGCGAATATGCGACATAGCAATTTGTAGCTTAAAACACGTCACATCGACCCACCTTCTGCCGATCTGCGACGAACTTGCATGGTTTCGTCAAACGTCGATCGTTTCGAGTGGAAAGCAATCCGGCCGTCAATGGTGATTCATGGCCTGACAGATATAAACAACTATAACTCCGCTTCTATTCGTCGAATGCAAATCTGCGACATAGCAATTTTTAGCTTGAAACACGTCACATCGACCCACCTTGTGCCGATGTGCGACGAACTTGCATAGTTTCGTCAAACATCGATCGTTTCGAGTGGTAGGCAATCCGGCCGTCAATGGTGATTCATGGCCTCACAGATATAAACAATAATAACTCCGCTTCTATTCGTCGTATGCGAATATGCGACATAGCAATTTGTAGCATAAAACACGTCACATCGACCCACCTTCTGCCGATCTGCGACGAACTTGCATGGTTTCGTCAAACATCGGTCGTTTCGAGTGGTGGGGACTCCGGCCGTCAATGGTGATTCATGGCCTCACAGATATAAACAATAATAACTCCGCTTCTATTATCGTATGCGAATATGCGACATAGCAATTTGTAGCTTAAAACACGTCACATCGACCCACCTTCTGCCGATCTGCGACGAACTTGCATGGTTTCGTCAAACGTCGATCGTTTCGAGTGGTAGGGAATCCGGCCATCAATGGTGATTCATGGCCTCACAGATATGAACAACTATAACTCCGTTTCTATTCGTCAAATGCAAATCTGCGACATAGTAATTTGTAGCTTAAAACACGCCACATCGACCCACCTTGTGCCGATCTGCGACGAACTTGCATGGTTTCGTCAAACATCGATCGTTTCGAGTGGTAGGGACTCCGGCCGTCAATGGTGATTCATGGCCTCACAGATATAAACAATAATAACTCCGCTTCTATTCGTCGAATGCAAATTTGCGACATAGCAATTTGTAGCTTAAAACACGTTACATCGACCCACCTCATGCCGATCTGCGACGTACTTGTATAGTTTCGTCAAACGTCGATCGTTTCAAGTGGTAGGCAATCCGGTAGTCAATGGCGATTCATGGCCTCACAGATATAAACAACTATAAGTCCGCTTCTATACGTCGTATGCGAATCTGCGACAAAGCAATTTGTAGCTTAAAACACGCCCCAACGAACCACCTTATACCCATCTGCGACGAACTTGCATAGTTTCGTCAAACATCGATCGTTTCGAGTGGAAAGCAATCCGGCCGTCAATGGTGATTCATGGACTCACAGATATAAACAACTATAACTACGCTTCTATTCGCCGTATGCAAATCTGCGACGTAGCAATTTGTAGCATAAAACACGGCCCAACGACCCACCTTATACCGATCTGCGACGAACTTGCATAGTTTTGTCAAACATCGATCGTTTCGAGTGGAAAGCAATCCGGCGGTCAATGGTGATTCATGGCCTCACAGATATAAACAATAATAACTCCGCTTCTATTATCGTATGCGAATATGCGACATAGCAATTTGTAGCTTAAAACACGTCACATCGACCCACCTTCTGCCGATCTGCGACGAACTTGCATGGTTTCGTCAAACGTCGATCGTTTCGAGTGGAAAGCAATCCGGCCGTTAATGGTGATTCATGGCCTGACAGATATAAACAACTATAACTCCGCTTCAATTCGTCGAATGCAAATCTGCGACATAGCAATTTGTAGCTTAAAACACGTCACATCGACCCACCTTGTGCCGATCTGCGACGAACTTGCATGGTTTCGTCAAACATCGGTCGTTTCGAGTGGTGGGGACTCCGGCCGTCAATGGTGATTCATGGCCTCACAGATATAAACAACTATAAGTCCGCTTCTATACGTCGTATGCGAATCTGCGACAAAGCCATTTGTAGCTTAAAACACGCCCCAACGAACCACCTTATACCGATCTGCGACGAACTTGCATAGTTTCGTCAAACATCGATCGTTTCGAGTGGAAAGCAATCCGGCCGTCAATGGTGATTCATGGCCTCACAGATATAAACAACTATAAGTCCGCTTCTATACGTCGTATGCGAATCTGCGACATAGCAATTTGTAGCTTAAAACACGCCCCAACGAACCACCTTATACCGATCTGCGACGAACTTGCATAGTTTCGTCAAACATCGATCGTTTCGAGTGGAAAGCAATCCGGCCGTCAATGGTGATTCATTGCCTCACAGATATAAACAACTATAACTCCGTTTCCATTCGTCGAATGCAAATCTGCGACATAGCAATTTTTAGCTTAAAACACGTCACATCGACCCACCTTGTGCCGATCTGCGACGAACTTGCATAGTTTCGTCAAACATCGATCGTATCGAGTGGTAGGCAATCCGGCCGTCAATGGTAATTCATGGTCTCACAGATATAAACAATAATAACTCCGCTTCTATTCGTCGTATGCGTATATGCGACATAGCAATTTGTTGCTTAAAACACGTCACATCGACCCACCTTCTGCCGATCTGCGACGAATTTGCATGGTTTCGTCAAACGTCGATCGTTTCGAGTGGTAGGGAATCCGGCCATCAATGGTGATTCATGGCCTCACAGATATAAACAACTATAACTCCGCTTCTATTCGTCGAATGCAAATCTGCGACATAGCAATTTCTAGCTTAAACCACGTCACATCGACCCACTTTGTGCCGATCTGCGACGAACTTGCATAGTTTCGTCAAACATCGATCGTTTCGAGTGGTAGGCAATCCGGCCGTCAATGGTGATTCATGGCCTCACAGATATAAACAATAATAACTCCGCTTCTATTCGTCGTATGCGAATATGCGACATAGCAATTTGTAGCTTAAAACACGTCACATCGACCCACCTTCTGCCGATCTGCGACGAACTTGCATGGTTTCGTCAAACATCGATCATTTCGAGTGGTAGGGACTCCGGCCGTCAATGGTGATTCATGGCCTCACAGATATAAACAACAATAACTCCGCTTCTATTCGTCGTATGCGAATCTGCGACATAGCAATTTGTAGCTTAAAACACGACACATCGACCCACCTCATGCCGATCTGCGACGTACTTGTATAGTTTCGTCAAACGTCGATCGTTTCGAGTGGTAGGCAATCCGGTAGTCAATGGCGATTCATGGCCTCACAGATATAAACAACTATAACTCCGCTTCTATTCGTCGAATGCAAATTTGCGACATAGCAATTTGTAGCTTAAAACACGTTACATCGACCCACCTTGTGTCAATCTGCGACGAACTTGCATGGTTTCGTCAAACGTCGATCGTTTCGAGTGGTAGGGAATCCGGCCGTCAATGGTGATTCATGGCCTCACAGATATAAACAACAATAACTCCGCTTCAATTCGTCGTATGCGAATATGCGACATAGTAATTTGTAGCTTAAAACACGTCAGATCGACCCACCTTCTGCCGATCTGCGACGAACTTGCATGGTTTCGTCAAACGTCGATCGTTTCGAGTGGTAGGGAATCCGGCCGTCAATGGTGATTCATGGCCTCACAGATATAAACAACTATAACTCCGCTTCTATTCGTCGTATGCAAATCTGCGACATAGCAATTTGTAGCATAAAACACGACACATCGACCCACCTAATGCCGATCTGCGACGTACTTGTATAGTTTCGTCAAACGGCGATCGTTTCGAGTGGTAGGCAATCCGGTAGTCAATGGCGATTCATGGCCTCACAGATATAAACAACTATAAGTCCGCTTCTATACGTCGTATGCGAATCTGCGACATAGCAATTTGTAGCTTAAAACACGCCCCAACGAACCACCTTATACCGATCTGCGACGAACTTGCATAGTTTCGTCAAACATCGATCGTTTCGAGTGGAAAGCAATCCGGCCGTCAATGGTGATTCATGGCCTCACAGATATAAACAACTATAACTCCGCTTCTATTCGCCGTATGCAAATCTACGACGTAGCAATTTGTAGCATAAAACACGGCCCAACGACCCACCTTATACCGATCTGCGACGAACTTGCATAGTTTCGTCAAACATCGATCGTTTCGAGTGGTAGGCAATCCGGCCGTCAATGGTGATCATGGCCTCACAGATATAAACACCAAAAACTTGGATTCTATTCGTCGTATGCGAATCTGCGACATAGTAATTTGTAGCTTAAAACACGTCAGATCGACCCACCTTCTGCCGATCTGCGACGAACTTGCATGGTTTCGTCAAACGTCGATCGTTTCGAGTGGTAGGGAATCCGGCCGTCAATGGTGATTCATGGCCTCACAGATATAAACAACTATAACTCCGCTTCTATTCGTCGTATGCAAATCTGCGACATAGCAATTTGTAGCATAAAACACGACACATCGACCCATCTTGTGCCGATCTGCGACGTACTTGTATAGTTTCGTCAAACGGCGATCGTTTCGAGTGGTAGGCAATCCGGTAGTCAATGGCGATTCATGGCCTCACAGATATAAACAACTATAAGTCCGCTTCTATACGTCGTATGCGAATCTGCGACATAGCAATTTGTAGCTTAAAACACGCCCCAACGAACCACCTTATACCGATCTGCGACGAACTTGCATAGTTTCGTCAAACATCGATCGTTTCGAGTGGAAAGCAATCCGGCCGTCAATGGTGATTCATGGCCTCACAGATATAAACAACTATAACTCCGCTTCTATTCACCGTATGCAACTCTGCGACGTAGCAATTTGTAGCATAAAACACGGCCCAACGACCCACCTTATACCGATCTCCGACGAACTTGCATAGTTTTGTCAAACATCGATCGTTTCGAGTGGAAAGCAATCCGGCCGTCAATGGTGATTCATGGCCTGACAGATATAAACAACTATAACTCCGCTTCCATTCGTCGAATGCAAATCTGCGACATAGCAATTTTTAGCTTAAAACACGTCACATCGACCCACCTTGTGCCGATCTGCGACGAACTTGCATAGTTTCGTCAAACATCGATCGTTTCGAGTGGTAGGCAATCCGGCCGTCAATGGTGATTCATGGCCTCACGGATATAAACAACTATAACTCTGCTTCTGTTCGTCGTATGCAAATCTGCGACATAGCAATTTGTAGCTTAAAACACGACACATCGACCCACCTCATGCCGATCTGCGACGTACTTGTATAGTTTTGTCAAACGTCGATCGTTTCGAGGGGTAGGCAATCCGGTAGTCAATGGCGATTCATGGCCTCACAGATATAAACAACTATAACTCCGCTTCTATTCGTCGAATGCAAATTTGCGACATAGCAATTTGTAGCTTAAAACACGTTACATCGACCCACCTTGTGTCGATCTGCGACGAACTTGCATGGTTTCGTCAAACGTCGATCGATTCGAGTGGTAGGGAATCCGGCCGTCAATGGTGATTCATGGCCTCACAGATATAAACAACAATAACTCCGCTTCTATTCGTCGTATGCGAATATGCGACATAGTAATTTGTAGCTTAAAACACGTCAGATCGACCCACCTTCTGCCGATCTGCGACGAACTTGCATGGTTTCGTCAAACGTCGATCGTTTCGAGTGGTAGGGAATCCGGCCGTCAATGGTGATTCATGGCCTCACAGATATAAACAACTATAACACCGCTTCTATTCGTCGAATGCAAATCTGCGACATAGCAATTTGTAGCATAAAACACGACACATCGACCCACCTAATGCCGATCTGCGACGTACTTGTATAGTTTCGTCAAACGGCGATCGTTTCGAGTGGTAGGCAATCCGGTAGTCAATGGCGATTCATGGCCTCACAGATATAAACAACAATAATTTCGCTTCTGTTCGTCGTATGCAAATCTGCGACATAGCAATTTGTAGCTTAAAACACGACACATCGACACACCTCATGCCGATCTGCGACGTACTTGTATAGTTTTGTCAAACGTCGATCGTTTCGAGGGGTAAGCAATCCGGTAGTCAATGGCGATTCATGGCCTCACAGATATAAACAACAATAACTCCGCTTCAATTCGTCGTATGCGAATATGCGACATAGTAATTTGTAGCTTAAAACACGTCAGATCGACCCACCTTCTGCCGATCTGCGACGAACTTGCATGGTTTCGTCAAACGTCGATCGTTTCGAGTGGTAGGGAATCCGGCCGTCAATGGTGATTCATGGCCTCACAGATATAAACAACTATAACTCCGCTTCTATTCGTCGTATGCAAATCTGCGACATAGCAATTTGTAGCATAAAACACGACACATCGACCCACCTAATGCCGATCTGCGACGTACTTGTATAGTTTCGTCAAACGGCGATCGTTTCGAGTGGTAGGCAATCCGGTAGTCAATGGCGATTCATGGCCTCACAGATATAAACAACTATAAGTCCGCTTCTATACGTCGTATGCGAATCTGCGACATAGCAATTTGTAGCTTAAAACACGCCCCAACGAACCACCTTATACCGATCTGCGACGAACTTGCATAGTTTCGTCAAACATCGATCGTTTCGAGTGGAAAGCAATCCGGCCGTCAATGGTGATTCATGGCCTCACAGATATAAACAACTATAACTCCGCTTCTATTCGCCGTATGCAAATCTACGACGTAGCAATTTGTAGCATAAAACACGGCCCAACGACCCACCTTATACCGATCTGCGACGAACTTGCATAGTTTCGTCAAACATCGATCGTTTCGAGTGGTAGGCAATCCGGCCGTCAATGGTGATCATGGCCTCACAGATATAAACACCAAAAACTTGGATTCTATTCGTCGTATGCGAATCTGCGACATAGTAATTTGTAGCTTAAAACACGTCAGATCGACCCACCTTCTGCCGATCTGCGACGAACTTGCATGGTTTCGTCAAACGTCGATCGTTTCGAGTGGTAGGGAATCCGGCCGTCAATGGTGATTCATGGCCTCACAGATATAAACAACTATAACTCCGCTTCTATTCGTCGTATGCAAATCTGCGACATAGCAATTTGTAGCATAAAACACGACACATCGACCCACCTAATGCCGATCTGCGACGTACTTGTATAGTTTCGTCAAACGGCGATCGTTTCGAGTGGTAGGCAATCCGGTAGTCAATGGCGATTCATGGCCTCACAGATATAAACAACAATAATTTCGCTTCTGTTCGTCGTATGCAAATCTGCGACATAGCAATTTGTAGCTTAAAACACGACACATCGACACACCTCATGCCGATCTGCGACGTACTTGTATAGTTTTGTCAAACGTCGATCGTTTCGAGGGGTAAGCAATCCGGTAGTCAATGGCGATTCATGGCCTCACAGATATAAACAACTATAACTCCGCTTCTATTCGTCGAATGCAAATTTGCGACATAGCAATTTGTAGCTTAAAACACGTTACATCGACCCACCTTGTGTCAATCTGCGACGAACTTGCATGGTTTCGTCAAACGTCGATCGTTTCGAGTGGTAGGGAATCCGGCCGTCAATGGTGATTCATGGCCTCACAGATATAAACAACAATAACTCCGCTTCAATTCGTCGTATGCGAATATGCGACATAGTAATTTGTAGCTTAAAACACGTCAGATCGACCCACCTTCTGCCGATCTGCGACGAACTTGCATGGTTTCGTCAAACTTCGATCGTTTCGAGTGGTAGGGAATCCGGCCGTCAATGGTGATTCATGGCCTCACAGATATAAACAACTATAACTCCGCTTCTATTCGTCGTATGCAAATCTGCGACATAGCAATTTGTAGCATAAAACACGACACATCGACCCACCTAATGCCGATCTGCGACGTACTTGTATAGTTTCGTCAAACGGCGATCGTTTCGAGTGGTAGGCAATCCGGTAGTCAATGGCGATTCATGGCCTCACAGATATAAACAACTATAAGTCCGCTTCTATACGTCGTATGCGAATCTGCGACATAGCAATTTGTAGCTTAAAACACGCCCCAACGAACCACCTTATACCGATCTGCGACGAACTTGCATAGTTTCGTCAAACATCGATCGTTTCGAGTGGAAAGCAATCCGGCCGTCAATGGTGATTCATGGCCTCACAGATATAAACAACTATAACTCCGCTTCTATTCGCCGTATGCAAATCTACGACGTAGCAATTTGTAGCATAAAACACGGCCCAACGACCCACCTTATACCGATCTGCGACGAACTTGCATAGTTTCGTCAAACATCGATCGTTTCGAGTGGTAGGCAATCCGGCCGTCAATGGTGATCATGGCCTCACAGATATAAACACCAAAAACTTGGATTCTATTCGTCGTATGCGAATCTGCGACATAGTAATTTGTAGCTTAAAACACGTCAGATCGACCCACCTTCTGCCGATCTGCGACGAACTTGCATGGTTTCGTCAAACGTCGATCGTTTCGAGTGGTAGGGAATCCGGCCGTCAATGGTGATTCATGGCCTCACAGATATAAACAACTATAACTCCGCTTCTATTCGTCGTATGCAAATCTGCGACATAGCAATTTGTAGCATAAAACACGACACATCGACCCATCTTGTGCCGATCTGCGACGTACTTGTATAGTTTCGTCAAACGGCGATCGTTTCGAGTGGTAGGCAATCCGGTAGTCAATGGCGATTCATGGCCTCACAGATATAAACAACTATAAGTCCGCTTCTATACGTCGTATGCGAATCTGCGACATAGCAATTTGTAGCTTAAAACACGCCCCAACGAACCACCTTATACCGATCTGCGACGAACTTGCATAGTTTCGTCAAACATCGATCGTTTCGAGTGGAAAGCAATCCGGCCGTCAATGGTGATTCATGGCCTCACAGATATAAACAACTATAACTCCGCTTCTATTCACCGTATGCAAATCTGCGACGTAGCAATTTGTAGCATAAAACACGGCCCAACGACCCACCTTATACCGATCTCCGACGAACTTGCATAGTTTTGTCAAACATCGATCGTTTCGAGTGGAAAGCAATCCGGCCGTCAATGGTGATTCATGGCCTGACAGATATAAACAACTATAACTCCGCTTCCATTCGTCGAATGCAAATCTGCGACATAGCAATTTTTAGCTTAAAACACGTCACATCGACCCACCTTGTGCCGATCTGCGACGAACTTGCATAGTTTCGTCAAACATCGATCGTTTCGAGTGGTAGGCAATCCGGCCGTCAATGGTGATTCATGGCCTCACGGATATAAACAACTATAACTCTGCTTCTGTTCGTCGTATGCAAATCTGCGACATAGCAATTTGTAGCTTAAAACACGACACATCGACCCACCTCATGCCGATCTGCGACGTACTTGTATAGTTTTGTCAAACGTCGATCGTTTCGAGGGGTAGGCAATCCGGTAGTCAATGGCGATTCATGGCCTCACAGATATAAACAACTATAACTCCGCTTCTATTCGTCGAATGCAAATTTGCGACATAGCAATTTGTAGCTTAAAACACGTTACATCGACCCACCTTGTGTCGATCTGCGACGAACTTGCATGGTTTCGTCAAACGTCGATCGTTTCGAGTGGTAGGGAATCCGGCCGTCAATGGTGATTCATGGCCTCACAGATATAAACAACAATAACTCCGCTTCTATTCGTCGTATGCGAATATGCGACATAGTAATTTGTAGCTTAAAACACGTCAGATCGACCCACCTTCTGCCGATCTGCGACGAACTTGCATGGTTTCGTCAAACGTCGATCGTTTCGAGTGGTAGGGAATCCGGCCGTCAATGGTGATTCATGGCCTCACAGATATAAACAACTATAACACCGCTTCTATTCGTCGAATGCAAATCTGCGACATAGCAATTTGTAGCTTAAAACACGTCACATCGACCCACCTTGTGCCGATCTGCGACGAACTTGCATAGTTTCGTCAAACATCGATCGTTTCGAGTGGTAGGCAATCCGGCCGTCAATGGTGATTCATGGCCTCACAGATATAAACAACAATAACTCCGCTTCTATTCGTCGTATGCAAATCTGCGACATAGCAATTTGTAGCATAAAACACGACACATCGACCCACCTAATGCCGATCTGCGACGTACTTGTATAGTTTCGTCAAACGGCGATCGTTTCGAGTGGTAGGCAATCCGGTAGTCAATGGCGATTCATGGCCTCACAGATATAAACAACAATAATTTCGCTTCTGTTCGTCGTATGCAAATCTGCGACATAGCAATTTGTAGCTTAAAACACGACACATCGACACACCTCATGCCGATCTGCGACGTACTTGTATAGTTTTGTCAAACGTCGATCGTTTCGAGGGGTAAGCAATCCGGTAGTCAATGGCGATTCATGGCCTCACAGATATAAACAACTATAACTCCGCTTCTATTCGTCGAATGCAAATTTGCGACATAGCAATTTGTAGCTTAAAACACGTTACATCGACCCACCTTGTGTCAATCTGCGACGAACTTGCATGGTTTCGTCAAACGTCGATCGTTTCGAGTGGTAGGGAATCCGGCCGTCAATGGTGATTCATGGCCTCACAGATATAAACAACAATAACTCCGCTTCAATTCGTCGTATGCGAATATGCGACATAGTAATTTGTAGCTTAAAACACGTCAGATCGACCCACCTTCTGCCGATCTGCGACGAACTTGCATGGTTTCGTCAAACGTCGATCGTTTCGAGTGGTAGGGAATCCGGCCGTCAATGGTGATTCATGGCCTCACAGATATAAACAACTATAACTCCGCTTCTATTCGTCGTATGCAAATCTGCGACATAGCAATTTGTAGCATAAAACACGACACATCGACCCACCTAATGCCGATCTGCGACGTACTTGTATAGTTTCGTCAAACGGCGATCGTTTCGAGTGGTAGGCAATCCGGTAGTCAATGGCGATTCATGGCCTCACAGATATAAACAACTATAAGTCCGCTTCTGTACGTCGTATGCGAATCTGCGACATAGCAATTTGTAGCTTAAAACACGCCCAAACAAACCACCTTATACCGATCTGCGACGAACTTGCATAGTTTCGTCAAACATCGATCGTTTCGAGTGGAAAGCAATCCGGCCGTCAATGGTGATTCATGGCCTCACAGATATAAACAACTATAACTCCGCTTCTATTCGCCGTATGCAAATCTACGACGTAGCAATTTGTAGCATAAAACACGGCCCAACGACCCACCTTATACCGATCTGCGACGAACTTGCATAGTTTCGTCAAACATCGATCGTTTCGAGTGGTAGGCAATCCGGCCGTCAATGGTGATCATGGCCTCACAGATATAAACACCAAAAACTTGGATTCTATTCGTCGTATGCGAATCTGCGACATAGTAATTTGTAGCTTAAAACACGCCAGATCGACCCACCTTCTGCCGATCTGCGACGAACTTGCATGGTTTCGTCAAACGTCGATCGTTTCGAGTGGTAGGGAATCCGGCCGTCAATGGTGATTCATGGCCTCACAGATATAAACAACTATAACTCCGCTTCTATTCGTCGTATGCAAATCTGCGACATAGCAATTTGTAGCATAAAACACGACACATCGACCCATCTTGTGCCGATCTGCGACGTACTTGTATAGTTTCGTCAAACGGCGATCGTTTCGAGTGGTAGGCAATCCGGTAGTCAATGGCGATTCATGGCCTCACAGATATAAACAACTATAAGTCCGCTTCTATACGTCGTATGCGAATCTGCGACATAGCAATTTGTAGCGTAAAACACGCCCCAACGAACCACCTTATACCGATCTGCGACGAACTTGCATAGTTTCGTCAAACATCGATCGTTTCGAGTGGAAAGCAATCCGGCCGTCAATGGTGATTCATGGCCTCACAGATATAAACAACTATAACTCCGCTTCTATTCGCCGTATGCAAATCTACGACGTAGCAATTTGTAGCATAAAACACGGCCCAACGACCCACCTTATACCGATCTGCGACGAACTTGCATAGTTTCGTCAAACATCGATCGTTTCGAGTGGTAGGCAATCCGGCCGTCAATGGTGATCATGGCCTCACAGATATAAACACCAAAAACTTGGATTCTATTCGTCGTATGCGAATCTGCGACATAGCATTTTGTAGCTTAAAACACGGCCCAACGACCCACCTTATACCGATCTGCAACGAACTTGATTGGTTTCGTCAAACATCGATCGTTTCGAGTGGTAGGCAATCCGGCCGTCAATGGTGATTCATGGCCTCACAGATATAAACAATAATAACTCCGCTTCTATTCGTCGAATGCAAATCTGCGACATAGCAATTTGTGGCATAAAACACGTCACATCGACCCATCTTGTGCCGATCTGCGACGAACTTGCATAGTTTCGTCAAACATCGATCGTTTCGAGTGGTAGGCAATCCGGCCATCAATGGTGATTCATGGCCTCACAGATATAAACAACAATAACTCCGCTTCTATTCGTCGTATGCAAATCTGCGACATAGCAATTTGTAGCATAAAACACGCCCCAACGAACCACCTTATACCGATCTGCGACGAACTTGCATAGTTTTGTCAAACATCGATCGTTTCGAGTGGAAAGCAATCCGGCCGTCAATGGTGATTCATGGCCTGACAGATATAAACAACTATAACTCCGCTTCTATTCGTCGAATGCAAATTTGCGACATAGCAATTTGTAGCTTAAAACACGTTACATCGACCCACCTTGTGTCGATCTGCGACGAACTTGCATGGTTTCGTCAAACGTCGATCGTTTCGAGTGGTAGGGAATCCGGCCGTCAATGGTGATTCATGGCCTCACAGATATAAACAACAATAACTCCGCTTCTATTCGTCGTATGCGAATATGCGACATAGTAATTTGTAGCTTAAAACACGTCAGATCGACCCACCTTCTGCCGATCTGCGACGAACTTGCATGGTTTCGTCAAACGTCGATCGTTTCGAGTGGTAGGGAATCCGGCCGTCAATGGTGATTCATGGCCTCACAGATATAAACAACTATAACTCCGCTTCTATTCGTCGTATGCGAATCTGCGACATAGCAATTTTTAGCTTAAAACACGCCCCAACGAACCACCTTATTCCGATCTGCGACGAACTTGCATAGTTTTGTCAAACATCGATCGTTTCGAGTGGAAAGCAATCCGGCCGTCAATGGTGATTCATGGCCTCACAGATATAAACAACAATAACTCCGCTTCTATACGTCGTATGCAAATCTGCGACATAGCAATTTGTAGCATAAAACACGACCCAACGACCCACCTTTTACCGATCTGCGACGAACTTGCATAGTTTCGTCAAACATGGATCGTTTCGAGTGGTAGGCAATCCGGTAGTCAATGGTGATTCATGGCCTGACAGATATAAACAACTATAACTCCGCTTCTATTCGTCGTATGCGAATCTGCGACCTAGCAATTTGTAGCTTGAAACACGCCCCAATGAACCACCTTATACCGATCTGCGACGAACTTGCATAGTTTCGTCAAACATCGATCGATTCTAGTGGAAAGCAATCCGGCCGTCAATGGTGATTCATGGCCTCACAGATATAAACAACAATAACTCCGCTTCTATTCGTCGTATGCGAATATGCGACATAGTAATTTGTAGCTTAAAACACGTCAGATCGACCCACCTTCTGCCGATCTGCGACGAACTTGCATGGTTTCGTCAAACGTCGATCGTTTCGAGTGGTAGGGAATCCGGCCGTCAATGGTGATTCATGGCCTCACAGATATAAACAACTATAACTCCGCTTCTATTCGTCGTATGCGAATCTGCGACATAGCAATTTTTAGCTTAAAACACGCCCCAACGAACCACCTTATTCCGATCTGCGACGAACTTGCATAGTTTTGTCAAACATCGATCGTTTCGAGTGGAAAGCAATCCGGCCGTCAATGGTGATTCATGGCCAGACAGATATAAACAACTATAACTCCGCTTCTATTCGTCGAATGCAAATCTGCGACATAGCAATTTGTAGCTTAAAACACGTCACATCGAACCACCTTGTGCCGATCTGCGACGAACTTGCATAGTTTCGTCAAACGTCGATCGTTTCGAGTGGTAGGCAATCCGGCCGTCAATGGTGATTCATGGCCTGACAGATATAAACAACTATAACTCAGTTTCTATTCGTCGAATTCAAATTTGCGACATAGCGTTTTGTAGCTTAAAACACGACACATCGACCAACCTCATGCCGATCTGCGACGTACTTGTATAGTTTCGTCAAACTTTGACCGTTTCGAGTGGTAGGCAAACCGGTAGTCAATGGCGATTCATGGCCTTACAGATATAAACAACTATAACTCCGCTTCTATTCGTCGTATGCGAATCTGCGACCTAGCAATTTGTAGCTTGAAACACGCCCCAATGAACCACCTTATACCGATCTGCGACGAACTTGCATAGTTTTGTCAAACATCGATCGTTTCGAGTGGAAAGCAATCCGGCAGTCAATGGTGATGCATGGCCTGACAGATATAAACAACTATAGCTCCGCTTCTATCCGTCGAATGCAAATCTGCGACATAGCGATTTGTAGCTTAAAACACGTCAAATCGACCCACCTTGTGCCGATCTGCGACGAACTTGCATAGTTTCGTCAAACATCGATCGTTTCGAGTGGTAGGCAATCCGGCCGTCAATAATGATTCATGGCCTCACAGATATAAACAACAATAACTCCGCTTCTATTCGTCGTATGCAAATCTGCAACATAGCAATTTGTAGCATAAAACACGGCCCAATGAACCACCTTATACCGATCTGCGACGAACTTGCATAGTTTCGTCAAACATCGATCGTTTCGAGTGGAAAGCAATCCGGCCGTCAATGGTGATTCATGGCCTGACAGATATAAACAACAATAACTCCGCTCCTATTCATCGTATGCGAATCTGCGACAAAGCAGTTTGTAGCTTAAGACACGTCACATAGACCCACCTTGTGCCGATCTGCGACGAACTTGCATGGTTTCGTCAAACGTCGATCGTTTCGAGTGGTAGGGAATCCGGCCGTCAATGGTGATTCATGGCCTCACAGATATAAACAACTATAACTCCGCTACTATTCATCGAATGCAAATCTGCGACATAGCAATTTGTAGCTTAAAACACCTCACATCGACCCATCTCGTGCCAATCTGCGACGTACTTTTATACTTTAGACAAACATCGATCGTTTCGAGTGGTAGGCAATCCTGCCGTCAATGGTGATTCATGGCCTCACAGATATAAACAACAATAACTCCGCTTCTATTCGTCGAATGCAAATTTGCGACATAGCGATTTGTAGCTTAAAACACGACACATCGAACCACCTCATGCCGATCTGCGACGTACTTGTATAGTTTCGTCAAACGTCGATCGTTTCGAGTGGTAGGCAATCCGGCCGTCAATGGTGATTCATGGCCTCACAGATATAAACAACTATAACTCAGCTTCTATTCGTCGAATGCAAATTTGCGACATAGCGATTTGTAGCTTAAAACACGACACATCGAACCACCTCATGCCGATCTGCGACGTACTTGTATAGTTTCGTCAAACGTCGATCGTTTCGAGTGGTAGGCAATCCGGTAGTAAATGGCGATTCATGGCCTCACAGATATAAACAACTATAACACCGCTTCTATTCGTCGTATGCGAATCTGCGACCTTGCAATTTGTAGCTTAAAACACGCCCCAACGAACCACCTCATGCCGATCTGCGACGAACTTGCATGGTTTCGTCAAACGTCGATCGTTTCGAGTGGTAGGGAATCCGGCCGCCAATGGTGATTCATGGCCTCACAGATTTAAACAACAATAACTCCGCTTCAATTCGTCGTATGCGAATCTGCGACATAGCAATTTGTAGCTTAAAACACGCCCCAACGTACCACCTTATACCGATGTGCGACGAACATGCATAGTTTCGTCAAACATCGATCGTTTCGAGTGGAAAGCAATCCGGCCGTCAATGGTGATTCATGGCCTCACAGATATAAGCAACAATAACTCCGCTTCTATTCGTCGTATGCAAATCTGCGACATAGCAATTTGTAGCATAAAACACGCCCCAACGAAGCACCTTATACCGATCTGCCACGTACTTGCATAGTTTTGTCAAACATCGATCGTTTCGAGTGGAAAGCAATCCGGCCGTCAATGGTGATTCATTGCCTCACAGATATAAACAACAATAACTCCGCTTCTTTACGTCGTATGCAAATCTGCGACATAGCAATTTGTAGCATAAAACACGACCCAACGACCCACCTTTTACCGATCTGCGACGAACTTGCATAGTTTCGTCAAACATCGATCGTTTCGAGTGGTAGGCAATCCGGCCGTCAATGGTGATTCATGGCCAGACAGATATAAACAACTATAACTCCGCTGCTATTCGTCGAATGCAAATCTGCGACATAGCAATTTGTAGCATAAAACACGTCACATCGACCCACCTTGTGCCGATCTGCGACGAACTTGCATGGTTTCGTCAAACATCGATCGTTTCGAGTGGAAAGCAATCCGGCCGTCAATGGTGATTCATGGCCTCACAGATATAAACAACTATAACTCCGCTTCTACTCGTCGAATGCAAATTTGCGACATAGCGATTTGTAGCTTAAAACATGGCCCAACGAGCCACCTTATACCGATCTGCGACGAACTTGCATAGTTTTGTCAAACATCGATCGTTTCGAGTGAAAAGCAATCCGGCCGTCAATGGTGATTCATGGCCTCACAGATATAAACAACAATAACTCCTCTTCTATACGTCGTATGCAAATCTGCGACATAGCAATTTGTAGCATAAAACACGACCCAACGGCCCATCTTTTACCGATCTGCGACGAACTTGCATAGTTTCGTCAAACATCGATCGTTTCGAGTGGAAAGCAATCCGGCCGTCAATGGTGATTCAAGGCCTCACAGATATAAACAACAATAACAACGCTTCTATACGTCGTATGCAAATCTGCGACATAGCAATTTGTAGCATAAAACACGACCCAACGACCCACCTTATACCGATCTGCGACGAACTTGCATAGTTTCGTCAAACATCGATCGTTTGGAGTGGAAAGCAATCCGGCCGTCAATGGTGATTCATGGCCTCACAGATATAAACAACAATAACTCCGCTTCTATACGTCGTATGCAAATCTGCGACATAGCAATTTGTAGCATAAAACACGACCCAACGACCCACCTTATACCGATCTGCGACGAACTTGCATAGTTTTGTCAAACATCGATCGTTTCGAGTGGTAGGCAATCCGGCCGTCAATGGTGATTCATGGCCTCACAGATACAAACAACAATAACTCCGCTTCTATTCGTCGTATGCGAATATTTGACATAGCAATTTGTAGCTTAAAACACGTCACATCGACTAACCTTGTGCCGATCTGCGACGAACTTGCATGGTTTCGTCAAACGTCGATCGTTTCGAGTGGTAGGGAATCCGGCCGTCAATGGTGATTCATGGCCTCACAGATATAAACCACAATAACTCCGCTTCTATTCGTCGTATGCGAATCTGCGACATAGCAATTTGTAGCTTAAAACACGACACATCGACCCACCTCATGCCGATCTGCGACGTACTTGCATAGTTTCGTCAAACATCGATCGTTTCGAGTGGAAAGCAATCCGGCCGTCAATGGTGATTCATGGCCTCACAGATATAAACAACTATAACTCCGCTTCTATTCGTCGAATGCAAATCTGCGACATAGCAATTTGTAGCTTAAAACACGTCACATCGACCCACCTGGTGCCGATCTGCGACGAACTTGCATAGTTTCGTCAAACATCGATCGTTTTGAGTGGTAGGGACTCCGGCCGTCAATGGTGATTCATGGCCTCACAGATATAAACAACAATAACTCCGCTTCTATTCGTCGTATGCGAATCTGCGACATAGCAATTTGTAGCTTACAACACGACACATCGACCCACCTCATGCCGATCTGCGACGTACTTGTATAGTTTCGTCAAACGTCGATCGTTTCGAGTGGTAGGCAATCCGGTAGTCAATGGCGATTCATGGCCTCACAGATATAAACAACTATAAGTCCGCTTCTATACGTCGTATGCGAATCTGCGACATAGCAATTTGTAGCTTAAAACGCGCCCCAACGAACCACCTTATACCGATCTGCGACGAACTTGCATAGTTTCGTCAAACATCGATCGTTTCGAGTGGAAAGCAATCCGGCCGTCAATGGTGATTCATGGCCTCACAGATATAAACAACTATAACTCCGCTTCTATTCGCCGTATGCAAATCTGTGACGTAGCAATTTGTAGCATAAAACACGGCCGAACGACCCACCTTATACCGATCTGCGACGAACTTGCATAGTTTTGTCAAACATCGATCGTTTCGAGTGGAAAGCAATCCGCCCGTCAATGGTGATTCATGGCCTGACAGATATAAACAACTATAACTCCGTTTCCATTCGTCGAATGCAAATCTGCGACATAGCAATTTGTAGCTTAAAACACGCCCCAACGAACCACCTTATACCGTTCTGCGACGAACTTGCATAGGTTCGTCAAACATCGATCGTTTCGAGTGGAAAGCAAACCGGCCGTCAATGGTGATTCATGGCCTCACAGATATAAACAACTATAACTCCGCTTCTATTCGCCGTATGCAAATCTGCGACGTAGCAATTTGTAGCATAAAACACGGCCCAACGACCCACCTTATACCGATCTGCGACGAACTTGCATAGTTTTGTCAAACATCGATCGTTTCGAGTGGAAAGCAATCCGGCCGTCAATGGTGATTCATGGCCTGACAGATTTAAACAACTATAACTCCGCTTCTATTCGTCGTATGCGAATATGCGACATAGCAATTTGTAGCTTAAAACACGTCACATCGACCCACCTTCTGCCGATCTGCGACGAACTTGCATGGTTTCGTCAAACGTCGATCGTTTCGAGTGGAAAGCAATCCGGCCGTCAATGGTGATTCATGGCCTGACAGATATAAACAACTATAACTCCGCTTCCATTCGTCGAATGCAAATCTGCGACATAGCAATTTTTAGCTTGAAACACGTCACATCGACCCACCTTGTGCCGATCTGCGACGAACTTGCATAGTTTCGTCAAACATCGATCGTTTCGAGTGGTAGGCAATCCGGCCGTCAATGGTGATTCATGGCCTCACAGATATAAACAATAATAACTCCGCTTCTATTCGTCGTATGCGAATATGCGACATAGCAATTTGTAGCATAAAACACGTCACATCGACCCACCTTGTGCCGATCTGCGACGAACTTGCATAGTTTCGTCAAACATCGATCGTTTCGAGTGGTAGGCAATCCGGCCGTCAATGGTGATTCATGGCCTCACAGATATAAACAATAATAACTCCGCTTCTATTATCGTATGCGAATATGCGACATAGCAATTTGTAGCTTAAAACACGTCACATCGACCCACCTTCTGCCGATCTGCGACGAACTTGCATGGTTTCGTCAAACGTCGATCGTTTCGAGTGGTAGGGAATCCGGCCATCAATGGTGATTCATGGCCTCACAGATATGAACAACTATAACTCCGCTTCTATTCGTCAAATGCAAATCTGCGACATAGCAATTTGTAGCTTAAAACACGCCACATCGAACCACCTTGTGCCGATCTGCGACGAACTTGCATGGTTTCGTCAAACATCGATCGTTTCGAGTGGTAGGGACTCCGGCCGTCAATGGTGATTCATGGCCTCACAGATATAAACAATAATAACTCCGCTTCTATTCGTCGAATGCAAATTTGCGACATAGCAATTTGTAGCTTAAAACACGTTACATCGACCCACCTCATGCCGATCTGCGACGTACTTGTATAGTTTCGTCAAACGTCGATCGTTTCAAGTGGTAGGCAATCCGGTAGTCAATGGCGATTCATGGCCTCACAGATATAAACAACTATAAGTCCGCTTCTATACGTCGTATGCGAATCTGCGACAAAGCAATTTGTAGCTTAAAACACGCCCCAACGAACCACCTTATACCGATCTGCGACGAACTTGCATAGTTTCGTCAAACATCGATCGTTTCGAGTGGAAAGCAATCCGGCCGTCAATGGTGATTCATGGCCTCACAGATATAAACAACTATAACTACGCTTCTATTCGCCGTATGCAAATCTGCGACGTAGCAATTTGTAGCATAAAACACGGCCCAACGACCCACCTTATACCGATCTGCGACGAACTTGCATAGTTTTGTCAAACATCGATCGTTTCGAGTGGAAAGCAATCCGGCGGTCAATGGTGATTCATGGCCTGACAGATATAAACAACTATAACTCCGCTTCTATTCGTCGAATGCAAATCTGCGACATAGCAATTTTTAGCTTAAAACACGTCACATCGAGCCACCTTGTGCCGATCTGCGACGAACTTGCATAGTTTCGTCAAACATCGATCGTTTCGAGTGGTAGGCAATCCGGCCGTCAATGGTGATTCATGGCCTCACAGATATAAACAATAATAACTCCGCTTCTATTATCGTATGCGAATATGCGACATAGCAATTTGTAGCTTAAAACACGTCACATCGACCCACCTTCTGCCGATCTACGACGAACTTGCATGGTTTCGTCAAACGTCGATCGTTTCGAGTGGAAAGCAATCCGGCCGTTAATGGTGATTCATGGCCTGACAGATATAAACAACTATAACTCCGCTTCCATTCGTCGAATGCAAATCTGCGACATAGCAATTTTTAGCTTGAAACACGTCACATCGACCCACCTTGTGCCGATCTGCGACGAACTTGCATAGTTTCGTCAAACATCGATCGTTTCGAGTGGTAGGCAATCCGGCCGTCAATGGTGATTCATGGCCTCACAGATATAAACAATAATAACTCCGCTTCTATTCGTCGTATGCGAATATGCGACATAGCAATTTGTAGCATAAAACACGTCACATCGACCCACCTTGTGCCGATCTGCGACGAACTTGCATAGTTTCGTCAAACATCGATCGTTTCGAGTGGTAGGCAATCCGGCCGTCAATGGTGATTCATGGCCTCACAGATATAAACAATAATAACTCCGCTTCTATTATCGTATGCGAATATGCGACATAGCAATTTGTAGCTTAAAACACGTCACATCGACCCACCTTCTGCCGATCTGCGACGAACTTGCATGGTTTCGTCAAACGTCGATCGTTTCGAGTGGTAGGGAATCCGGCCATCAATGGTGATTCATGGCCTCACAGATATGAACAACTATAACTCCGCTTCTATTCGTCAAATGCAAATCTGCGACATAGCAATTTGTAGCTTAAAACACGCCACATCGAACCACCTTGTGCCGATCTGCGACGAACTTGCATGGTTTCGTCAAACATCGATCGTTTCGAGTGGTAGGGACTCCGGCCGTCAATGGTGATTCATGGCCTCACAGATATAAACAATAATAACTCCGCTTCTATTCGTCGAATGCAAATTTGCGACATAGCAATTTGTAGCTTAAAACACGTTACATCGACCCACCTCATGCCGATCTGCGACGTACTTGTATAGTTTCGTCAAACGTCGATCGTTTCAAGTGGTAGGCAATCCGGTAGTCAATGGCGATTCATGGCCTCACAGATATAAACAACTATAAGTCCGCTTCTATACGTCGTATGCGAATCTGCGACAAAGCAATTTGTAGCTTAAAACACGCCCCAACGAACCACCTTATACCGATCTGCGACGAACTTGCATAGTTTCGTCAAACATCGATCGTTTCGAGTGGAAAGCAATCCGGCCGTCAATGGTGATTCATGGCCTCACAGATATAAACAACTATAACTACGCTTCTATTCGCCGTATGCAAATCTGCGACGTAGCAATTTGTAGCATAAAACACGGCCCAACGACCCACCTTATACCGATCTGCGACGAACTTGCATAGTTTTGTCAAACATCGATCGTTTCGAGTGGAAAGCAATCCGGCGGTCAATGGTGATTCATGGCCTGACAGATATAAACAACTATAACTCCGCTTCTATTCGTCGAATGCAAATCTGCGACATAGCAATTTTTAGCTTAAAACACGTCACATCGACCCACCTTGTGCCGATCTGCGACGAACTTGCATAGTTTCGTCAAACATCGATCGTTTCGAGTGGTAGGCAATCCGGCCGTCAATGGTGATTCATGGCCTCACAGATATAAACAATAATAACTCCGCTTCTATTATCGTATGCGAATATGCGACATAGCAATTTGTAGCTTAAAACACGTCACATCGACCCACCTTCTGCCGATCTACGACGAACTTGCATGGTTTCGTCAAACGTCGATCGTTTCGAGTGGAAAGCAATCCGGCCGTTAATGGTGATTCATGGCCTGACAGATATAAACAACTATAACTCCGCTTCCATTCGTCGAATGCAAATCTGCGACATAGCAATTTGTAGCTTAAAACACGTCACATCGACCCACCTTGTGCCGATCTGCGACGAACTTGCATGGTTTCGTCAAACATCGATCGTTTCGAGTGGTAGGGACTCCGGCCGTCAATGGTGATTCATGGCCTCACAGATATAAACAACAATAACTCCGTTTCTATTCGTCGTATGCGAATATGCGACATAGCAATTTGTAGCTTAAAACACGTCACATCGACCCACCTTCTGCCGATCTGCGACGAACTTGCATGGTTTCGTCAAACGTCGATCGTTTCGAGTGGAAAGCAATCCGGCCGTCAATGGTGATTCATGGCCTGACAGATATAAACAACTATAACTCCGCTTCTATTCGTCGAATGCAAATCTGCGACATAGCAATTTTTAGCTTAAAACACGTCACATCGACCCACCTTGTGCCGATCTGCGACGAACTTGCATAGTTTCGTCAAACATCGATCGTTTCGAGTGGTAGGCAATCCGGCCGTCAATGGTGATTCATGGCCTCACAGATATAAACAATAATAACTCCGCTTCTATTCGTCGTATGCGAATATGCGACATAGCAATTTGTAGCATAAAACACGTCACATCGACCCACCTTCTGCCGATCTGCGACGAACTTGCATGGTTTCGTCAAACATCGGTCGTTTCGAGTGGTGGGGACTCCGGCCGTCAATGGTGATTCATGGCCTCACAGATATAAACAATAATAACTCCGCTTCTATTATCGTATGCGAATATGCGACATAGCAATTTGTAGCTTAAAACACGTCACATCGACCCACCTTCTGCCGATCTGCGACGAACTTGCATGGTTTCGTCAAACGTCGATCGTTTCGAGTGGTAGGGAATCCGGCCATCAATGGTGATTCATGGCCTCACAGATATGAACAACTATAACTCCGTTTCTATTCGTCAAATGCAAATCTGCGACATAGTAATTTGTAGCTTAAAACACGCCACATCGACCCACCTTGTGCCGATCTGCGACGAACTTGCATGGTTTCGTCAAACATCGATCGTTTCGAGTGGTAGGGACTCCGGCCGTCAATGGTGATTCATGGCCTCACAGATATAAACAATAATAACTCCGCTTCTATTCGTCGAATGCAAATTTGCGACATAGCAATTTGTAGCTTAAAACACGTTACATCGACCCACCTCATGCCGATCTGCGACGTACTTGTATAGTTTCGTCAAACGTCGATCGTTTCAAGTGGTAGGCAATCCGGTAGTCAATGGCGATTCATGGCCTCACAGATATAAACAACTATAAGTCCGCTTCTATACGTCGTATGCGAATCTGCGACAAAGCAATTTGTAGCTTAAAACACGCCCCAACGAACCACCTTATACCGATCTGCGACGAACTTGCATAGTTTCGTCAAACATCGATCGTTTCGAGTGGAAAGCAATCCGGCCGTCAATGGTGATTCATGGACTCACAGATATAAACAACTATAACTACGCTTCTATTCGCCGTATGCAAATCTGCGACGTAGCAATTTGTAGCATAAAACACGGCCCAACGACCCACCTTATACCGATCTGCGACGAACTTGCATAGTTTTGTCAAACATCGATCGTTTCGAGTGGAAAGCAATCCGGCGGTCAATGGTGATTCATGGCCTGACAGATATAAACAACTATAACTCCGCTTCTATTCGTCGAATGCAAATCTGCGACATAGCAATTTTTAGCTTAAAACACGTCACATCGACCCACCTTGTGCCGATCTGCGACGAACTTGCATAGTTTCGTCAAACATCGATCGTTTCGAGTGGTAGGCAATCCGGCCGTCAATGGTGATTCATGGCCTCACAGATATAAACAATAATAACTCCGCTTCTATTATCGTATGCGAATATGCGACATAGCAATTTGTAGCTTAAAACACGTCACATCGACCCACCTTCTGCCGATCTGCGACGAACTTGCATAGTTTCGTCAAACATCGATCGTTTCGAGTGGAAAGCAATCCGGCCGTCAATGGTGATTCATTGCCTCACAGATATAAACAACTATAACTCCGTTTCCATTCGTCGAATGCAAATCTGCGACATAGCAATTTGTAGCTTAAACCACGTCACATCGACCCACTTTGTGCCGATCTGCGACGAACTTGCATAGTTTCGTCAAACATCGATCGTTTCGAGTGGTAGGCAATCCGGCCGTCAATGGTGATTCATGGCCTCACAGATATAAACAATAATAACTCCGCTTCTATTCGTCGTATGCGAATATGCGACATAGCCATTTGTAGCTTAAAACACGTCACATCGACCCACCTTCTGCCGATCTGCGACGAACTTGCATGGTTTCGTCAAACATCGATCATTTCGAGTGGTAGGGACTCCGGCCGTCAATGGTGATTCATGGCCTCACAGATATAAACAACAATAACTCCGCTTCTATTCGTCGTATGCGAATCTGCGACATAGCAATTTGTAGATTAAAACACGACACATCGACCCACCTCATGCCGATCTGCGACGTACTTGTATAGTTTCGTCAAACGTCGATCGTTTCGAGTGGTAGGCAATCCGGTAGTCAATGGCGATTCATGGCCTCACAGATATAAACAACTATAAGTCCGCTTTTATACGTCGTATGCGAATCTGCGACATAGCAATTTGTAGCTTAAAACACGCCCCAACGAACGACCTTATACCGATCTGCGACGAACTTGCATAGGTTCGTCAAACATCGATCGTTTCGAGTGGAAAGCAAACCGGCCGTCAATGGTGATTCATGGCCTCACAGATATAAACAACTATAACTCCGCTTCTATTCACCGTATGCAAATCTGCGACGTAGCAATTTGTAGCATAAAACACGGCCCAACGACCCACCTTATACCGATCTGCGACGAACTTGCATAGTTTTGTCAAACATCGATCGTTTCGAGTGGAAAGCAATCCGGCGGTCAATGGTGATTCATGGCCTGACAGATATAAACAACTATAACTCCGCTTCTATTCGTCGAATGCAAATCTGCGACATAGCAATTTTTAGCTTAAAACACGTCACATCGACCCACCTTGTGCCGATCTGCGACGAACTTGCATAGTTTCGTTAAACATCGATCGTTTCGAGTGGTAGGCAATCCGGCCGTCAATGGTGATTCATGGCCTCACAGATATAAACAATAATAACTCCGCTTCTATTATCGTATGCGAATATGCGACATAGCAATTTGTAGCTTAAAACACGTCACATCGACCCACCTTCTGCCGATCTGCGACGAACTTGCATAGTTTCGTCAATCGTCGATCGTTTCGAGTGGAAAGCAATCCGGCCGTCAATGGTGATTCATGGCCTCACAGATATAAACAACTATAAGTCCGCTTCTATACGTCGTATGCGAATCTGCGACATAGCAATTTGTAGCTTAAAACACGCCCCAACGAACCACCTTATACCGATCTGCGACGAACTTGCATAGTTTCGTCAAACATCGATCGTTTCAAGTGGAAAGCAATCCGGCCGTCAATGGTGATTCATTGCCTCACAGATATAAACAACTATAACTCCGTTTCCATTCGTCGAATGCAAATCTGCGACATAGCAATTTTTAGCTTAAAACACGTCACATCGACCCACCTTGTGCCGATCTGCGACGAACTTGCATAGTTTCGTCAAACATCGATCGTATCGAGTGGTAGGCAATCCGGCCGTCAATGGTGATTCATGGCCTCACAGATATAAACAATAATAACTCCGCTTCTATTCGTCGTATGCGTATATGCGACATAGCAATTTGTTGCTTAAAACACGTCACATCGACCCACCTTCTGCCGATCTGCGACGAATTTGCATGGTTTCGTCAAACGTCGATCGTTTCGAGTGGTAGGGAATCCGGCCATCAATGGTGATTCATGGCCTCACAGATATAAACAACTATAACTCCGCTTCTATTCGTCGAATGCAAATCTGCGACATAGCAATTTGTAGCTTAAACCACGTCACATCGACCCACTTTGTGCCGATCTGCGACGAACTTGCATAGTTTCGTCAAACATCGATCGTTTCGAGTGGTAGGCAATCCGGCCGTCAATGGTGATTCATGGCCTCACAGATATAAACAATAATAACTCCGCTTCTATTCGTCGTATGCGAATATGCGACATAGCCATTTGTAGCTTAAAACACGTCACATCGACCCACCTTCTGCCGATCTGCGACGAACTTGCATGGTTTCGTCAAACATCGATCATTTCGAGTGGTAGGGACTCCGGCCGTCAATGGTGATTCATGGCCTCACAGATATAAACAACAATAACTCCGCTTCTATTCGTCGTATGCGAATCTGCGACATAGCAATTTGTAGCTTAAAACACGACACATCGACCCACCTCATGCCGATCTGCGACGTACTTGTATAGTTTCGTCAAACGTCGATCGTTTCGAGTGGTAGGCAATCCGGTAGTCAATGGCGATTCATGGCCTCACAGATATAAACAACTATAAGTCCGCTTTTATACGTCGTATGCGAATCTGCGACATAGCAATTTGTAGCTTAAAACACGCCCCAACGAACGACCTTATACCGATCTGCGACGAACTTGCATAGGTTCGTCAAACATCGATCGTTTCGAGTGGAAAGCAAACCGGCCGTCAATGGTGATTCATGGCCTCACAGATATAAACAACTATAACTCCGCTTCTATTCACCGTATGCAAATCTGCGACGTAGCAATTTGTAGCATAAAACACGGCCCAACGACCCACCTTATACCGATCTGCGACGAACTTGCATAGTTTTGTCAAACATCGATCGTTTCGAGTGGAAAGCAATCCGGCCGTCAATGGTGATTCATGGCCTGACAGATATAAACAACTATAACTCCGCTTCCATTCGTCGAATGCAAATCTGCGACATAGCAATTTTTAGCTTAAAACACGTCACATCGACCCACCTTGTGTCGATCTGCGACGAACTTGCATGGTTTCGTCAAACGTCGATCGTTTCGAGTGGTAGGGAATCCGGCCGTCAATGGTGATTCATGGCCTCACAGATATAAACAACAATAACTCCACTTCTATTCGTCGTATGCGAATATGCGACATAGTAATTTGTAGCTTAAAACACGTCAGATCGACCCACCTTCTGCCGATCTGCGACGAACTTGCATGGTTTCGTCAAACGTCGATCGTTTCGAGTGGTAGGGAATCCGGCCGTCAATGGTGATTCATGGCCTCACAGATATAAACAACTATAACACCGCTTCTATTCGTCGAATGCAAATCTGCGACATAGCAATTTGTAGCTTAAAACACGTCACATCGACCCACCTTATACCGATCTGCGACGAACTTGCATAGTTTTGTCAAACATCGATCGTTTCGAGTGGAAAGCAATCCGGCCGTCAATGGTGATTCATGGCCAGACAGATTTAAACAACTATAACTCCGCTTCTATTCGTCGTATGCGAATATGCGACATAGCAATTTGTAGCTTAAAACACGTCACATCGACCCACCTTCTGCCGATCTGCGACGAACTTGCATGGTTTCGTCAAACGTCGATCGTTTCGAGTGGAAAGCAATCCGGCCGTCAATGGTGATTCATGGCCTGACAGATATAAACAACTATAACTCCGCTTCCATTCGTCGAATGCAAATCTGCGACATAGCAATTTTTAGCTTGAAACACGTCACATCGACCCACCTTGTGCCGATGTGCGACGAACTTGCATAGTTTCGTCAAACATCGATCGTTTCGAGTGGTAGGCAATCCGGCCGTCAATGGTGATTCATGGCCTCACAGATATAAACAATAATAACTCCGCTTCTATTCGTCGTATGCGAATATGCGACATAGCAATTTGTAGCATAAAACACGTCACATCGACCCACCTTCTGCCGATCTGCGACGAACTTGCATGGTTTCGTCAAACATCGGTCGTTTCGAGTGGTGGGGACTCCGGCCGTCAATGGTGATTCATGGCCTCACAGATATAAACAATAATAACTCCGCTTCTATTATCGTATGCGAATATGCGACATAGCAATTTGTAGCTTAAAACACGTCACATCGACCCACCTTCTGCCGATCTGCGACGAACTTGCATGGTTTCGTCAAACGTCGATCGTTTCGAGTGGTAGGGAATCCGGCCATCAATGGTGATTCATGGCCTCACAGATATGAACAACTATAACTCCGTTTCTATTCGTCAAATGCAAATCTGCGACATAGTAATTTGTAGCTTAAAACACGCCACATCGACCCACCTTGTGCCGATCTGCGACGAACTTGCATGGTTTCGTCAAACATCGATCGTTTCGAGTGGTAGGGACTCCGGCCGTCAATGGTGATTCATGGCCTCACAGATATAAACAATAATAACTCCGCTTCTATTCGTCGAATGCAAATTTGCGACATAGCAATTTGTAGCTTAAAACACGTTACATCGACCCACCTCATGCCGATCTGCGACGTACTTGTATAGTTTCGTCAAACGTCGATCGTTTCAAGTGGTAGGCAATCCGGTAGTCAATGGCGATTCATGGCCTCACAGATATAAACAAATATAAGTCCGCTTCTATACGTCGTATGCGAATCTGCGACAAGGCAATTTGTAGCTTAAAACACGCCCCAACGAACCACCTTATACCGATCTGCGACGAACTTGCATAGTTTCGTCAAACATCGATCGTTTCGAGTGGAAAGCAATCCGGCCGTCAATGGTGATTCATGGACTCACAGATATAAACAACTATAACTACGCTTCTATTCGCCGTATGCAAATCTGCGACGTAGCAATTTGTAGCATAAAACACGGCCCAACGACCCACCTTATACCGATCTGCGACGAACTTGCATAGTTTTGTCAAACATCGATCGTTTCGAGTGGAAAGCAATCCGGCGGTCAATGGTGATTCATGGCCTGACAGATATAAACAACTATAACTCCGCTTCTATTCGTCGAATGCAAATCTGCGACATAGCAATTTTTAGCTTAAAACACGTCACATCGACCCACCTTGTGCCGATCTGCGACGAACTTGCATAGTTTCGTCAAACATCGATCGTTTCGAGTGGTAGGCAATCCGGCCGTCAATGGTGATTCATGGCCTCACAGATATAAACAATAATAACTCCGCTTCTATTATCGTATGCGAATATGCGACATAGCAATTTGTAGCTTAAAACACGTCACATCGACCCACCTTCTGCCGATCTGCGACGAACTTGCATGGTTTCGTCAAACGTCGATCGTTTCGAGTGGAAAGCAATCCGGCCGTTAATGGTGATTCATGGCCTGACAGATATAAACAACTATAACTCCGCTTCAATTCGTCGAATGCAAATCTGCGACATAGCAATTTTTAGCTTAAAACACGTCACATCGACCCACCTTGTGCCGATCTGCGACGAACTTGCATGGTTTCGTCAAACATCGGTCGTTTCGAGTGGTAGGGACTCCGGCCGTCAATGGTGATTCATGGCCTCACAGATATAAACAACAATAACTCCGCTTCTATTCGTCGTATGCGAATCTGCGACATAGCAATTTGTAGCTTAAAACACGACACATCGACCCACCTCATGCCGATCTGCGACGTACTTGTATAGTTTCGTCAAACGTCGATCGTTTCGAGTGGTAGGCAATCCGGTAGTCAATGGCGATTCATGGCCTCACAGATATAAACAACTATAAGTCCGCTTTTATACGTCGTATGCGAATCTGCGACATAGCAATTTGTAGCTTAAAACACGCCCCAACGAACGACCTTATACCGATCTGCGACGAACTTGCATAGGTTCGTCAAACATCGATCGTTTCGAGTGGAAAGCAAACCGGCCGTCAATGGTGATTCATGGCCTCACAGATATAAACAACTATAACTCCGCTTCTATTCACCGTATGCAAATCTGCGACGTAGCAATTTGTAGCATAAAACACGGCCCAACGACCCACCTTATACCGATCTGCGACGAACTTGCATAGTTTTGTCAAACATCGATCGTTTCGAGTGGAAAGCAATCCGGCCGTCAATGGTGATTCATGGCCTGACAGATATAAACAACTATAACTCCGCTTCCATTCGTCGAATGCAAATATGCGACATAGCAATTTGTAGCATAAAACACGTCACATCGACCCACCTTCTGCCGATCTGCGACGAACTTGCATGGTTTCGTCAAACATCGGTCGTTTCGAGTGGTGGGGACTCCGGCCGTCAATGGTGATTCATGGCCTCACAGATATAAACAATAATAACTCCGCTTCTATTATCGTATGCGAATATGCGACATAGCAATTTGTAGCTTAAAACACGTCACATCGACCCACCTTCTGCCGATCTGCGACGAACTTGCATGGTTTCGTCAAACGTCGATCGTTTCGAGTGGTAGGCAATCCGGCCGTCAATGGTGATTCATGGACTCACAGATATAAACAACTATAACTACGCTTCTATTCGCCGTATGCAAATCTGCGACGTAGCAATTTGTAGCATAAAACACGGCCCAACGACCCACCTTATACCGATCTGCGACGAACTTGCATAGTTTTGTCAAACATCGATCGTTTCGAGTGGAAAGCAATCCGGCGGTCAATGGTGATTCATGGCCTGACAGATATAAACAACTATAACTCCGCTTCTATTCGTCGAATGCAAATCTGCGACATAGCAATTTTTAGCTTAAAACACGTCACATCGACCCACCTTGTGCCGATCTGCGACGAACTTGCATAGTTTCGTCAAACATCGATCGTTTCGAGTGGTAGGCAATCCGGCCGTCAATGGTGATTCATGGCCTCACAGATATAAACAATAATAACTCCGCTTCTATTATCGTATGCGAATATGCGACATAGCAATTTGTAGCTTAAAACACGTCACATCGACCCACCTTCTGCCGATCTGCGACGAACTTGCATGGTTTCGTCAAACGTCGATCGTTTCGAGTGGAAAGCAATCCGGCCGTTAATGGTGATTCATGGCCTGACAGATATAAACAACTATAACTCCGCTTCAATTCGTCGAATGCAAATCTGCGACATAGCAATTTGTAGCTTAAAACACGTCACATCGACCCACCTTGTGCCGATCTGCGACGAACTAGCATGGTTTCGTCAAACATCGGTCGTTTCGAGTGGTAGGGACTCCGGCCGTCAATGGTGATTCATGGCCTCACAGATATAAACAACAATAACTCCGCTTCTATTCGTCGTATGCGAATCTGCGACATAGCAATTTGTAGCTTAAAACACGACACATCGACCCACCTCATGCCGATCTGCGACGTACTTGTATAGTTTCGTCAAACGTCGATCGTTTCGAGTGGTAGGCAATCCGGTAGTCAATGGCGATTCATGGCCTCACAGATATAAACAACTATAAGTCCGCTTTTATACGTCGTATGCGAATCTGCGACATAGCAATTTGTAGCTTAAAACACGCCCCAACGAACGACCTTATACCGATCTGCGACGAACTTGCATAGGTTCGTCAAACATCGATCGTTTCGAGTGGAAAGCAAACCGGCCGTCAATGGTGATTCATGGCCTCACAGATATAAACAACTATAACTCCGCTTCTATTCACCGTATGCAAATCTGCGACGTAGCAATTTGTAGCATAAAACACGGCCCAACGACCCACCTTATACCGATCTGCGACGAACTTGCATAGTTTTGTCAAACATCGATCGTTTCGAGTGGAAAGCAATCCGGCCGTCAATGGTGATTCATGGCCTGACAGATATAAACAACTATAACTCCGCTTCTATTCGTCGAATGCAAATATGCGACATAGCAATTTGTAGCATAAAACACGTCACATCGACCCACCTTCTGCCGATCTGCGACGAACTTGCATGGTTTCGTCAAACATCGGTCGTTTCGAGTGGTGGGGACTCCGGCCGTCAATGGTGATTCATGGCCTCACAGATATAAACAATAATAACTCCGCTTCTATTATCGTATGCGAATATGCGACATAGCAATTTGTAGCTTAAAACACGTCACATCGACCCACCTTCTGCCGATCTGCGACGAACTTGCATGGTTTCGTCAAACGTCGATCGTTTCGAGTGGTAGGCAATCCGGCCGTCAATGGTGATTCATGGCCTCACGGATATAAACAACTATAACTCTGCTTCTGTTCGTCGTATGCAAATCTGCGACAAAGCAATTTGTAGCTTAAAACACGACACATCGACCCACCTCATGCCGATCTGCGACGTACTTGTATAGTTTTGTCAAACGTCGATCGTTTCGAGGGGTAGGCAATCCGGTAGTCAATGGCGATTCATGGCCTCACAGATATAAACAACTATAACTCCGCTTCTATTCGTCGAATGCAAATTTGCGACATAGCAATTTGTAGCTTAAAACACGTTACATCGACCCACCTTGTGTCGATCTGCGACGAACTTGCATGGTTTCGTCAAACGTCGATCGTTTCGAGTGGTAGGGACTCCGGCCGTCAATGGTGATTCATGGCCTCACAGATATAAACAATAATAACTCCGCTTCTATTCGTCGAATGCAAATTTGCGACATAGCAATTTGTAGCTTAAAACACGTTACATCGACCCACCTCATGCCGATCTGCGACGTACTTGTATAGTTTCGTCAAACGTCGATCGTTTCAAGTGGTAGGCAATCCGGTAGTCAATGGCGATTCATGGCCTCACAGATATAAACAACTATAAGTCCGCTTCTATACGTCGTATGCGAATCTGCGACAAAGCAATTTGTAGCTTAAAACACGCCCCAACGAACCACCTTATACCGATCTGCGACGAACTTGCATAGTTTCGTCAAACATCGATCGTTTCGAGTGGAAAGCAATCCGGCCGTCAATGGTGATTCATGGACTCACAGATATAAACAACTATAACTACGCTTCTATTCGCCGTATGCAAATCTGCGACGTAGCAATTTGTAGCATAAAACACGGCCCAACGACCCACCTTATACCGATCTGCGACGAACTTGCATAGTTTTGTCAAACATCGATCGTTTCGAGTGGAAAGCAATCCGGCGGTCAATGGTGATTCATGGCCTGACAGATATAAACAACTATAACTCCGCTTCTATTTGTCGAATGCAAATCTGCGACATAGCAATTTTTAGCTTAAAACACGTCACATCGACCCACCTTGTGCCGATCTGCGACGAACTTGCATAGTTTCGTCAAACATCGATCGTTTCGAGTGGTAGGCAATCCGGCCGTCAATGGTGATTCATGGCCTCACAGATATAAACAATAATAACTCCGCTTCTATTATCGTATGCGAATATGCGACATAGCAATTTGTAGCTTAAAACACGTCACATCGACCCACCTTCTGCCGATCTGCGACGAACTTGCATGGTTTCGTCAAACGTCGATCGTTTCGAGTGGAAAGCAATCCGGCCGTTAATGGTGATTCATGGCCTGACAGATATAAACAACTATAACTCCGCTTCAATTCGTCGAATGCAAATCTGCGACATAGCAATTTGTAGCTTAAAACACGTCACATCGACCCACCTTGTGCCGATCTGCGACGAACTTGCATGGTTTCGTCAAACATCGGTCGTTTCGAGTGGTGGGGACTCCGGCCGTCAATGGTGATTCATGGCCTCACAGATATAAACAACTATAAGTCCGCTTCTATACGTCGTATGCGAATCTGCGACAAAGCCATTTGTAGCTTAAAACACGCCCCAACGAACCACCTTATACCGATCTGCGACGAACTTGCATAGTTTCGTCAAACATCGATCGTTTCGAGTGGAAAGCAATCCGGCCGTCAATGGTGATTCATGGCCTCACAGATATAAACAACTATAAGTCCGCTTCTATACGTCGTATGCGAATCTGCGACATAGCAATTTGTAGCTTAAAACACGCCCCAACGAACCACCTTATACCGATCTGCGACGAACTTGCATAGTTTCGTCAAACATCGATCGTTTCGAGTGGAAAGCAATCCGGCCGTCAATGGTGATTCATTGCCTCACAGATATAAACAAATATAACTCCGTTTCCATTCGTCGAATGCAAATCTGCGACATAGCAATTTTTAGCTTAAAACACGTCACATCGACCCACCTTGTGCCGATCTGCGACGAACTTGCATAGTTTCGTCAAACATCGATCGTATCGAGTGGTAGGCAATCCGGCCGTCAATGGTGATTCATGGCCTCACAGATATAAACAATAATAACTCCGCTTCTATTCGTCGTATGCGTATATGCGACATAGCAATTTGTTGCTTAAAACACGTCACATCGACCCACCTTCTGCCGATCTGCGACGAATTTGCATGGTTTCGTCAAACGTCGATCGTTTCGAGTGGTAGGGAATCCGGCCGTCAATGGTGATTCATGGCCTCACAGATATAAACAACTATAACACCGCTTCTATTCGTCGAATGCGAATCTGCGACATAGCAATTTGTAGCTTAAAACACGTCACATCGACCCACCTTGTGCCGATCTGCGACGAACTTGCATAGTTTCGTCAAACATCGATCGTTTCGAGTGGTAGGCAATCCGGCCGTCAATGGTGATTCATGGCCTCACAGATATAAACAACAATAACTCCGCTTCTATTCGTCGTATGCAAATCTGCGACATAGCAATTTGTAGCATAAAACACGACACATCGACCCACCTAATGCCGATCTGCGACGTACTTGTATAGTTTCGTCAAACATCGATCGTTTCGAGTGGAAAGCAATCCGGCCGTCAATGGTGATTCATGGCCTGACAGATATAAACAACTATAACTCCGCTTCCATTCGTCGAATGCAAATCTGCGACATAGCAATTTTTAGCTTAAAACACGTCACATCGACCCACCTTGTGCCGATCTGCGACGAACTTGCATAGTTTCGTCAAACATCGATCGTTTCGAGTGGTAGGCAATCCGGCCGTCAATGGTGATTCATGGCCTCACGGATATAAACAACTATAACTCTGCTTCTGTTCGTCGTATGCAAATCTGCGACATAGCAATTTGTAGCTTAAAACACGACACATCGACCCACCTCATGCCGATCTGCGACGTACTTGTATAGTTTTGTCAAACGTCGATCGTTTCGAGGGGTAGGCAATCCGGTAGTCAATGGCGATTCATGGCCTCACAGATATAAACAACTATAACTCCGCTTCTATTCGTCGAATGCAAATTTGCGACATAGCAATTTGTAGCTTAAAACACGTTACATCGACCCACCTTGTGTCGATCTGCGACGAACTTGCATGGTTTCGTCAAACGTCGATCGTTTCGAGTGGTAGGGAATCCGGCCGTCAATGGTGATTCATGGCCTCACAGATATAAACAACAATAACTCCGCTTCTATTCGTCGTATGCGAATATGCGACATAGTAATTTGTAGCTTAAAACACGTCAGATCGACCCACCTTCTGCCGATCTGCGACGAACTTGCATGGTTTCGTCAAACGTCGATCGTTTCGAGTGGTAGGGAATCCGGCCGTCAATGGTGATTCATGGCCTCACAGATGTAAACAACTATAACACCGCTTCTATTCGTCGAATGCAAATCTGCGACATAGCAATTTGTAGCTTAAAACACGTCACATCGACCCACCTTGTGCCGATCTGCGACGAACTTGCATAGTTTCGTCAAACATCGATCGTTTCGAGTGGTAGGCAATCCGGCCGTCAATGGTGATTCATGGCCTCACAGATATAAACAACAATAACTCCGCTTCTATTCGTCGTATGCAAATCTGCGACATAGCAATTTGTAGCATAAAACACGACACATCGACCCACCTAATGCCGATCTGCGACGTACTTGTATAGTTTCGTCAAACGGCGATCGTTTCGAGTGGTAGGCAATCCGGTAGTCAATGGCGATTCATGGCCTCACAGATATAAACAACAATAATTTCGCTTCTGTTCGTCGTATGCAAATCTGCGACATAGCAATTTGTAGCTTAAAACACGACACATCGACACACCTCATGCCGATCTGCGACGTACTTGTATAGTTTTGTCAAACGTCGATCGTTTCGAGGGGTAAGCAATCCGGTAGTCAATGGCGATTCATGGCCTCACAGATATAAACAACTATAACTCCGCTTCTATTCGTCGAATGCAAATTTGCGACATAGCAATTTGTAGCTTAAAACACGTTACATCGACCCACCTTGTGTCAATCTGCGACGAACTTGCATGGTTTCGTCAAACGTCGATCGTTTCGAGTGGTAGGGAATCCGGCCGTCAATGGTGATTCATGGCCTCACAGATATAAACAACAATAACTCCGCTTCAATTCGTCGTATGCGACTATGCGACATAGTAATTTGTAGCTTAAAACACGTCAGATCGACCCACCTTCTGCCGATCTGCGACGAACTTGCATGGTTTCGTCAAACGTCGATCGTTTCGAGTGGTAGGGAATCCGGCCGTCAATGGTGATTCATGGCCTCACAGATATAAACAACTATAACTCCGCTTCTATTCGTCGTATGCAAATCTGCGACATAGCAATTTGTAGCATAAAACACGACACATCGACCCACCTAATGCCGATCTGCGACGTACTTGTATAGTTTCGTCAAACGGCGATCGTTTCGAGTGGTAGGCAATCCGGTAGTCAATGGCGATTCATGGCCTCACAGATATAAACAACTATAACTCCGCTTCTATTCGCCGTATGCAAATCTACGACGTAGCAATTTGTAGCATAAAACACGGCCCAACGACCCACCTTATACCGATCTGCGACGAACTTGCATAGTTTCGTCAAACATCGATCGTTTCGAGTGGTAGGCAATCCGGCCGTCAATGGTGATCATGGCCTCACAGATATAAACACCAAAAACTTGGATTCTATTCGTCGTATGCGAATCTGCGACATAGTAATTTGTAGCTTAAAACACGTCAGATCGACCCACCTTCTGCCGATCTGCGACGAACTTGCATGGTTTCGTCAAACGTCGATCGTTTCGAGTGGTAGGGAATCCGGCCGTCAATGGTGATTCATGGCCTCACAGATATAAACAACTATAACTCCGCTTCTATTCGTCGTATGCAAATCTGCGACATAGCAATTTGTAGCATAAAACACGACACATCGACCCATCTTGTGCCGATCTGCGACGTACTTGTATAGTTTCGTCAAACGGCGATCGTTTCGAGTGGTAGGCAATCCGGTAGTCAATGGCGATTCATGGCCTCACAGATATAAACAACTATAAGTCCGCTTCTATACGTCGTATGCGAATCTGCGACATAGCAATTTGTAGCTTAAAACACGCCCCAACGAACCACCTTATACCGATCTGCGACGAACTTGCATAGTTTCGTCAAACATCGATCGTTTCGAGTGGAAAGCAATCCGGCCGTCAATGGTGATTCATGGCCTCACAGATATAAACAACTATAACTCCGCTTCTATTCGCCGTATGCAAATCTACGACGTAGCAATTTGTAGCATAAAACACGGCCCAACGACCCACCTTATACCGACCTGCGACGAACTTGCATAGTTTCGTCAATCATCGATCGTTTCGAGTGGTAGGCAATCCGGCCGTCAATGGTGATCATGGCCTCACAGATATAAACACCAAAAACTTGGATTCTATTCGTCGTATGCGAATCTGCGACATAGCATTTTGTAGCTTAAAACACGGCCCAACGACCCACCTTATACCGATCTGCAACGAACTTGATTGGTTTCGTCAAACATCGATCGTTTCGAGTGGTAGGCAATCCGGCCGTCAATGGTGATTCATGGCCTCACAGATATAAACAATAATAACTCCGCTTCTATTCGTCGAATGCAAATCTGCGACATAGCAATTTGTGGCATAAAACACGTCACATCGACCCATCTTGTGCCGATCTGCGACGAACTTGCATAGTTTCGTCAAACATCGATCGTTTCGAGTGGTAGGCAATCCGGCCATCAATGGTGATTCATGGCCTCACAGATATAAACAACAATAACTCCGCTTCTATTCGTCGTATGCAAATCTGCGACATAGCAATTTGTAGCATAAAACACGCCCCAACGAACCACCTTATACCGATCTGCGACGAACTTGCATAGTTTTGTCAAACATCGATCGTTTCGAGTGGAAAGCAATCCGGCCGTCAATGGTGATTCATGGCCTGACAGATATAAACAACTATAACTCCGCTTCTATTCGTCGAATGCAAATTTGCGACATAGCAATTTGTAGCTTAAAACACGTTACATCGACCCACCTTGTGTCGATCTGCGACGAACTTGCATGGTTTCGTCAAACGTCGATCGTTTCGAGTGGTAGGGAATCCGGCCGTCAATGGTGATTCATGGCCTCACAGATATAAACAACAATAACTCCGCTTCTATTCGTCGTATGCGAATATGCGACATAGTAATTTGTAGCTTAAAACACGTCAGATCGACCCACCTTCTGCCGATCTGCGACGAACTTGCATGGTTTCGTCAAACGTCGATCGTTTCGAGTGGTAGGGAATCCGGCCGTCAATGGTGATTCATGGCCTCACAGATATAAACAACTATAACTCCGCTTCTATTCGTCGAATACAAATCTGCGACATAGCAATTTGTAGCTTAAAACACGTCACATCGACCCACCTTGTGCCGATCTGCGACGAACTTGCATAGTTTCGTCAAACATCGATCGTTTCGAGTGGTAGGCAATCCGGCCATCAATGGTGATTCATGGCCTCACAGATATAAACAACAATAACTCCGCTTCTATTCGTCGTATGCAAATCTGCGACATAGCAATTTGTAGCATAAAACACGCCCCAACGAACCACCTTATACCGATCTGCGACGAACTTGCATAGTTTTGTCAAACATCGATCGTTTCGAGTGGAAAGCAATCCGGCCGTCAATGGTGATTCATGACCTGACAGATATAAACAACTATAACTCAGCTTCTATTCGTCGAATGCAAATTTGCGACATAGCGATTTGTAGCTTAAAACACGACACATCGACCCACTTCATGCCGATCTGTGACGTACTTGTATAGTTTCGTCAAACATCGATCGTTTCGAGTGGTAGGGAATCCGGCCGTCGATGGTGATTCATGGCCTCACAGATATAAACAACAATAACTCCGCTTCTATTCGTCGTATGCGAATCTGCGACATAGCAATTTGTAGCTTAAAACACGACACATCGACCCACCTCATGCCGATCTGCGACGTACTTGTATAGTTTCGTCAAACGGCGATCGTTTCGAGTGGTAGGCAATCCGGTAGTCAATGGCGATTCATGGCCTCACAGATATAAACAACTATAAGTCCGCTTCTATACGTCGTATGCGAATCTGCGACATAGCAATTTGTAGCTTAAAACACGCCCCAACGAACCACCTTACACCGATCTGCGACGAACTTGCATAGTTTCGTCAAACATCGATCGTTTCGAGTGGAAAGCACCCCGGCCGTCAATGGTGATTCATGGCCTCACAGATATAAACAACTATAACTCCGCTTCCATTCGTCGAATGCAAATCTGCGACATAGAAATTTTTAGCTTAAAACACGTCACATCGACCCACCTTGTGCCGATCTGCGACGAACTTGCATAGTTTCGTCAAACATCGATCGTTTCGAGTGGTAGGCAATCCGGCCGTCAATGGTGATTCATGGCCTCACAGATATAAACAACAATAACTCCGCTTCTATTCGTCGTATGCGAATATGCGACATAGCAATTTGTAGCTTAAAACACGTCACATCGACCCACCTTCTGCCGATCTGCGACGAACTTGCATGGTTTCGTCAAACATCGATCGTTTCGAGTGGTAGGCAATCCGGCCGTCAATGGTGATTCATGGCCTCACAGATATAAACAACAATAACTCCGCTTCTATTCGTCGTATGCGAATATGCGACATAGCAATTTGTAGCTTAAAACACGTCACATCGACCCACCTTTTTCCGATCTGCTACGAACTTGCATAGTTTTGTCAAACATCGATCGTTTCGAGTGGAAAGCAATCCGGCCGTCAATGGTGATTCATGGCCTGACAGATATAAACAACTATAACTCAGCTTCTATTCGTCGAATGCAAATTTGCGACATAGCGATTTGTAGCTTAAAACACGCCCCAACGAACCACCTTATACCGATCTGCGACGAACTTGCATAGTTTCGTCAAACATCGATCGTTTCGAGTGGAAAGCAATCCGGCCGTCAATGGTGATTCATGGCCTCACAGATATAAACAACTATTACTCCGCTTCTATTCGCCGTATGCAAATCTGCGACGTAGCAATTTGTAGCATAAAACACGGCCCAACGACCCACCTTATTCCGATCTGCTACGAACTTGCATAGTTTTGTCAAACATCGATCGTTTCGAGTGGAAAGCAATCCGGCCGTCAATGGTGATTCATGGCCTGACAGATATAAACAACTATAACTCCGCTTCCATTCGTCGAATGCAAATCTGCGACATAGAAATTTTTAGCTTAAAACACGTCACATCGACCCACCTTGTGCCGATCTGCGACGAACTTGCATAGTTTCGTCAAACATCGATCGTTTCGAGTGGTAGGCAATCCGGCCGTCAATGGTGATTCATGGCCTCACAGATATAAACAACAATAACTCCGCTTCTATTCGTCGTATGCGAATATGCGACATAGCAATTTGTAGCTTAAAACACGTCACATCGACCCACCTTATACCGATCTGCTACGAACTTGCATAGTTTTGTCAAACATCGATCGTTTCGAGTGGAAAGCAATCCGGCCGTCAATGGTGATTCATGGCCTGACAGATATAAACAACTATAACTCAGCTTCTATTCGTCGAATGCAAATTTGCGACATAGCGATTTGTAGCTTAAAACACGACCCAACGACCCACCTTTTACCGATCTGCGACGAACTTGCATAGTTTCGTCAAACATCGATCGTTTCGAGTGGTAAGCAATCCGTCCGTCAATGGTGATTCATGGCCTCACAGATATAAACAACTATAACTCCGCTTCTATTCGCCGTATGCAAATCTGCGACATAGCAATTTGTAGCTTAAAACACGTCACATCGACCCACCTTGTGCCGATCTGCGACGAACTTGCATAGTTTCGTCAAACATCGATCGTTTCGAGTGGTAAGCAATCCGTCCGTCAATGGTGATTCATGGCCTCACAGATATAAACAACAATAACTCCGATTCTATTCGTCGTATGCGAATATGCGACATAGCAATTTGTAGCTTAAAACACGACACATCGACCCACCTCATGCCGATCTGCGACGTACTTGTATAGTTTCGTCAAACGTCGATCGTTTCGTGTGGTAGGCAATCCGGTAGTCAATGGCGATTCATGGCCTCACATATATAAACAACTATAAGTCCGCTTCTATACGTCGTATGCGAATCTGCGACATAGCAATTTGTAGCTTAAAACACGCCCCAACGAACCACCTTATACCGATCTGCGACGAACTTGCATAGTTTCGTCAAACATTGATCGTTTCGAGTGGAAAGCAATCCGGCCGTCAATGGTGATTCATGGCCTCACAGATATAAACAACTATAACTCCGCTTCTATTCGTCGTATGCGAATCTGCGACCTAGCAATTTGTAGCTTAAAACACGCCCCAATGAACCACTTTATACCGATCTGCGACGAACTTGCATAGTTTCGTCAAACATCGATCGATTCTAGTGGAAAGCAATCCGGCCGTCAATGGTGATTCATGGCCTCACAGATACAAACAACAATAACTCCGCTTCTATACGTCGTATGCGAATCTGCGACATAGCAATTTGTAGCTTAAAACACGTCACATCGACCCACCTTGTGCCGATCTGGGACGAACTTGCATAGTTTCGTCAAACATCGATCGTTTGGAGTGGAAAGCAATCCGGCCGTCAATGGTGATTCATGGCCTCACAGATATAAACAACAATAACTCCGCTTCCATTCGCCGTATGCGAATATGCGACATAGCAATTTGTAGCTTAAAACACGTCACATCGACCCACCTTCTGCCGATCTGCGACGAACTTGCATGGTTTCGTCAAATGTCGATCGTTTCGAGTGGTAGGGAATCCGGCCGTCAATGGTGATTCATGGCCTCACAGATATAAACAACAATAACTCCGCTTCTATTCGTCGTATGCAAATCTGCGACATAGCAATTTGTAGCTTAAAACACGTCACATCGACCCACCTTGTGCCGATCTGCGACGAACTTGCATGGTTTCGTCAAACGTCGATCGTTTCGAGTGGTAGGGAATCCGGCCGTCGATGGTGATTCATGGCCTCACAGATATAAACAACAATAACTCCGCTTCTATTCGTCGTATGCGAATCTGCGACATAGCAATTTGTAGCTTAAAACACGCCACATCGACCCACCTTCTGCCGATCTGCGACGAACTTGCATGGTTTCGTCAAACTTCGATCGTTTCGAGTGGTGGGGAATCCGGCCGTCAATGGTGATTCATGGTCTCACAGATATAAACAACTATAACTCCGCTTCTATTCGTCGAATGCAAATCTGCGACATAGCAATTTGTAGCTTAAAACACGTCACATCGACCAACCTTGTGCCGATCTGCGACGAACTTGCATAGTTTCGTCAAACATCGATCGTTTCGAGTGGTAGGCAATCCGGCCGTCAATGGTGATCATGGCCTCACAGATATAAACACCAAAAACTTGGATTCTATTCGTCGTATGCGAATCTGCGACATAGCATTTTGTAGCTTAAAACACGGCCCAACGACCCACCTTATACCGATCTGCAACGAACTTGATTGGTTTCGTCAAACATCGATCGTTTCGAGTGGTAGGCAATCCGGCCGTCAATGGTGATTCATGGCCTCACAGATATAAACAATAATAACTCCGCTTCTATTCGTCGAATGCAAATCTGCGACATAGCAATTTGTAGCATAAAACACGTCACATCGACCCAACTTGTGCCGATCTGCGACGAACTTGCATAGTTTTGTCAAACATCGATCGTTTCGAGTGGAAAGCAATCCGGCCGTCAATGGTGATTCATGGCCTGACAGATATAAGCAACTATAACTCCGCTTCTATTCATCGAATGCAAATCTGCGACATAGCAATTTGTAGCTTAAAACACGCCCCAACGAACCACCTTATACCGATCTGCGACGCACTTGCATAGTTTCGTCAAACATCGATCGTTTCGAGTGGAAAGCAATCCGGCCGTCAATGGTGATACATGGCCTCACAGACATACACATCAATAACTCCGCTTCTAGTCGTCGTATGCAAATTTGCGACATAGCAATTTGTAGCATAAAACACGCCCCAACGAACCACCTTATACCGATCTGCGACGAACTTGCATAGTTTTGTCAAACATCGATCGTTTCGAGTGTAGGGAATCCGGCCGTCAATGGTGATTCATGGCCTCACAGATATAAACAACTATAACTCCGCTTCTATTCGTCGAATGCAAATCTGCGACATAGCAATTTGTAGCTTAAAACACGTCACATCGACCCACCTTGTGCCGATCTGGGATGAACTTGCATAGTTTCGTCAAACATCGATCGTTTGGAGTGGAAAGCAATCCGGCTGTCAATGGTGATTCATGGCCTCACAGATATAAACAAAAATAACTCCGCTTCTATACGTCGTATGCGAAACTGCGACATAGCAATTTGTAGCTTAAAACACGCCCCAACGAACCACCTTATACCGATCTGCGACGAACTTGCATAGTTTTGTCAAACATCGATCGTTTCGAGTGGTAGGCAATCCGGCCGTCAATGGTGATTCATGGCCTCACAGATATAAACAACAATAACTCCGCTTCTATTCGTCGTATGCAAATCTGCGACATAGCAATTTGTAGCTTAAAACACGTCACATCGACCCACCTTGTGCCGATCTGCGACGAACTTGCATGGTTTCGTCAAACGTCGATCGTTTCGAGTGGTAGGGAATCCGGCCGTCGATGGTGATTCATGGCCTCACAGATATAAACCACAATAACTCCGCTTCTATTCGTCGTATGCGAATCTGCGACATAGCAATTTGTAGCTTAAAACACGACACATCGACCCACCTCATGCCGATCTGCGACGTACTTGCATAGTTTCGTCAAACATCGATCGTTTCGAGTGGAAAGCAATCCGGCCGTCAATGGTGATTCATGGCCTCACAGATATAAACAACTATAACTCCGCTTCTATTCGTCGAATGCAAATCTGCGACATAGCAATTTTTAGCTTAAAACACGTCACATCGACCCACCTTGTGCCGATCTGCGACGAACTTGCATAGTTTCGTCAAACATCGATCGTTTTGAGTGGTAGGGACTCCGGCCGTCAATGGTGATTCATGGCCTCACAGATATAAACAACAATAACTCCGCTTCTATTCGTCGTATGCGAATCTGCGACATAGCAATTTGTAGCTTACAACACGACACATCGACCCACCTCATGCCGATCTGCGACGTACTTGTATAGTTTCGTCAAACGTCGATCGTTTCGAGTGGTAGGCAATCCGGCGGTCAATGGTGATTCATGGCCTGACAGATATAAACAACTATAACTCCGCTTCTATTCGTCGAATGCGAATATGCGACATAGCAATTTGTAGCATAAAACACGTCACATCGACCCACCTTGTGCCGATCTGCGACGAACTTGCATAGTTTCGTCAAACATCGATCGTTTCGAGTGGTAGGCAATCCGGCCGTCAATGGTGATTCATGGCCTCACAGATATAAACAATAATAACTCCGCTTCTATTATCGTATGCGAATATGCGACATAGCAATTTGTAGCTTAAAACACGTCACATCGACCCACCTTCTGCCGATCTGCGACGAACTTGCATGGTTTCGTCAAACGTCGATCGTTTCGAGTGGTAGGGAATCCGGCCATCAATGGTGATTCATGGCCTCACAGATATGAACAACTATAACTCCGCTTCTATTCGTCAAATGCAAATCTGCGACATAGCAATTTGTAGCTTAAAACACGCCACATCGAACCACCTTGTGCCGATCTGCGACGAACTTGCATGGTTTCGTCAAACATCGATCGTTTCGAGTGGTAGGGACTCCGGCCGTCAATGGTGATTCATGGCCTCACAGATATAAACAATAATAACTCCGCTTCTATTCGTCGAATGCAAATTTGCGACATAGCAATTTGTAGCTTAAAACACGTTACATCGACCCACCTCATGCCGATCTGCGACGTACTTGTATAGTTTCGTCAAACGTCGATCGTTTCAAGTGGTAGGCAATCCGGTAGTCAATGGCGATTCATGGCCTCACAGATATAAACAACTATAAGTCCGCTTCTATACGTCGTATGCGAATCTGCGACAAAGCAATTTGTAGCTTAAAACACGCCCCAACGAACCACCTTATACCGATCTGCGACGAACTTGCATAGTTTCGTCAAACATCGATCGTTTCGAGTGGAAAGCAATCCGGCGGTCAATGGTGATTCATGGCCTGACAGATATAAACAACTATAACTCCGCTTCTATTCGTCGAATGCAAATCTGCGACATAGCAATTTTTAGCTTAAAACACGTCACATCGAGCCACCTTGTGCCGATCTGCGACGAACTTGCATAGTTTCGTCAAACATCGATCGTTTCGAGTGGTAGGCAATCCGGCCGTCAATGGTGATTCATGGCCTCACAGATATAAACAACAATAACTCCGCTTCTATTCGTCGTATGCGAATCTGCGACATAGCAATTTGTAGCTTACAACACGACACATCGACCCACCTCATGCCGATCTGCGACGTACTTGTATAGTTTCGTCAAACGTCGATCGTTTCGAGTGGTAGGCAATCCGGTAGTCAATGGCGATTCATGGCCTCACAGATATAAACAACTATAACTCCGCTTCTATTCGTCGTATGCGAATATGCGACATAGCAATTTGTAGCTTAAAACACGTCACATCGACCCACCTTCTGCCGATCTGCGACGAACTTGCATGGTTTCGTCAAACGTCGATCGTTTCGAGTGGAAAGCAATCCGGCCGTCAATGGTGATTCATGGCCTGACAGATATAAACAACTATAACTCCGCTTCCATTCGTCGAATGCAAATCTGCGACATAGCAATTTTTAGCTTGAAACACGTCACATCGACCCACCTTGTGCCGATCTGCGACGAACTTGCATAGTTTCGTCAAACATCGATCGTTTCGAGTGGTAGGCAATCCGGTCGTCAATGGTGATTCATGGCCTCACAGATATAAACAATAATAACTCCGCTTCTATTCGTCGTATGCGAATATGCGACATAGCAATTTGTAGCATAAAACACGTCACATCGACCCACCTTGTGCCGATCTGCGACGAACTTGCATAGTTTCGTCAAACATCGATCGTTTCGAGTGGTAGGCAATCCGGCCGTCAATGGTGATTCATGGCCTCACAGATATAAACAATAATAACTCCGCTTCTATTATCGTATGCGAATATGCGACATAGCAATTTGTAGCTTAAAACACGTCACATCGACCCACCTTCTGCCGATCTGCGACGAACTTGCATGGTTTCGTCAAACGTCGATCGTTTCGAGTGGTAGGGAATCCGGCCATCAATGGTGATTCATGGCCTCACAGATATGAACAACTATAACTCCGCTTCTATTCGTCAAATGCAAATCTGCGACATAGCAATTTGTAGCTTAAAACACGCCACATCGAACCACCTTGTGCCGATCTGCGACGAACTTGCATGGTTTCGTCAAACATCGATCGTTTCGAGTGGTAGGGACTCCGGCCGTCAATGGTGATTCATGGCCTCACAGATATAAACAATAATAACTCCGCTTCTATTCGTCGAATGCAAATTTGCGACATAGCAATTTGTAGCTTAAAACACGTTACATCGACCCACCTCATGCCGATCTGCGACGTACTTGTATAGTTTCGTCAAACGTCGATCGTTTCAAGTGGTAGGCAATCCGGTAGTCAATGGCGATTCATGGCCTCACAGATATAAACAACTATAAGTCCGCTTCTATACGTCGTATGCGAATCTGCGACAAAGCAATTTGTAGCTTAAAACACGCCCCAACGAACCACCTTATACCGATCTGCGACGAACTTGCATAGTTTCGTCAAACATCGATCGTTTCGAGTGGAAAGCAATCCGGCGGTCAATGGTGATTCATGGCCTGACAGATATAAACAACTATAACTCCGCTTCTATTCGTCGAATGCAAATCTGCGACATAGCAATTTTTAGCTTAAAACACGTCACATCGAGCCACCTTGTGCCGATCTGCGACGAACTTGCATAGTTTCGTCAAACATCGATCGTTTCGAGTGGTAGGCAATCCGGCCGTCAATGGTGATTCATGGCCTCACAGATATAAACAATAATAACTCCGCTTCTATTATCGTATGCGAATATGCGACATAGCAATTTGTAGCTTAAAACACGTCACATCGACCCACCTTCTGCCGATCTACGACGAACTTGCATGGTTTCGTCAAACGTCGATCGTTTCGAGTGGAAAGCAATCCGGCCGTTAATGGTGATTCATGGCCTGACAGATATAAACAACTATAACTCCGCTTCCACTCGTCGAATGCAAATATGCGACATAGCAATTTTTAGCTTGAAACACGTCACATCGACCCACCTTGTGCCGATCTGCGACGAACTTGCATAGTTTCGTCAAACATCGATCGTTTCGAGTGGTAGGCAATCCGGCCGTCAATGGTGATTCATGGCCTCACAGATATAAACAATAATAACTCCGCTTCTATTCGTCGTATGCGGATATGCGACATAGCAATTTGTAGCATAAAACACGTCACATCGACCCACCTTGTGCCGATCTGCGACGAACTTGCATAGTTTCGTCAAACATCGATCGTTTCGAGTGGTAGGCAATCCGGCCGTCAATGGTGATTCATGGCCTCACAGATATAAACAATAATAACTCCGCTTCTATTATCGTATGCGAATATGCGACATAGCAATTTGTAGCTTAAAACACGTCACATCGACCCACCTTCTGCCGATCTGCGACGAACTTGCATGGTTTCGTCAAACGTCGATCGTTTCGAGTGGTAGGGAATCCGGCCATCAATGGTGATTCATGGCCTCACAGATATGAACAACTATAACTCCGCTTCTATTCGTCAAATGCAAATCTGCGACATAGCAATTTGTAGCTTAAAACACGCCACATCGAACCACCTTGTGCCGATCTGCGACGAACTTGCATGGTTTCGTCAAACATCGATCGTTTCGAGTGGTAGGGACTCCGGCCGTCAATGGTGATTCATGGCCTCACAGATAGAAACAATAATAACTCCGCTTCTATTCGTCGAATGCAAATTTGCGACATAGCAATTTGTAGCTTAAAACACGTTACATCGACCCACCTCATGCCGATCTGCGACGTACTTGTATAGTTTCGTCAAACGTCGATCGTTTCAAGTGGTAGGCAATCCGGTAGTCAATGGCGATTCATGGCCTCACAGATATAAACAACTATAAGTCCGCTTCTATACGTCGTATGCGAATCTGCGACAAAGCAATTTGTAGCTTAAAACACGCCCCAACGAACCACCTTATACCGATCTGCGACGAACTTGCATAGTTTCGTCAAACATCGATCGTTTCGAGTGGAAAGCAATCCGGCCGTCAATGGTGATTCATGGCCTCACAGATATAAACAACTATAACTACGCTTCTATTCGCCGTATGCAAATCTGCGACGTAGCAATTTGTAGCATAAAACACGGCCCAACGACCCACCTTATACCGATCTGCGACGAACTTGCATAGTTTTGTCAAACATCGATCGTTTCGAGTGGAAAGCAATCCGGCGGTCAATGGTGATTCATGGCCTGACAGATATAAACAACTATAACTCCGCTTCTATTCGTCGAATGCAAATCTGCGACATAGCAATTTTTAGCTTAAAACACGTCACATCGACCCACCTTGTGCCGATCTGCGACGAACTTGCATAGTTTCGTCAAACATCGATCGTTTCGAGTGGTAGGCAATCCGGCCGTCAATGGTGATTCATGGCCTCACAGATATAAACAATAATAACTCCGCTTCTATTATCGTATGCGAATATGCGACATAGCAATTTGTAGCTTAAAACACGTCACATCGACCCACCTTCTGCCGATCTACGACGAACTTGCATGGTTTCGTCAAACGTCGATCGTTTCGAGTGGAAAGCAATCCGGCCGTTAATGGTGATTCATGGCCTGACAGATATAAACAACTATAACTCCGCTTCCATTCGTCGAATGCAAATCTGCGACATAGCAATTTGTAGCTTAAAACACGTCACATCGACCCACCTTGTGCCGATCTGCGACGAACTTGCATGGTTTCGTCAAACATCGATCGTTTCGAGTGGTAGGGACTCCGGCCGTCAATGGTGATTCATGGCCTCACAGATATAAACAACAATAACTCCGTTTCTATTCGTCGTATGCGAATCTGCGACATAGCAATTTGTAGCTTAAAACACGACACATCGACACACCTCATGCCGATCTGCGACGTACTTGTATAGTTTCGTCAAACGTCGATCGTTTCGAGTGGTAGGCAATCCGGTAGTCAATGGCGATTCATGGCCTCACCGATATAAACAACTATAAGTCCGCTTCTATACGTCGTATGCGAATCTGCGACATAGCAATTTGTAGCTTAAAACACGCCCCAACGAACCACCTTATACCGATCTGCGACGAACTTGCATAGTTTCGTCAAACATCGATCGTTTCGAGTGGAAAGCAATCCGGCCGTCAATGGTGATTCATTGCCTCACAGATATAAACAACTATAACTCCGCTTCTATTCGCCGTATGCAAATCTGCGACGTAGCAATTTGTAGCATAAAACACGGCCCAACGACCCACCTTATACCGATCTGCGACGAACTTGCATAGTTTTGTCAAACATCGATCGTTTCGAGTGGAAAGCAATCCGGCCGTCAATGGTGATTCATGGCCTGCCAGATATAAACAACAATAACTCCGTTTCTATTCGTCGTATGCGAATCTGCGACATAGCAATTTGTAGCTTAAAACACGACACATCGACACACCTCATGCCGATCTGCGACGTACTTGTATAGTTTCGTCAAACGTCGATCGTTTCGAGTGGTAGGCAATCCGGTAGTCAATGGCGATTCATGGCCTCACCGATATAAACAACTATAAGTCCGCTTCTATACGTCGTATGCGAATCTGCGACATAGCAATTTGTAGCTTAAAACACGCCCCAACGAACCACCTTATACCGATCTGCGACGAACTTGCATAGTTTCGTCAAACATCGATCGTTTCGAGTGGAAAGCAATCCGGCCGTCAATGGTGATTCATTGCCTCACAGATATAAACAACTATAACTCCGCTTCTATTCGCCGTATGCAAATCTGCGACGTAGCAATTTGTAGCATAAAACACGGCCCAACGACCCACCTTATACCGATCTGCGACGAACTTGCATAGTTTTGTCAAACATCGATCGTTTCGAGTGGAAAGCAATCCGGCCGTCAATGGTGATTCATGGCCTGACAGATTTAAACAACTATAACTCCGCTTCTATTCGTCGTATGCTAATATGCGACATAGCAATTTGTAGCTTAAAACACGTCACATCGACCCACCTTCTGCCGATCTGCGACGAACTTGCATGGTTTCGTCAAACGTCGATCGTTTCGAGTGGAAAGCAATCCGGCCGTCAATGGTGATTCATGGCCTGACAGATATAAACAACTATAACTCCGCGTCCAATCGTCGAATGCAAATCTGCGACATAGCAATTTTTAGCTTGAAACACGTCACATCGACCCACCTTGTGCCGATCTGCGACGAACTTGCATAGTTTCGTCAAACATCGATCGTTTCGAGTGGTAGGCAATCCGGCCGTCAATGGTGATTCATGGCCTCACAGATATAAACAATAATAACTCCGCTTCTATTCGTCGTATGCGAATATGCGACATAGCAATTTGTAGCATAAAACACGTCACATCGACCCACCTTCTGCCGATCTGCGACGAACTTGCATGGTTTCGTCAAACATCGGTCGTTTCGAGTGGTGGGGACTCCGGCCGTCAATGGTGATTCATGGCCTCACAGATATAAACAATAATAACTCCGCTTCTATTATCGTATGCGAATATGCGACATAGCAATTTGTAGCTTAAAACACGTCACATCGACCCACCTTCTGCCGATCTGCGACGAACTTGCATGGTTTCGTCAAACGTCGATCGTTTCGAGTGGTAGGGAATCCGGCCATCAATGGTGATTCATGGCCTCACAGATATGAACAACTATAACTCCGTTTCTATTCGTCAAATGCAAATCTGCGACATAGTAATTTGTAGCTTAAAACACGCCACATCGACCCACCTTGTGCCGATCTGCGACGAACTTGCATGGTTTCGTCAAACATCGATCGTTTCGAGTGGTAGGGACTCCGGCCGTCAATGGTGATTCATGGCCTCACAGATATAAACAATAATAACTCCGCTTCTATTCGTCGAATGCAAATTTGCGACATAGCAATTTGTAGCTTAAAACACGTTACATCGACCCACCTCATGCCGATCTGCGACGTACTTGTATAGTTTCGTCAAACGTCGATCGTTTCAAGTGGTAGGCAATCCGGTAGTCAATGGCGATTCATGGCCTCACAGATATAAACAACTATAAGTCCGCTTCTATACGTCGTATGCGAATCTGCGACAAAGCAATTTGTAGCTTAAAACACGCCCCAACGAACCACCTTATACCGATCTGCGACGAACTTGCATAGTTTCGTCAAACATCGATCGTTTCGAGTGGAAAGCAATCCGGCCGTCAATGGTGATTCATGGACTCACAGATATAAACAACTATAACTACGCTTCTATTCGCCGTATGCAAATCTGCGACGTAGCAATTTGTAGCATAAAACACGGCCCAACGACCCACCTTATACCGATCTGCGACGAACTTGCATAGTTTTGTCAAACATCGATCGTTTCGAGTGGAAAGCAATCCGGCGGTCAATGGTGATTCATGGCCTGACAGATATAAACAACTATAACTCCGCTTCTATTCGTCGAATGCAAATCTGCGACATAGCAATTTTTAGCTTAAAACACGTCACATCGACCCACCTAGTGCCGATCTGCGACGAACTTGCATAGTTTCGTCAAACATCGATCGTTTCGAGTGGTAGGCAATCCGGCCGACAATGGTGATTCATGGCCTCACAGATATAAACAATAATAACTCCGCTTCTATTATCGTATGCGAATATGCGACATAGCAATTTGTAGCTTAAAACACGTCACATCGACCCACCTTCTGCCGATCTGCGACGAACTTGCATAGTTTCGTCAATCGTCGATCGTTTCGAGTGGAAAGCAATCCGGCCGTCAATGGTGATTCATGGCCTCACAGATATAAACAACTATAAGTCCGCTTCTATACGTCGTATGCGAATCTGCGACATAGCAATTTGTAGCTTAAAACACGCCCCAACGAACCACCTTATACCGATCTGCGACGAACTTGCATAGTTTCGTCAAACATCGATCGTTTCGAGTGGAAAGCAATCCGGCCGTCAATGGTGATTCATTGCCTCACAGATATAAACAACTATAACTCCGTTTCCATTCGTCGAATGCAAATCTGCGACATAGCAATTTTTAGCTTAAAACACGTCACATCGACCCACCTTGTGCCGATCTGCGACGAACTTGCATAGTTTCGTCAAACATCGATCGTATCGAGTGGTAGGCAATCCGGCCGTCAATGGTGATTCATGGCCTCACAGATATAAACAATAATAACTCCGCTTCTATTCGTCGTATGCGTATATGCGACATAGCAATTTGTTGCTTAAAACACGTCACATCGACCCACCTTCTGCCGATCTGCGACGAATTTGCATGGTTTCGTCAAACGTCGATCGTTTCGAGTGGTAGGGAATCCGGCCATCAATGGTGATTCATGGCCTCACAGATATAAACAACTATAACTCCGCTTCTATTCGTCGAATGCAAATCTGCGACATAGCAATTTGTAGCTTAAACCACGTCACATCGACCCACTTTGTGCCGATCTGCGACGAACTTGCATAGTTTCGTCAAACATCGATCGTTTCGAGTGGTAGGCAATCCGGCCGTCAATGGTGATTCATGGCCTCACAGATATAAACAATAATAACTCCGCTTCTATTCGTCGTATGCGAATATGCGACATAGCCATTTGTAGCTTAAAACACGTCACATCGACCCACCTTCTGCCGATCTGCGACGAACTTGCATGGTTTCGTCAAACATCGATCATTTCGAGTGGTAGGGACTCCGGCCGTCAATGGTGATTCATGGCCTCACAGATATAAACAACAATAACTCCGCTTCTATTCGTCGTATGCGAATCTGCGACATAGCAATTTGTAGCTTAAAACACGACACATCGACCCACCTCATGCCGATCTGCGACGTACTTGTATAGTTTCGTCAAACGTCGATCGTTTCGAGTGGTAGGCAATCCGGTAGTCAATGGCGATTCATGGCCTCACAGATATAAACAACTATAAGTCCGCTTTTATACGTCGTATGCGAATCTGCGACATAGCAATTTGTAGCTTAAAACACGCCCCAACGAACGACCTTATACCGATCTGCGACGAACTTGCATAGGTTCGTCAAACATCGATCGTTTCGAGTGGAAAGCAAACCGGCCGTCAATGGTGATTCATGGCCTCACAGATATAAACAACTATAACTCCGCTTCTATTCACCGTATGCAAATCTGCGACGTAGCAATTTGTAGCATAAAACACGGCCCAACGACCCACCTTATACCGATCTGCGACGAACTTGCATAGTTTTGTCAAACATCGATCGTTTCGAGTGGAAAGCAATCCGGCGGTCAATGGTGATTCATGGCCTGACAGATATAAACAACTATAACTCCGCTTCTATTCGTCGAATGCAAATCTGCGACATAGCAATTTTTAGCTTAAAACACGTCACATCGACCCACCTTCTGCCGATCTGCGACGAACTTGCATAGTTTCGTCAAACATCGATCGTATCGAGTGGTAGGCAATCCGGCCGTCAATGGTGATTCATGGCCTCACAGATATAAACAATAATAACTCCGCTTCTATTCGTCGTATGCGTATATGCGACATAGCAATTTGTTGCTTAAAACACGTCACATCGACCCACCTTCTGCCGATCTGCGACGAATTTGCATGGTTTCGTCAAACGTCGATCGTTTCGAGTGGTAGGGAATCCGGCCATCAATGGTGATTCATGGCCTCACAGATATAAACAACTATAACTCCGCTTCTATTCGTCGAATGCAAATCTGCGACATAGCAATTTGTAGCTTAAACCACGTCACATCGACCCACTTTGTGCCGATCTGCGACGAACTTGCATAGTTTCGTCAAACATCGATCGTTTCGAGTGGTAGGCAATCCGGCCGTCAATGGTGATTCATGGCCTCACAGATATAAACAATAATAACCCCGCTTCTATTCGTCGTATGCGAATATGCGACATAGCCATTTGTAGCTTAAAACACGTCACATCGACCCACCTTCTGCCGATCTGCGACGAACTTGCATGGTTTCGTCAAACATCGATCATTTCGAGTGGTAGGGACTCCGGCCGTCAATGGTGATTCATGGCCTCACAGATATAAACAACAATAACTCCGCTTCTATTCGTCGTATGCGAAACTGCGACATAGCAATTTGTAGCTTAAAACACGACACATCGACCCACCTCATGCCGATCTGCGACGTACTTGTATAGTTTCGTCAAACGTCGATCGTTTCGAGTGGTAGGCAATCCGGTAGTCAATGGCGATTCATGGCCTCACAGATATAAACAACTATAAGTCCGCTATTATACGTCGTATGCGAATCTGCGACATAGCAATTTGTAGCTTAAAACACGCCCCAACGAACGACCTTATACCGATCTGCGACGAACTTGCATAGGTTCGTCAAACATCGATCGTTTCGAGTGGAAAGCAAACCGGCCGTCAATGGTGATTCATGGCCTCACAGATATAAACAACTATAACTCCGCTTCTATTCACCGTATGCAAATCTGCGACGTAGCAATTTGTAGCATAAAACACGGCCCAACGACCCACCTTATACCGATCTGCGACGAACTTGCATAGTTTTGTCAAACATCGATCGTTTCGAGTGGAAAGCAATCCGGCCGTCAATGGTGATTCATGGCCTGACAGATATAAACAACTATAACTCCGCTTCCATTCGTCGAATGCAAATCTGCGACATAGCAATTTTTAGCTTAAAACACGTCACATCGACCCACCTTGTGCCGATCTGCGACGAACTTGCATAGTTTCGTCAAACATCGATCGTTTCGAGTGGTAGGCAATCCGGCCGTCAATGGTGATTCATGGCCTCACGGATATAAACAACTATAACTCTGCTTCTGTTCGTCGTATGCAAATCTGCGACATAGCAATTTGTAGCTTAAAACACGACACATCGACCCACCTCATGCCGATCTGCGACGTACTTGTATAGTTTTGTCAAACGTCGATCGTTTCGAGGGGTAGGCAATCCGGTAGTCAATGGCGATTCATGGCCTCACAGATATAAACAACTATAACTCCGCTTCTATTCGTCGAATGCAAATTTGCGACATAGCAATTTGTAGCTTAAAACACGTTACATCGACCCACCTTGTGTCGATCTGCGACGAACTTGCATGGTTTCGTCAAACGTCGATCGTTTCGAGTGGTAGGGAATCCGGCCGTCAATGGTGATTCATGGCCTCACAGATATAAACAACAATAACTCCGCTTCTATTCGTCGTATGCGAATATGCGACATAGTAATTTGTAGCTTAAAACACGTCAGATCGACCCACCTTCTGCCGATCTGCGACGAACTTGCATGGTTTCGTCAAACGTCGATCGTTTCGAGTGGTAGGGAATCCGGCCGTCAATGGTGATTCATGGCCTCACAGATATAAACAACTATAACACCGCTTCTATTCGTCGAATGCAAATCTGCGACATAGCAATTTGTAGCTTAAAACACGTCACATCGACCCACCTTATACCGATCTGCGACGAACTTGCATAGTTTTGTCAAACATCGATCGTTTCGAGTGGAAAGCAATCCGGCCGTCAATGGTGATTCATGGCCAGACAGATTTAAACAACTATAACTCCGCTTCTATTCGTCGTATGCGAATATGCGACATAGCAATTTGTAGCTTAAAACACGTCACATCGACCCACCTTCTGCCGATCTGCGACGAACTTGCATGGTTTCGTCAAACGTCGATCGTTTCGAGTGGAAAGCAATCCGGCCGTCAATGGTGATTCATGGCCTGACAGATATAAACAACTATAACTCCGCTTCCATTCGTCGAATGCAAATCTGCGACATAGCAATTTTTAGCTTGAAACACGTCACATCGACCCACCTTGTGCCGATGTGCGACGAACTTGCATAGTTTCGTCAAACATCGATCGTTTCGAGTGGTAGGCAATCCGGCCGTCAATGGTGATTCATGGCCTCACAGATATAAACAATAATAACTCCGCTTCTATTCGTCGTATGCGAATATGCGACATAGCAATTTGTAGCATAAAACACGTCACATCGACCCACCTTCTGCCGATCTGCGACGAACTTGCATGGTTTCGTCAAACATCGGTCGTTTCGAGTGGTGGGGACTCCGGCCGTCAATGGTGATTCATGGCCTCACAGATATAAACAATAATAACTCCGCTTCTATTATCGTATGCGAATATGCGACATAGCAATTTGTAGCTTAAAACACGTCACATCGACCCACCTTCTGCCGATCTGCGACGAACTTGCATGGTTTCGTCAAACGTCGATCGTTTCGAGTGGTAGGGAATCCGGCCATCAATGGTGATTCATGGCCTCACAGATATGAACAACTATAACTCCGTTTCTATTCGTCAAATGCAAATCTGCGACATAGTAATTTGTAGCTTAAAACACGCCACATCGACCCACCTTGTGCCGATCTGCGACGAACTTGCATGGTTTCGTCAAACATCGATCGTTTCGAGTGGTAGGGACTCCGGCCGTCAATGGTGATTCATGGCCTCATAGATATAAACAATAATAACTCCGCTTCTATTCGTCGAATGCAAATTTGCGACATAGCAATTTGTAGCTTAAAACACGTTACATCGACCCACCTCATGCCGATCTGCGACGTACTTGTATAGTTTCGTCAAACGTCGATCGTTTCAAGTGGTAGGCAATCCGGTAGTCAATGGCGATTCATGGCCTCACAGATATAAACAACTATAAGTCCGCTTCTATACGTCGTATGCGAATCTGCGACAAAGCAATTTGTAGCTTAAAACACGCCCCAACGAACCACCTTATACCGATCTGCGACGAACTTGCATAGTTTCGTCAAACATCGATCGTTTCGAGTGGAAAGCAATCCGGCCGTCAATGGTGATTCATGGACTCACAGATATAAACAACTATAACTACGCTTCTATTCGCCGTATGCAAATCTGCGACGTAGCAATTTGTAGCATAAAACACGGCCCAACGACCCACCTTATACCGATCTGCGACGAACTTGCATAGTTTTGTCAAACATCGATCGTTTCGAGTGGAAAGCAATCCGGCGGTCAATGGTGATTCATGGCCTGACAGATATAAACAACTATAACTCCGCTTCTATTCGTCGAATGCAAATCTGCGACATAGCAATTTTTAGCTTAAAACACGTCACATCGACCCACCTTGTGCCGATCTGCGACGAACTTGCATAGTTTCGTCAAACATCGATCGTTTCGAGTGGTAGGCAATCCGGCCGTCAATGGTGATTCATGGCCTGACAGATATAAACAATAATAACTCCGCTTCTATTATCGTATGCGAATATGCGACATAGCAATTTGTAGCTTAAAACACGTCACATCGACCCACCTTCTGCCGATCTGCGACGAACTTGCATGGTTTCGTCAAACATCGGTCGTTTCGAGTGGTGGGGACTCCGGCCGTCAATGGTGATTCATGGCCTCACAGATATAAACAACTATAAGTCCGCTTCTATACGTCGTATGCGAATCTGCGACAAAGCCATTTGTAGCTTAAAACACGCCCCAACGAACCACCTTATACCGATCTGCGACGAACTTGCATAGTTTCGTCAAACATCGATCGTTTCGAGTGGAAAGCAATCCGGCCGTCAATGGTGATTCATGGCCTCACAGATATAAACAACTATAAGTCCGCTTCTATACGTCGTATGCGAATCTGCGACATAGCAATTTGTAGCTTAAAACACGCCCCAACGAACCACCTTATACCGATCTGCGACGAACTTGCATAGTTTCGTCAAACATCGATCGTTTCGAGTGGAAAGCAATCCGGCCGTCAATGGTGATTCATTGCCTCACAGATATAAACAACTATAACTCCGTTTCCATTCGTCGAATGCAAATCTGCGACATAGCAATTTTTAGCTTAAAACACGTCACATCGACCCACCTTGTGCCGATCTGCGACGAACTTGCATAGTTTCGTCAAACATCGATCGTATCGAGTGGTAGGCAATCCGGCCGTCAATGGTGATTCATGGCCTCGCAGATATAAACAATAATAACTCCGCTTCTATTCGTCGTATGCGTATATGCGACATAGCAATTTGTTGCTTAAAACACGTCACATCGACCCACCTTCTGCCGATCTGCGACGAATTTGCATGGTTTCGTCAAACGTCGATCGTTTCGAGTGGTAGGGAATCCGGCCATCAATGGTGATTCATGGCCTGACAGATATAAACAACTATAACTCCGCTTCTATTCGTCGAATGCAAATCTGCGACATAGCAATTTGTAGCTTAAACCACGTCACATCGACCCACCTTGTGCCGATCTGCGACGAACTTGCATGGTTTCGTCAAACATCGATCGTTTCGAGTGGTAGGGACTCCGGCCGTCAATGGTGATTCATGGCCTCATAGATATAAACAATAATAACTCCGCTTCTATTCGTCGAATGCAAATTTGCGACATAGCAATTTGTAGCTTAAAACACGTTACATCGACCCACCTCATGCCGATCTGCGACGTACTTGTATAGTTTCGTCAAACGTCGATCGTTTCAAGTGGTAGGCAATCCGGTAGTCAATGGCGATTCATGGCCTCACAGATATAAACAACTATAAGTCCGCTTCTATACGTCGTATGCGAATCTGCGACAAAGCAATTTGTAGCTTAAAACACGCCCCAACGAACCACCTTATACCGATCTGCGACGAACTTGCATAGTTTCGTCAAACATCGATCGTTTCGAGTGGAAAGCAATCCGGCCGTCAATGGTGATTCATGGACTCACAGATATAAACAACTATAACTACGCTTCTATTCGCCGTATGCAAGTCTGCGACGTAGCAATTTGTAGCATAAAACACGGCCCAACGACCCACCTTATACCGATCTGCGACGAACTTGCATAGTTTTGTCAAACATCGATCGTTTCGAGTGGAAAGCAATCCGGCGGTCAATGGTGATTCATGGCCTGACAGATATAAACAACTATAACTCCGCTTCTATTCGTCGAATGCAAATCTGCGACATAGCAATTTTTAGCTTAAAACACGTCACATCGACCCACCTTGTGCCGATCTGCGACGAACTTGCATAGTTTCGTCAAACATCGATCGTTTCGAGTGGTAGGCAATCCGGCCGTCAATGGTGATTCATGGCCTGACAGATATAAACAATAATAACTCCGCTTCTATTATCGTATGCGAATATGCGACATAGCAATTTGTAGCTTAAAACACGTCACATCGACCCACCTTCTGCCGATCTGCGACGAACTTGCATGGTTTCGTCAAACATCGGTCGTTTCGAGTGGTGGGGACTCCGGCCGTCAATGGTGATTCATGGCCTCACAGATATAAACAACTATAAGTCCGCTTCTATACGTCGTATGCGAATCTGCGACAAAGCCATTTGTAGCTTAAAACACGCCCCAACGAACCACCTTATACCGATCTGCGACGAACTTGCATAGTTTCGTCAAACATCGATCGTTTCGAGTGGAAAGCAATCCGGCCGTCAATGGTGATTCATGGCCTCACAGATATAAACAACTATAAGTCCGCTTCTATACGTCGTATGCGAATCTGCGACATAGCAATTTGTAGCTTAAAACACGCCCCAACGAACCACCTTATACCGATCTGCGACGAACTTGCATAGTTTCGTCAAACATCGATCGTTTCGAGTGGAAAGCAATCCGGCCGTCAATGGTGATTCATTGCCTCACAGATATAAACAACTATAACTCCGTTTCCATTCGTCGAATGCAAATCTGCGACATAGCAATTTTTAGCTTAAAACACGTCACATCGACCCACCTTGTGCCGATCTGCGACGAACTTGCATAGTTTCGTCAAACATCGATCGTATCGAGTGGTAGGCAATCCGGCCGTCAATGGTGATTCATGGCCTCGCAGATATAAACAATAATAACTCCGCTTCTATTCGTCGTATGCGTATATGCGACATAGCAATTTGTTGCTTAAAACACGTCACATCGACCCACCTTCTGCCGATCTGCGACGAATTTGCATGGTTTCGTCAAACGTCGATCGTTTCGAGTGGTAGGGAATCCGGCCATCAATGGTGATTCATGGCCTCACAGATATAAACAACTATAACTCCGCTTCTATTCGTCGAATGCAAATCTGCGACATAGCAATTTGTAGCTTAAACCACGTCACATCGACCCACTTTGTGCCGATCTGCGACGAACTTGCATAGTTTCGTCAAACATCGATCGTTTCGAGTGGAAGGCAATCCGGCCGTCAATGGTGATTCATGGCCTCACAGATATAAACAATAATAACTCCGCTTCTATTCGTCGTATGCGAATATGCGACATAGCAATTTGTAGCTTAAAACACGTCACATCGACCCACCTTCTGCCGATCTGCGACGAACTTGCATGGTTTCGTCAAACATCGATCATTTCGAGTGGTAGGGACTCCGGCCGTCAATGGTGATTCATGGCCTCACAGATATAAACAACAATAACTCCGCTTCTATTCGTCGTATGCGAATCTGCGACATAGCAATTTGTAGCTTAAAACACGACACATCGACCCACCTCATGCCGATCTGCGACGTACTTGTATAGTTTCGTCAAACGTCGATCGTTTCGAGTGGTAGGCAATCCGGTAGTCAATGGCGATTCATGGCCTCACAGATATAAACAACTATAAGTCCGCTTTTATACGTCGTATGCGAATCTGCGACATAGCAATTTGTAGCTTAAAACACGCCCCAACGAACGACCTTATACCGATCTGCGACGAACTTGCATAGGTTCGTCAAACATCGATCGTTTCGAGTGGAAAGCAAACCGGCCGTCAATGGTGATTCATGGCCTCACAGATATAAACAACTATAACTCCGCTTCTATTCACCGTATGCAAATCTGCGACGTAGCAATTTGTAGCATAAAACACGGCCCAACGACCCACCTTATACCGATCTGCGACGAACTTGCATAGTTTTGTCAAACATCGATCGTTTCGAGTGGAAAGCAATCCGGCCGTCAATGGTGATTCATGGCCTGACAGATATAAACAACTATAACTCCTCTTCCATTCGTCGAATGCAAATCTGCGACATAGCAATTTTTAGCTTAAAACACGTCACATCGACCCACCTTGTGCCGATCTGCGACGAACTTGCATAGTTTCGTCAAACATCGATCGTTTCGAGTGGTAGGCAATCCGGCCGTCAATGGTGATTCATGGCCTCACGGATATAAACAACTATAGTAGTAGTAGTAGTAGTATAAACCCCGATAGGCTTGATCGGGTATTCCTCCCAGGGCTGACGGCCTATGCCCCTTCGCCACGGCAGCGACGGCCCCTCGTCGGCAACTCGGACCAATCATCCCTTCTGCTTCGCCACCACTACCTTCTCCTACTCGCGGAACTAGCTCCGCTAAGGCAGGAGGAGATACTTCCCTTCGGGGCTGCGGTGTGACGGGAGGTTGCCTAATGCATGTATGACCGCTCGTTCGGTGCGCTATCGACTCAAAAGCCCGGGCATCGTCGCGCTTACACTTACTAGAGGGTTTGCCCCGGACGATGGGAATGTGCCGTTTGGTTCCCTACCTAGCCCTTTTAGGGCCCGCCTTGCCCACAGCTAAATTGGAGTTTTTGACGTAGCGGCACTCCCTCCGGGGCTGCGGTACCAGCCCGCTACCCCCCTCACCCCCGCCCTTTAACCTGGACCGTCGGTTGGTCATCATCAGCTGTGTGCCCTAGTTCAACCCCTTAACAATACTATTCCCCGCCCTAGAGCCGGCTACATCCGGATCTTGCCCCCCTCCCGAGTGAGTTTTACCCATGTTCAAAGCTAACCCTCCCCCCGTTGCGTCGATGCCGGTACATCTTCGCCAAAGAGAGAGTAATCTACTGCCGAAGGAATTAGGAGTGACTCTATTGCCAATGGATGGGAAGGACACCTGTAAGTCCTCCGGTTTTGGTCTGCGGATCCCTTCTCCCGAACATGCTCTCCGGAGAGAGGTCATGGACGTTTCCAGGCCGACCTGCCAGAGTAGAAGAGAGAAAGATTCCGTCAGAGAGGCACGGAGTTACCTTTGGAAGATAGACTGGTCGAAGAAGTCGCGAGCAAGTGGCCGAAGAAGGCCTCATCGCGTCACCCCTCCCCCGATTATACTCCCTCCCGACGATAGTGTGGAGCGCCAACGGATACAAGCTCGCCACCCAGCCGATACGGAATCCGAGTAACCTTCCCGCACAAGGCGGTCAGGCTAGAGTCGCCACCGCACAGCCAGCCGTGGTCCGCAGGCACCGTCTCCTCCTTGAGACAGGTCTGTGGTTAAGGAGGATGGGACGTCTTTTAGAAACCCGCACACAGCCTCCGACTTCTCCGACGGCTGGGCCCGTCCTCACATCTTGCGCGATAATGCGAAGCATCGTCTTGCAATCCGATCGGACTCCCAAGCTCTCCCTCCGCAATGCCGGCAGTGCACGCGGACACTACGCGGCATTACTTTGCGAGGCGGCTTATAGTCTCCGCAGAACTTTTCAGTTTATAGAGGCAGCAGCCTCGCGGTCGATGCATCCACCAGACCACCGCTCATTGCAGCTGCGACTCGCGAAATGGCGCACATTTCATTCATCGTCACAGCTGGTCAGGCTTCGGTTTTAGTGAAGTCGATGCGCTGATATCGACTTCCAACTCCGGTACGCCGGGATCGTCAGTTCCCATACCAGCAGGGCGTACCCTTCTGGCACCGTGGCGGCGGTTTATAGTCTTCCGCACAACTGTCCTTTTTATAGAGGCGAAGCGACCTCGCGATCCGTCGCTTCCTCCGGATCACCGCCTACACAGCTCCAGCTACCGATGTGGCGCACACACCGGTCACTGCCAGAGCTGATTAAGCTACGGTTTGTGTGAAGACGATGCGCTAATATCGTCTTCCAACTCGGGTACGCTAGGGTCGTCAGGCCCATACCAGCAGGACGTACCTTTCTGGCCCGTGGCGGCGGTTTATAGTCTTCCGCAGAACTGTACTTTTATTATAGAGGCGAAGCAGCCTCGCGGTCGATGTATCCATCAGACCACCGCCCATTGCAGCTGCAACTCTCGAAATGGCGCACAGATCGTTCATCGTCGCAGCTGGTCAGGCTTCGGTTTTAGTGAAGGCGATGCGCTAATATCGGCTTCCAACTCCGGTACGCCGGGATCGTCAGTTCCCATACCAGCAGGGCGTACCTTTCTGGCACCGTGGCGGCGGTTTATAGTCTTCCGCACAACTGTCCTTTTTATAGAGGCGAAGCGACCTCGCGATCCGTCGCTTCCTCCGGATCACCGCCTACACAACTCCAGCTACCGATATGGCGCACATACCGGTCACTGCCAGAGCTGATTAAGCTACGGTTTGTGTGAAGACGATGCGCTAATATCGTCTTCCAACTCGGGTACGCTGGGGTCGTCAGGCCCATACCAGCAGGACGTACCTTTCTGGCCCGTGGCGGCTAAACAACTATAACTCTGCTTCTGTTCGTCGTATGCAAATCTGCGACATAGCAATTTGTAGCTTAAAACACGACACATCGACCCACCTCATGCCGATCTGCGACGTACTTGTATAGTTTTGTCAAACGTCGATCGTTTCGAGGGGTAGGCAATCCGGTAGTCAATGGCGATTCATGGCCTCACAGATATAAACAACTATAACTCCGCTTCTATTCGTCGAATGCAAATTTGCGACATAGCAATTTGTAGCTTAAAACACGTTACATCGACCCACCTTGTGTCGATCTGCGACGAACTTGCATGGTTTCGTCAAACGTCGATCGTTTCGAGTGGTAGGGAATCCGGCCGTCAATGGTGATTCATGGCCTCACAGATATAAACAACAATAACTCCGCTTCTATTCGTCGTATGCGAATATGCGACATAGTAATTTGTAGCTTAAAACACGTCAGATCGACCCACCTTCTGCCGATCTGCGACGAACTTGCATGGTTTCGTCAAACGTCGATCGTTTCGAGTGGTAGGGAATCCGGCCGTCAATGGTGATTCATGGCCTCACAGATATAAACAACTATAACACCGCTTCTATTCGTCGAATGCAAATCTGCGACATAGCAATTTGTAGCTTAAAACACGTCACATCGACCCACCTTGTGCCGATCTGCGACGAACTTGCATAGTTTCGTCAAACATCGATCGTTTCGAGTGGTAGGCAATCCGGCCGTCAATGGTGATTCATGGCCTCACAGATATAAACAACAATAACTCCGCTTCTATTCGTCGTATGCAAATCTGCGACATAGCAATTTGTAGCATAAAACACGACACATCGACCCACCTAATGCCGATCTGCGACGAACTTGTATAGTTTCGTCAAACGGCGATCGTTTCGAGTGGTAGGCAATCCGGTAGTCAATGGCGATTCATGGCCTCACAGATATAAACAACAATAATTTCGCTTCTGTTCGTCGTATGCAAATCTGCGACATAGCAATTTGTAGCTTAAAACACGACACATCGACACACCTCATGCCGATCTGCGACGTACTTGTATAGTTTTGTCAAACGTCGATCGTTTCGAGGGGTAAGCAATCCGGTAGTCAATGGCGATTCATGGCCTCACAGATATAAACAACTATAACTCCGCTTCTATTCGTCGAATGCAAATTTGCGACATAGCAATTTGTAGCTTAAAACACGTTACATCGACCCACCTTGTGTCAATCTGCGACGAACTTGCATGGTTTCGTCAAACGTCGATCGTTTCGAGTGGTAGGGAATCCGGCCGTCAATGGTGATTCATGGCCTCACAGATATAAACAACAATAACTCCGCTTCAATTCGTCGTATGCGAATATGCGACATAGTAATTTGTAGCTTAAAACACGTCAGATCGACCCACCTTCTGCTGATCTGCGACGAACTTGCATGGTTTCGTCAAACGTCGATCGTTTCGAGTGGTAGGGAATCCGGCCGTCAATGGTGATTCATGGCCTCACAGATATAAACAACTATAACTCCGCTTCTATTCGTCGTATGCAAATCTGCGACATAGCAATTTGTAGCATAAAACACGACACATCGACCCACCTAATGCCGATCTGCGACGTACTTGTATAGTTTCGTCAAACGGCGATCGTTTCGAGTGGTAGGCAATCCGGTAGTCAATGGCGATTCATGGCCTCACAGATATAAACAACTATAAGTCCGCTTCTATACGTCGTATGCGAATCTGCGACATAGCAATTTGTAGCTTAAAACACGCCCCAACGAACCACCTTATACCGATCTGCGACGAACTTGCATAGTTTCGTCAAACATCGATCGTTTCGAGTGGAAAGCAATCCGGCCGTCAATGGTGATTCATGGCCTCACAGATATAAACAACTATAACTCCGCTTCTATTCACCGTATGCAAATCTGCGACGTAGCAATTTGTAGCATAAAACACGGCCCAACGACCCACCTTATACCGATCTGCGACGAACTTGCATAGTTTTGTCAAACATCGATCGTTTCGAGTGGAAAGCAATCCGGCCGTCAATGGTGATTCATGGCCTGACAGATATAAACAACTATAACTCCGCTTCCATTCGTCGAATGCAAATCTGCGACATAGCAATTTTTAGCTTAAAACACGTCACATCGACCCACCTTGTGCCGATCTGCGACGAACTTGCATAGTTTCGTCAAACATCGATCGTTTCGAGTGGTAGGCAATCCGGCCGTCAATGGTGATTCATGGCCTCACGGATATAAACAACTATAACTCTGCTTCTGTTCGTCGTATGCAAATCTGCGACATAGCAATTTGTAGCTTAAAACACGACACATCGACCCACCTCATGCCGATCTGCGACGTACTTGTATAGTTTTGTCAAACGTCGATCGTTTCGAGGGGTAGGCAATCCGGTAGTCAATGGCGATTCATGGCCTCACAGATATAAACAACTATAACTCCGCTTCTATTCGTCGAATGCAAATTTGCGACATAGCAATTTGTAGCTTAAAACACGTTACATCGACCCACCTTGTGTCGATCTGCGACGAACTTGCATGGTTTCGTCAAACGTCGATCGTTTCGAGTGGTAGGGAATCCGGCCGTCAATGGTGATTCATGGCCTCACAGATATAAACAACAATAACTCCGCTTCTATTCGTCGTATGCGAATATGCGACATAGTAATTTGTAGCTTAAAACACGTCAGATCGACCCACCTTCTGCCGATCTGCGACGAACTTGCATGGTTTCGTCAAACGTCGATCGTTTCGAGTGGTAGGGAATCCGGCCGTCAATGGTGATTCATGGCCTCACAGATATAAACAACTATAACACCGCTTCTATTCGTCGAATGCAAATCTGCGACATAGCAATTTGTAGCTTAAAACACGTCACATCGACCCACCTTGTGCCGATCTGCGACGAACTTGCATAGTTTCGTCAAACATCGATCGTTTCGAGTGGTAGGCAATCCGGCCGTCAATGGTGATTCATGGCCTCACAGATATAAACAACAATAACTCCGCTTCTATTCGTCGTATGCAAATCTGCGACATAGCAATTTGTAGCATAAAACACGACACATCGACCCACCTAATGCCGATCTGCGACGTACTTGTATAGTTTCGTCAAACGGCGATCGTTTCGAGTGGTAGGCAATCCGGTAGTCAATGGCGATTCATGGCCTCACAGATATAAACAACAATAATTTCGCTTCTGTTCGTCGTATGCAAATCTGCGACATAGCAATTTGTAGCTTAAAACACGACACATCGACACACCTCATGCCGATCTGCGACGTACTTGTATAGTTTTGTCAAACGTCGATCGTTTCGAGGGGTAAGCAATCCGGTAGTCAATGGCGATTCATGGCCTCACAGATATAAACAACTATAACTCCGCTTCTATTCGTCGAATGCAAATTTGCGACATAGCAATTTGTAGCTTAAAACACGTTACATCGACCCACCTTGTGTCAATCTGCGACGAACTTGCATGGTTTCGTCAAACGTCGATCGTTTCGAGTGGTAGGGAATCCGGCCGTCAATGGTGATTCATGGCCTCACAGATATAAACAACAATAACTCCGCTTCAATTCGTCGTATGCGAATATGCGACATAGTAATTTGTAGCTTAAAACACGTCAGATCGACCCACCTTCTGCCGATCTGCGACGAACTTGCATGGTTTCGTCAAACGTCGATCGTTTCGAGTGGTAGGGAATCCGGCCGTCAATGGTGATTCATGGCCTCACAGATATAAACAACTATAACTCCGCTTCTATTCGTCGTATGCAAATCTGCGACATAGCAATTTGTAGCATAAAACACGACACATCGACCCACCTAATGCCGATCTGCGACGTACTTGTATAGTTTCGTCAAACGGCGATCGTTTCGAGTGGTAGGCAATCCGGTAGTCAATGGCGATTCATGGCCTCACAGATATAAACAACTATAAGTCCGCTTCTATACGTCGTATGCGAATCTGCGACATAGCAATTTGTAGCTTAAAACACGCCCCAACGAACCACCTTATACCGATCTGCGACGAACTTGCATAGTTTCGTCAAACATCGATCGTTTCGAGTGGAAAGCAATCCGGCCGTCAATGGTGATTCATGGCCTCACAGATATAAACAACTATAACTCCGCTTCTATTCGCCGTATGCAAATCTACGACGTAGCAATTTGTAGCATAAAACACGGCCCAACGACCCACCTTATACCGATCTGCGACGAACTTGCATAGTTTCGTCAAACATCGATCGTTTCGAGTGGTAGGCAATCCGGCCGTCAATGGTGATCATTGCCTCACAGATATAAACACCAAAAACTTGGATTCTATTCGTCGTATGCGAATCTGCGACATAGTAATTTGTAGCTTAAAACACGTCAGATCGACCCACCTTCTGCCGATCTGCGACGAACTTGCATCGTTTCGTCAAACGTCGATCGTTTCGAGTGGTAGGGAATCCGGCCGTCAATGGTGATTCATGGCCTCACAGATATAAACAACTATAACTCCGCTTCTATTCGTCGTATGCAAATCTGCGACATAGCAATTTGTATCATAAAACACGACACATCGACCCATCTTGTGCCGATCTGCGACGTACTTGTATAGTTTCGTCAAACCGCGATCGTTTCGAGTGGTAGGCAATCCGGTAGTCAATGGCGATTCATGGCCTCACAGATATAAACAACTATAAGTCCGCTTCTATACGTCGTATGCGAATCTGCGACATAGCAATTTGTAGCTTAAAACACGCCCCAACGAACCACCTTATACCGATCTGCGACGAACTTGCATAGTTTCGTCAAACATCGATCGTTTCGAGTGGAAAGCAATCCGGCCGTCAATGGTGATTCATGGCCTCACAGATATAAACAACTATAACTCCGCTTCTATTCGCCGTATGCAAATCTACGACGTAGCAATTTGTAGCATAAAACACGGCCCAACGACCCACCTTATACCGATCTGCGACGAACTTGCATAGTTTCGTCAAACATCGATCGTTTCGAGTGGTAGGCAATCCGGCCGTCAATGGTGATCATGGCCTCACAGATATAAACACCAAAAACTTGGATTCTATTCGTCGTATGCGAATCTGCGACATAGCATTTTGTAGCTTAAAACACGGCCCAACGACCCACCTTATACCGATCTGCAACGAACTTGATTGGTTTCGTCAAACATCGATCGTTTCGAGTGGTAGGCAATCCGGCCGTCAATGGTGATTCATGGCTTCACAGATATAAACAATAATAACTCCGCTTCTATTCGTCGAATGCAAATCTGCGACATAGCAATTTGTGGCATAAAACACGTCACATCGACCCATCTTGTGCCGATCTGCGACGAACTTGCATAGTTTCGTCAAACATCGATCGTTTCGAGTGGTAGGCAATCCGGCCATCAATGGTGATTCATGGCCTCACAGATATAAACAACAATAACTCCGCTTCTATTCGTCGTATGCAAATCTGCGACATAGCAATTTGTAGCATAAAACACGCCCCAACGAACCACCTTATACCGATCTGCGACGAACTTGCATAGTTTTGTCAAACATCGATCGTTTCGAGTGGAAAGCAATCCGGCCGTCAATGGTGATTCATGGCCTGACAGATATAAACAACTATAACTCCGCTTCTATTCGTCGAATGCAAATTTGCGACATAGCAATTTGTAGCTTAAAACACGTTACATCGACCCACCTTGTGTCGATCTGCGACGAACTTGCATGGTTTCGTCAAACGTCGATCGTTTCGAGTGGTAGGGAATCCGGCCGTCAATGGTGATTCATGGCCTCACAGATATAAACAACAATAACTCCGCTTCTATTCGTCGTATGCGAATATGCGACATAGTAATTTGTAGCTTAAAACACGTCAGATCGACCCACCTTCAGCCGATCTGCGACGAACTTGCATGGTTTCGTCAAACGTCGATCGTTTCGAGTGGTAGGGAATCCGGCCGTCAATGGTGATTCATGGCCTCACAGATATAAACAACTATAACTCCGCTTCTATTCGTCGAATACAAATCTGCGACATAGCAATTTGTAGCTTAAAACACGTCACATCGACCCACCTTGTGCCGATCTGCGACGAACTTGCATAGTTTCGTCAAACATCGATCGTTTCGAGTGGTAGGCAATCCGGCCGTCAATGGTGATTCATGGCCTCACAGATATAAACAACAATAACTCCGCTTCTATTCGTCGTATGCAAATCTGCGACATAGCAATTTGTAGCATAAAACACGCCCCAACGAACCACCTTATACCGATCTGCGACGAACTTGCATAGTTTTGTCAAACATCGATCGTTTCGAGTGGAAAGCAATCCGGCCGTCAATGGTGATTCATGACCTGACAGATATAAACAACTATAACTCAGCTTCTATTCGTCGAATGCAAATTTGCGACATAGCGATTTGTAGCTTAAAACACGACACATCGACCCACTTCATGCCGATCTGTGACGTACTTGTATAGTTTCGTCAAACATCGATCGTTTCGAGTGGTAGGGAATCCGGCCGTCGATGGTGATTCATGGCCTCACAGATATAAACAACAATAACTCCGCTTCTATTCGTCGTATGCGAATCTGCGACATAGCAATTTGTAGCTTAAAACACGACACATCGACCCACCTCATGCCGATCTGCGACGTACTTGTATAGTTTCGTCAATCGGCGATCGTTTCGAGTGGTAGGCAATCCGGTAGTCAATGGCGATTCATGGCCTCACAGATATAAACAACTATAAGTCCGCTTCTATACGTCGTATGCGAATCTGCGACATAGCAATTTGTAGCTTAAAACACGCCCCAACGAACCACCTTACACCGATCTGCGACGAACTTGCATAGTTTCGTCAAACATCGATCGTTTCGAGTGGAAAGCACCCCGGCCGTCAATGGTGATTCATGGCCTCACAGATATAAACAACTATAACTCCGCTTCCATTCGTCGAATGCAAATCTGCGACATAGAAATTTTTAGCTTAAAACACGTCACATCGACCCACCTTGTGCCGATCTGCGACGAACTTGCATAGTTTCGTCAAACATCGATCGTTTCGAGTGGTAGGCAATCCGGCCGTCAATGGTGATTCATGGCCTCACAGATATAAACAACAATAACTCCGCTTCTATTCGTCGTATGCGAATATGCGACATAGCAATTTGTAGCTTAAAACACGTCACATCGACCCACCTTCTGCCGATCTGCGACGAACTTGCATGGTTTCGTCAAACATCGATCGTTTCGAGTGGTAGGCAATCCGGCCGTCAATGGTGATTCATGGCCTCACAGATATAAACAACAATAACTCCGCTTCTATTCGTCGTATGCGAATATGCGACATAGCAATTTGTAGCTTAAAACACGTCACATCGACCCACCTTATACCGATCTGCTACGAACTTGCATAGTTTTGTCAAACATCGATCGTTTCGAGTGGAAAGCAATCCGGCCGTCAATGGTGATTCATGGCCTGACAGATATAAACAACTATAACTCAGCTTCTATTCGTCGAATGCAAATTTGCGACATAGCGATTTGTAGCTTAAAACACGCCCCAACGAACCACCTTATACCGATCTGCGACGAACTTGCATAGTTTCGTCAAACATCGATCGTTTCGAGTGGAAAGCAATCCGGCCGTCAATGGTGATTCATGGCCTCACAGATATAAACAACTATTACTCCGCTTCTATTCGCCGTATGCAAATCTGCGACGTAGCAATTTGTAGCATAAAACACGGCCCAACGACCCACCTTATACCGATCTGCTACGAACTTGCATAGTTTTGTCAAACATCGATCGTTTCGAGTGGAAAGCAATCCGGCCGTCAATGGTGATTCATGGCCTGACAGATATAAACAACTATAACTCCGCTTCCATTCGTCGAATGCAAATCTGCGACATAGAAATTTTTAGCTTAAAACACGTCACATCGACCCACCTTGTGCCGATCTGCGACGAACTTGCATAGTTTCGTCAAACATCGATCGTTTCGAGTGGTAGGCAATCCGGCCGTCAATGGTGATTCATGGCCTCACAGATATAAACAACAATAACTCCGCTTCTATTCGTCGTATGCGAATATGCGACATAGCAATTTGTAGCTTAAAACACGTCACATCGACCCACCTTATACCGATCTGCTACGAACTTGCATAGTTTTGTCAAACATCGATCGTTTCGAGTGGAAAGCAATCCGGCCGTCAATGGTGATTCATGGCCTGACAGATATAGACAACTATAACTCAGCTTCTATTCGTCGAATGCAAATTTGCGACATAGCGATTTGTAGCTTAAAACACGACCCAACGACCCACCTTTTACCGATCTGCGACGAACTTGCATAGTTTCGTCAAACATCGATCGTTTCGAGTGGTAAGCAATCCGTCCGTCAATGGTGATTCATGGCCTCACAGATATAAACAACTATAACTCCGCTTCTATTCGCCGTATGCAAATCTGCGACATAGCAATTTGTAGCTTAAAACACGTCACATCGACCCACCTTGTGCCGATCTGCGACGAACTTGCATAGTTTCGTCAAACATCGATCGTTTCGAGTGGTAAGCAATCCGTCCGTCAATGGTGATTCATGGCCTCACAGATATAAACAACAATAACTCCGATTCTATTCGTCGTATGCGAATATGCGGCATAGCAATTTGTAGCTTAAAACACGACACATCGACCCACCTCATGCCGATCTGCGACGTACTTGTATAGTTTCGTCAAACGTCGATCGTTTCGTGTGGTAGGCAATCCGGTAGTCAATGGCGATTCATGGCCTCACAGATATAAACAACTATAAGTCCGCTTCTATACGTCGTATGCGAATCTGCGACATAGCAATTTGTAGCTTAAAACACGCCCCAACGAACCACCTTATACCGATCTGCGACGAACTTGCATAGTTTCGTCAAACATCGATCGTTTCGAGTGGAAAGCAATCCGGCCGTCAATGGCGATTCATGGCCTCACAGATATAAACAACTATAACTCCGCTTCTATTCGTCGTATGCGAATCTGCGACCTAGAAATTTGTAGCTTAAAACACGCCCCAATGAACCACTTTATACCGATCTGCGACGAACTTGCATAGTTTCGTCAAACATCGATCGATTCTAGTGGAAAGCAATCCGGCCGTCAATGGTGATTCATGGCCTCACAGATACAAACAACAATAACTCCGCTTCTATACGTCGTATGCGAATCTGCGACATAGCAATTTGTAGCTTAAAACACGTCACATCGACCCACCTTGTGCCGATCTGGGACGAACTTGCATAGTTTCGTCAAACATCGATCGTTTGGAGTGGAAAGCAATCCGGCCGTCAATGGTGATTCATGGCCTCACAGATATAAACAACAATAACTCCGCTTCCATTCGCCGTATGCGAATATGCGACATAGCAATTTGTAGCTTAAAACACGTCACATCGACCCACCTTCTGCCGATCTGCGACGAACTTGCATGGTTTCGTCAAATGTCGATCGTTTCGAGTGGTAGGGAATCCGGCCGTCAATGGTGATTCATGGCCTCACAGATATAAACAACAATAACTCCGCTTCTATTCGTCGTATGCAAATCTGCGACATAGCAATTTGTAGCATAAAACACGCCCCAACGAACCACCTTATACCGATCTGCGACGAACTTGCATAGTTTTGTCAAACATCAATCGTTTCGAGTGGAAAGCAATCCGGCCGTCAATGGTGATTCATGGCCTGACAGATATAAACAACTATAACTCCGCTTCTATTCGTCGAATGCAAATGTGCGACATAGCAATTTGTAGCTTAAAACACGTCACATCGAACCACCTTGTGCCGATCTGCGACGAACTTGCATAGTTTCGTCAATCGTCGATCGTTTCGAGTGGTAGGCAATCCGGTAGTCAATGGCGATTCATGGCCTGACAGATATAAACAACTATAACTCAGTTTCTATTCGTCGAATTCAAATTTGCGACATAGCGTTTTGTAGCTTAAAACACGACACATCGACCAACCTCATGCCGATCTGCGACGTACTTGTATAGTTTCGTCAAACTTTGACCGTTTCGAGTGGTAGGCAAACCGGTAGTCAATGGCGATTCATGGCCTTACAGATATAAACAACTATAACTCCGCTTCTATTCGTCGTATGCGAATCTGCGACCTAGCAATTTGTAGCTTGAAACACGCCCCAATGAACCACCTTATACCGATCTGCGACGAACTTGCATAGTTTTGTCAAACATCGATCGTTTCGAGTGGAAAGCAATCCGGCAGTCAATGGTGATGCATGGCCTGACAGATATAAACAACTATAGCTCCGCTTCTATCCGTCGAATGCAAATCTGCGACATAGCGATTTGTAGCTTAAAACACGTCAAATCGACCCACCTTGTGCCGATCTGCGACGAACTTGCATAGTTTCGTCAAACATCGATCGTTTCGAGTGGTAGGCAATCCGGCCGTCAATAATGATTCATGGCCTCACAGATATAAACAACAATAACTCCGCTTCTATTCGTCGTATGCAAATCTGCAACATAGCAATTTGTAGCATAAAACACGGCCCAATGAACCACCTTATACCGATCTGCGACGAACTTGCATAGTTTCGTCAAACATCGATCGTTTCGAGTGGAAAGCAATCCGGCCGTCAATGGTGATTCATGGCCTGACAGATATAAACAACAATAACTCCGCTCCTATTCATCGTATGCGAATCTGCGACAAAGCAGTTTGTAGCTTAAGACACGTCACATAGACCCACCTTGTGCCGATCTGCGACGAACTTGCATGGTTTCGTCAAACGTCGATCGTTTCGAGTGGTAGGGAATCCGGCCGTCAATGGTGATTCATGGCCTCACAGATATAAACAACTATAACTCCGCTACTATTCATCGAATGCAAATCTGCGACATAGCAATTTGTAGCTTAAAACACCTCACATCGACCCATCTCGTGCCAATCTGCGACGTACTTTTATACTTTAGACAAACATCGATCGTTTCGAGTGGTAGGCAATCCTGCCGTCAATGGTGATTCATGGCCTCACAGATATAAACAACAATAACTCCGCTTCTATTCGTCGAATGCAAATTTGCGACATAGCGATTTGTAGCTTAAAACACGACACATCGAACCACCTCATGCCGATCTGCGACGTACTTGTATAGTTTCGTCAAACGTCGATCGTTTCGAGTGGTAGGCAATCCGGCCGTCAATGGTGATTCATGGCCTCACAGATATAAACAACTATAACTCAGCTTCTATTCGTCGAATGCAAATTTGCGACATAGCGATTTGTAGCTTAAAACACGACACATCGAACCACCTCATGCCGATCTGCGACGTACTTGTATAGTTTCGTCAAACGTCGATCGTTTCGAGTGGTAGGCAATCCGGTAGTAAATGGCGATTCATGGCCTCACAGATATAAACAACTATAACACCGCTTCTATTCGTCGTATGCGAATCTGCGACCTTGCAATTTGTAGCTTAAAACACGCCCCAACGAACCACCTCATGCCGATCTGCGACGAACTTGCATGGTTTCGTCAAACGTCGATCGTTTCGAGTGGTAGGGAATCCGGCCGCCAATGGTGATTCATGGCCTCACAGATTTAAACAACAATAACTCCGCTTCTATTCGTCGTATGCGAATCTGCGACATAGCAATTTGTAGCTTAAAACACGCCCCAACGTACCACCTTATACCGATGTGCGACGAACATGCATAGTTTCGTCAAACATCGATCGTTTCGAGTGGAAAGCAATCCGGCCGTCAATGGTGATTCATGGCCTCACAGATATAAGCAACAATAACTCCGCTTCTATTCGTCGTATGCAAATCTGCGACATAGCAATTTGTAGCATAAAACACGCCCCAACGAAGCACCTTATACCGATCTGCCACGTACTTGCATAGTTTTGTCAAACATCGATCGTTTCGAGTGGAAAGCAATCCGGCCGTCAATGGTGATTCATTGCCTCACAGATATAAACAACAATAACTCCGCTTCTTTACGTCGTATGCAAATCTGCGACATAGCAATTTGTAGCATAAAACACGACCCAACGACCCACCTTTTACCGATCTGCGACGAACTTGCATAGTTTCGTCAAACATCGATCGTTTCGAGTGGTAGGCAATCCGGCCGTCAATGGTGATTCATGGCCAGACAGATATAAACAACTATAACTCCGCTGCTATTCGTCGAATGCAAATCTGCGACATAGCAATTTGTAGCATAAAACACGTCACATCGACCCACCTTGTGCCGATCTGCGACGAACTTGCATGGTTTCGTCAAACATCGATCGTTTCGAGTGGAAAGCAATCCGGCCGTCAATGGTGATTCATGGCCTCACAGATATAAACAACAATAACTCCGCTTCTACTCGTCGAATGCAAATTTGCGACATAGCGATTTGTAGCTTAAAACATGGCCCAACGAGCCACCTTATACCGATCTGCGACGAACTTGCATAGTTTTGTCAAACATCGATCGTTTCGAGTGAAAAGCAATCCGGCCGTCAATGGTGATTCATGGCCTCACAGATATAAACAACAATAACTCCTCTTCTATACGTCGTATGCAAATCTGCGACATAGCAATTTGTAGCATAAAACACGACCCAACGGCCCATCTTTTACCGATCTGCGACGAACTTGCATAGTTTCGTCAAACATCGATCGTTTCGAGTGGAAAGCAATCCGGCCGTCAATGGTGATTCAAGGCCTCACAGATATAAACAACAATAACAACGCTTCTATACGTCGTATGCAAATCTGCGACATAGCAATTTGTAGCATAAAACACGACCCAACGACCCACCTTATACCGATCTGCGACGAACTTGCATAGTTTCGTCAAACATCGATCGTTTGGAGTGGAAAGCAATCCGGCCGTCAATGGTGATTCATGGCCTCACAGATATAAACAACAATAACTCCGCTTCTATACGTCGTATGCAAATCTGCGACATAGCAATTTGTAGCATAAAACACGACCCAACGACCCACCTTTTACCGATCTGCGACGAACTTGCATAGTTTCGTCAAACATCGATCGTTTCGAGTGGTAGGCAATCCGGCCGTCAATGGTGATTCATGGCCTCACAGATACAAACAACAATAACTCCGCTTCTATTCGTCGTATGCGAATATTTGACATAGCAATTTGTAGCTTAAAACACGTCACATCGACTAACCTTGTGCCGATCTGCGACGAACTTGCATGGTTTCGTCAAACGTCGATCGTTTCGAGTGGTAGGGAATCCGGCCGTCAATGGTGATTCATGGCCTCACAGATATAAACCACAATAACTCCGCTTCTATTCGTCGTATGCGAATCTGCGACATAGCAATTTGTAGCTTAAAACACGACACATCGACCCACCTCATGCCGATCTGCGACGTACTTGCATAGTTTCGTCAAACATCGATCGTTTCGAGTGGAAAGCAATCCGGCCGTCAATGGTGATTCATGGCCTCACAGATATAAACAACTATAACTCCGCTTCTATTCGTCGAATGCAAATCTGCGACATAGCAATTTTTAGCTTAAAACACGTCACATCGACCCACCTTGTGCCGATCTGCGACGAACTTGCATAGTTTCGTCAAACATCGATCGTTTTGAGTGGTAGGGACTCCGGCCGTCAATGGTGATTCATGGCCTCACAGATATAAACAACAATAACTCCGCTTCTATTCGTCGTATGCGAATCTGCGACATAGCAATTTGTAGCTTACAACACGACACATCGACCCACCTCATGCCGATCTGCGACGTACTTGTATAGTTTCGTCAAACGTCGATCGTTTCGAGTGGTAGGCAATCCGGTAGTCAATGGCGATTCATGGCCTCACAGATATAAACAACTATAAGTCCGCTTCTATACGTCGTATGCGAATCTGCGACATAGCAATTTGTAGCTTAAAACGCGCCCCAACGAACCACCTTATACCGATCTGCGACGAACTTGCATAGTTTCGTCAAACATCGATCGTTTCGAGTGGAAAGCAATCCGGCCGTCAATGGTGATTCATGGCCTCACAGATATAAACAACTATAACTCCGCTTCTATTCGCCGTATGCAAATCTGTGACGTAGCAATTTGTAGCATAAAACACGGCCGAACGACCCACCTTATACCGATCTGCGACGAACTTGCATAGTTTTGTCAAACATCGATCGTTTCGAGTGGAAAGCAATCCGCCCGTCAATGGTGATTCATGGCCTGACAGATATAAACAACTATAACTCCGTTTCCATTCGTCGAATGCAAATCTGCGACATAGCAATTTGTAGCTTAAAACACGCCCCAACGAACCACCTTATACCGTTCTGCGACGAACTTGCATAGGTTCGTCAAACATCGATCGTTTCGAGTGGAAAGCAAAACGGCCGTCAATGGTGATTCATGGCCTCACAGATATAAACAACTATAACTCCGCTTCTATTCGCCGTATGCAAATCTGCGACGTAGCAATTTGTAGCATAAAACACGGCCCAACGACCCACCTTATACCGATCTGCGACGAACTTGCATAGTTTTGTCAAACATCGATCGTTTCGAGTGGAAAGCAATCCGGCCGTCAATGGTGATTCATGGCCTGACAGATTTAAACAACTATAACTCCGCTTCTATTCGTCGTATGCGAATATGCGACATAGCAATTTGTAGCTTAAAACACGTCACATCGACCCACCTTCTGCCGATCTGCGACGAACTTGCATGGTTTCGTCAAACGTCGATCGTTTCGAGTGGAAAGCAATCCGGCCGTCAATGGTGATTCATGGCCTGACAGATATAAACAACTATAACTCCGCTTCCATTCGTCGAATGCAAATCTGCGACATAGCAATTTTTAGCTTGAAACACGTCACATCGACCCACCTTGTGCCGATCTGCGACGAACTTGCATAGTTTCGTCAAACATCGATCGTTTCGAGTGGTAGGCAATCCGGCCGTCAATGGTGATTCATGGCCTCACAGATATAAACAATAATAACTCCGCTTCTATTCGTCGTATGCGAATATGCGACATAGCAATTTGTAGCATAAAACACGTCACATCGACCCACCTTGTGCCGATCTGCGACGAACTTGCATAGTTTCGTCAAACATCGATCGTTTCGAGTGGTAGGCAATCCGGCCGTCAATGGTGATTCATGGCCTCACAGATATAAACAATAATAACTCCGCTTCTATTATCGTATGCGAATATGCGACATAGCAATTTGTAGCTTAAAACACGTCACATCGACCCACCTTCTGCCGATCTGCGACGAACTTGCATGGTTTCGTCAAACGTCGATCGTTTCGAGTGGTAGGGAATCCGGCCATCAATGGTGATTCATGGCCTCACAGATATGAACAACTATAACTCCGCTTCTATTCGTCAAATGCAAATCTGCGACAAAGCAATTTGTAGCTTAAAACACGCCCCAACGAACCACCTTATACCGATCTGCGACGAACTTGCATAGTTTCGTCAAACATCGATCGTTTCGAGTGGAAAGCAATCCGGCCGTCAATGGTGATTCATGGCCTCACAGATATAAACAACTATAACTACGCTTCTATTCGCCGTATGCAAATCTGCGACGTAGCAATTTGTAGCATAAAACACGGCCCAACGACCCACCTTATACCGATCTGCGACGAACTTGCATAGTTTTGTCAAACATCGATCGTTTCGAGTGGAAAGCAATCCGGCGGTCAATGGTGATTCATGGCCTGACAGATATAAACAACTATAACTCCGCTTCTATTCGTCGAATGCAAATCTGCGACATAGCAATTTTTAGCTTAAAACACGTCACATCGAGCCACCTTGTGCCGATCTGCGACGAACTTGCATAGTTTCGTCAAACATCGATCGTTTCGAGTGGTAGGCAATCCGGCCGTCAATGGTGATTCATGGCCTCACAGATATAAACAATAATAACTCCGCTTCTATTATCGTATGCGAATATGCGACATAGCAATTTGTAGCTTAAAACACGTCACATCGACCCACCTTCTGCCGATCTACGACGAACTTGCATGGTTTCGTCAAACGTCGATCGTTTCGAGTGGAAAGCAATCCGGCCGTTAATGGTGATTCATGGCCTGACAGATATAAACAACTATAACTCCGCTTCCATTCGTCGAATGCAAATCTGCGACATAGCAATTTTTAGCTTGAAACACGTCACATCGACCCACCTTGTGCCGATCTGCGACGAACTTGCATAGTTTCGTCAAACATCGATCGTTTCGAGTGGTAGGCAATCCGGCCGTCAATGGTGATTCATGGCCTCACAGATATAAACAATAATAACTCCGCTTCTATTCGTCGTATGCGAATATGCGACATAGCAATTTGTAGCATAAAACACGTCACATCGACCCACCTTGTGCCGATCTGCGACGAACTTGCATAGTTTCGTCAAACATCGATCGTTTCGAGTGGTAGGCAATCCGGCCGTCAATGGTGATTCATGGCCTCACAGATATAAACAATAATAACTCCGCTTCTATTATCGTATGCGAATATGCGACATAGCAATTTGTAGCTTAAAACACGTCACATCGACCCACCTTCTGCCGATCTGCGACGAACTTGCATGGTTTCGTCAAACGTCGATCGTTTCGAGTGGTAGGGAATCCGGCCATCAATGGTGATTCATGGCCTCACAGATATGAACAACTATAACTCCGCTTCTATTCGTCAAATGCAAATCTGCGACATAGCAATTTGTAGCTTAAAACACGCCACATCGAACCACCTTGTGCCGATCTGCGACGAACTTGCATGGTTTCGTCAAACATCGATCGTTTCGAGTGGTAGGGACTCCGGCCGTCAATGGTGATTCATGGCCTCACAGATATAAACAATAATAACTCCGCTTCTATTCGTCGAATGCAAATTTGCGACATAGCAATTTGTAGCTTAAAACACGTTACATCGACCCACCTCATGCCGATCTGCGACGTACTTGTATAGTTTCGTCAAACGTCGATCGTTTCAAGTGGTAGGCAATCCGGTAGTCAATGGCGATTCATGGCCTCACAGATATAAACAACTATAAGTCCGCTTCTATACGTCGTATGCGAATCTGCGACAAAGCAATTTGTAGCTTAAAACACGCCCCAACGAACCACCTTATACCGATCTGCGACGAACTTGCATAGTTTCGTCAAACATCGATCGTTTCGAGTGGAAAGCAATCCGGCCGTCAATGGTGATTCATGGCCTCACAGATATAAACAACTATAACTACGCTTCTATTCGCCGTATGCAAATCTGCGACGTAGCAATTTGTAGCATAAAACACGGCCCAACGACCCACCTTATACCGATCTGCGACGAACTTGCATAGTTTTGTCAAACATCGATCGTTTCGAGTGGAAAGCAATCCGGCGGTCAATGGTGATTCATGGCCTGACAGATATAAACAACTATAACTCCGCTTCTATTCGTCGAATGCAAATCTGCGACATAGCAATTTTTAGCTTAAAACACGTCACATCGACCCACCTTGTGCCGATCTGCGACGAACTTGCATAGTTTCGTCAAACATCGATCGTTTCGAGTGGTAGGCAATCCGGCCGTCAATGGTGATTCATGGCCTCACAGATATAAACAATAATAACTCCGCTTCTATTATCGTATGCGAATATGCGACATAGCAATTTGTAGCTTAAAACACGTCACATCGACCCACCTTCTGCCGATCTAGGACGAACTTGCATGGTTTCGTCAAACGTCGATCGTTTCGAGTGGAAAGCAATCCGGCCGTTAATGGTGATTCATGGCCTGACAGATATAAACAACTATAACTCCGCTTCCATTCGTCGAATGCAAATCTGCGACATAGCAATTTGTAGCTTAAAACACGTCACATCGACCCACCTTGTGCCGATCTGCGACGAACTTGCATGGTTTCGTCAAACATCGATCGTTTCGAGTGGTAGGGACTCCGGCCGTCAATGGTGATTCATGGCCTCACAGATATAAACAACAATAACTCCGTTTCTATTCGTCGTATGCGAATATGCGACATAGCAATTTGTAGCTTAAAACACGTCACATCGACCCACCTTCTGCCGATCTGCGACGAACTTGCATGGTTTCGTCAAACGTCGATCGTTTCGAGTGGAAAGCAATCCGGCCGTCAATGGTGATTCATGGCCTGACAGATATAAACAACTATAACTCCGCTTCTATTCGTCGAATGCAAATCTGCGACATAGCAATTTTTAGCTTAAAACACGTCACATCGACCCACCTTGTGCCGATCTGCGACGAACTTGCATAGTTTCGTCAAACATCGATCGTTTCGAGTGGTAGGCAATCCGGCCGTCAATGGTGATTCATGGCCTCACAGATATAAACAATAATAACTCCGCTTCTATTCGTCGTATGCGAATATGCGACATAGCAATTTGTAGCATAAAACACGTCACATCGACCCACCTTCTGCCGATCTGCGACGAACTTGCATGGTTTCGTCAAACATCGGTCGTTTCGAGTGGTGGGGACTCCGGCCGTCAATGGTGATTCATGGCCTCACAGATATAAACAATAATAACTCCGCTTCTATTATCGTATGCGAATATGCGACATAGCAATTTGTAGCTTAAAACACGTCACATCGACCCACCTTCTGCCGATCTGCGACGAACTTGCATGGTTTCGTCAAACGTCGATCGTTTCGAGTGGTAGGGAATCCGGCCATCAATGGTGATTCATGGCCTCACAGATATGAACAACTATAACTCCGTTTCTATTCGTCAAATGCAAATCTGCGACATAGTAATTTGTAGCTTAAAACACGCCACATCGACCCACCTTGTGCCGATCTGCGACGAACTTGCATGGTTTCGTCAAACATCGATCGTTTCGAGTGGTAGGGACTCCGGCCGTCAATGGTGATTCATGGCCTCACAGATATAAACAATAATAACTCCGCTTCTATTCGTCGAATGCAAATTTGCGACATAGCAATTTGTAGCTTAAAACACGTTACATCGACCCACCTCATGCCGATCTGCGACGTACTTGTATAGTTTCGTCAAACGTCGATCGTTTCAAGTGGTAGGCAATCCGGTAGTCAATGGCGATTCATGGCCTCACAGATATAAACAACTATAAGTCCGCTTCTATACGTCGTATGCGAATCTGCGACAAAGCAATTTGTAGCTTAAAACACGCCCCAACGAACCACCTTATACCGATCTGCGACGAACTTGCATAGTTTCGTCAAACATCGATCGTTTCGAGTGGAAAGCAATCCGGCCGTCAATGGTGATTCATGGACTCACAGATATAAACAACTATAACTACGCTTCTATTCGCCGTATGCAAATCTGCGACGTAGCAATTTGTAGCATAAAACACGGCCCAACGACCCACCTTGTGCCGATCTGCGACGAACTTGCATAGTTTCGTCAAACATCGATCGTTTCGAGTGGTAGGCAATCCGGCCGTCAATGGTGATTCATGGCCTCACAGATATAAACAATAATAACTCCGCTTCTATTATCGTATGCGAATATGCGACATAGCAATTTGTAGCTTAAAACACGTCACATCGACCCACCTTCTGCCGATCTGCGACGAACTTGCATAGTTTCGTCAAACATCGATCGTTTCGAGTGGAAAGCAATCCGGCCGTCAATGGTGATTCATTGCCTCACAGATATAAACAACTATAACTCCGTTTCCATTCGTCGAATGCAAATCTGCGACATAGCAATTTGTAGCTTAAACCACGTCACATCGACCCACTTGGTGCCGATCTGCGACGAACTTGCATAGTTTCGTCAAACATCGATCGTTTCGAGTGGTAGGCAATCCGGCCGTCAATGGTGATTCATGGCCTCACAGATATAAACAATAATAACTCCGCTTCTATTCGTCGTATGCGAATATGCGACATAGCCATTTGTAGCTTAAAACACGTCACATCGACCCACCTTCTGCCGATCTGCGACGAACTTGCATGGTTTCGTCAAACATCGATCATTTCGAGTGGTAGGGACTCCGGCCGTCAATGGTGATTCATGGCCTCACAGATATAAACAACAATAACTCCGCTTCTATTCGTCGTATGCGAATCTGCGACATAGCAATTTGTAGCTTAAAACACGACACATCGACCCACCTCATGCCGATCTGCGACGTACTTGTATAGTTTCGTCAAACGTCGATCGTTTCGAGTGGTAGGCAATCCGGTAGTCAATGGCGATTCATGGCCTCACAGATATAAACAACTATAAGTCCGCTTTTATACGTCGTATGCGAATCTGCGACATAGCAATTTGTAGCTTAAAACACGCCCCAACGAACGACCTTATACCGATCTGCGACGAACTTGCATAGGTTCGTCAAACATCGATCGTTTCGAGTGGAAAGCAAACCGGCCGTCAATGGTGATTCATGGCCTCACAGATATAAACAACTATAACTCCGCTTCTATTCACCGTATGCAAATCTGCGACGTAGCAATTTGTAGCATAAAACACGGCCCAACGACCCACCTTATACCGATCTGCGACGAACTTGCATAGTTTTGTCAAACATCGATCGTTTCGAGTGGAAAGCAATCCGGCGGTCAATGGTGATTCATGGCCTGACAGATATAAACAACTATAACTCCGCTTCTATTCGTCGAATGCAAATCTGCGACATAGCAATTTTTAGCTTAAAACACGTCACATCGACCCACCTTGTGCCGATCTGCGACGAACTTGCATAGTTTCGTTAAACATCGATCGTTTCGAGTGGTAGGCAATCCGGCCGTCAATGGTGATTCATGGCCTCACAGATATAAACAATAATAACTCCGCTTCTATTATCGTATGCGAATATGCGACATAGCAATTTGTAGCTTAAAACACGTCACATCGACCCACCTTCTGCCGATCTGCGACGAACTTGCATAGTTTCGTCAATCGTCGATCGTTTCGAGTGGAAAGCAATCCGGCCGTCAATGGTGATTCATGGCCTCACAGATATAAACAACTATAAGTCCGCTTCTATACGTCGTATGCGAATCTGCGACATAGCAATTTGTAGCTTAAAACACGCCCCAACGAACCACCTTATACCGATCTGCGACGAACTTGCATAGTTTCGTCAAACATCGATCGTTTCGAGTGGAAAGCAATCCGGCCGTCAATGGTGATTCATTGCCTCACAGATATAAACAACTATAACTCCGTTTCCATTCGTCGAATGCAAATCTGCGACATAGCAATTTTTAGCTTAAAACACGTCACATCGACCCACCTTGTGCCGATCTGCGACGAACTTGCATAGTTTCGTCAAACATCGATCGTATCGAGTGGTAGGCAATCCGGCCGTCAATGGTGATTCATGGCCTCACAGATATAAACAATAATAACTCCGCTTCTATTCGTCGTATGCGTATATGCGACATAGCAATTTGTTGCTTAAAACACGTCACATCGACCCACCTTCTGCCGATCTGCGACGAATTTGCATGGTTTCGTCAAACGTCGATCGTTTCGAGTGGTAGGGAATCCGGCCATCAATGGTGATTCATGGCCTCACAGATATAAACAACTATAACTCCGCTTCTATTCGTCGAATGCAAATCTGCGACATAGCAATTTGTAGCTTAAACCACGTCACATCGACCCACTTTGTGCCGATCTGCGACGAACTTGCATAGTTTCGTCAAACATCGATCGTTTCGAGTGGTAGGCAATCCGGCCGTCAATGGTGATTCATGGCCTCACAGATATAAACAATAATAACTCCGCTTCTATTCGTCGTATGCGAATATGCGATATAGCCATTTGTAGCTTAAAACACGTCACATCGACCCACCTTCTGCCGATCTGCGACGAACTTGCATGGTTTCGTCAAACATCGATCATTTCGAGTGGTAGGGACTCCGGCCGTCAATGGTGATTCATGGCCTCACAGATATAAACAACAATAACTCCGCTTCTATTCGTCGTATGCGAATCTGCGACATAGCAATTTGTAGCTTAAAACACGACACATCGACCCACCTCATGCCGATCTGCGACGTACTTGTATAGTTTCGTCAAACGTCGATCGTTTCGAGTGGTAGGCAATCCGGTAGTCAATGGCGATTCATGGCCTCACAGATATAAACAACTATAAGTCCGCTTTTATACGTCGTATGCGAATCTGCGACATAGCAATTTGTAGCTTAAAACACGCCCCAACGAACGACCTTATACCGATCTGCGACGAACTTGCATAGGTTCGTCAAACATCGATCGTTTCGAGTGGAAAGCAAACCGGCCGTCAATGGTGATTCATGGCCTCACAGATATAAACAACTATAACTCCGCTTCTATTCACCGTATGCAAATCTGCGACGTAGCAATTTGTAGCATAAAACACGGCCCAACGACCCACCTTATACCGATCTGCGACGAACTTGCATAGTTTTGTCAAACATCGATCGTTTCGAGTGGAAAGCAATCCGGCCGTCAATGGTGATTCATGGCCTGACAGATATAAACAACTATAACTCCGCTTCCATTCGTCGAATGCAAATCTGCGACATAGCAATTTGTAGCTTAAAACACGTTACATCGACCCACCTTGTGTCGATCTGCGACGAACTTGCATGGTTTCGTCAAACGTCGATCGTTTCGAGTGGTAGGGAATCCGGCCGTCAATGGTGATTCATGGCCTCACAGATATAAACAACAATAACTCCGCTTCTATTCGTCGTATGCGAATATGCGACATAGTAATTTGTAGCTTAAAACACGTCAGATCGACCCACCTTCTGCCGATCTGCGACGAACTTGCATGGTTTCGTCAAACGTCGATCGTTTCGAGTGGTAGGGAATCCGGCCGTCAATGGTGATTCATGGCCTCACAGATATAAACAACTATAACACCGCTTCTATTCGTCGAATGCAAATCTGCGACATAGCAATTTGTAGCTTAAAACACGTCACATCGACCCACCTTATACCGATCTGCGACGAACTTGCATAGTTTTGTCAAACATCGATCGTTTCGAGTGGAAAGCAATCCGGCCGTCAATGGTGATTCATGGCCAGACAGATTTAAACAACTATAACTCCGCTTCTATTCGTCGTATGCGAATATGCGACATAGCAATTTGTAGCTTAAAACACGTCACATCGGCCCACCTTCTGCCGATCTGCGACGAACTTGCATGGTTTCGTCAAACGTCGATCGTTTCGAGTGGAAAGCAATCCGGCCGTCAATGGTGATTCATGGCCTGACAGATATAAACAACTATAACTCCGCTTCTATTCGTCGAATGCAAATCTGCGACATAGCAATTTTTAGCTTGAAACACGTCACATCGACCCACCTTGTGCCGATGTGCGACGAACTTGCATAGTTTCGTCAAACATCGATCGTTTCGAGTGGTAGGCAATCCGGCCGTCAATGGTGATTCATGGCCTCACAGATATAAACAATAATAACTCCGCTTCTATTCGTCGTATGCGAATATGCGACATAGCAATTTGTAGCATAAAACACGTCACATCGACCCACCTTCTGCCGATCTGCGACGAACTTGCATGGTTTCGTCAAACATCGGTCGTTTCGAGTGGTGGGGACTCCGGCCGTCAATGGTGATTCATGGCCTCACAGATATAAACAATAATAACTCCGCTTCTATTATCGTATGCGAATATGCGACATAGCAATTTGTAGCTTAAAACACGTCACATCGACCCACCTTCTGCCGATCTGCGACGAACTTGCATGGTTTCGTCAAACGTCGATCGTTTCGAGTGGTAGGGAATCCGGCCATCAATGGTGATTCATGGCCTCACAGATATGAACAACTATAACTCCGTTTCTATTCGTCAAATGCAAATCTGCGACATAGTAATTTGTAGCTTAAAACACGCCACATCGACCCACCTTGTGCCGATCTGCGACGAACTTGCATGGTTTCGTCAAACATCGATCGTTTCGAGTGGTAGGGACTCCGGCCGTCAATGGTGATTCATGGCCTCACAGATATAAACAATAATAACTCCGCTTCTATTCGTCGAATGCAAATTTGCGACATAGCAATTTGTAGCTTAAAACACGTTACATCGACCCACCTCATGCCGATCTGCGACGTACTTGTATAGTTTCGTCAAACGTCGATCGTTTCAAGTGGTAGGCAATCCGGTAGTCAATGGCGATTCATGGCCTCACAGATATAAACAAATATAAGTCCGCTTCTATACGTCGTATGCGAATCTGCGACAAGGCAATTTGTAGCTTAAAACACGCCCCAACGAACCACCTTATACCGATCTGCGACGAACTTGCATAGTTTCGTCAAACATCGATCGTTTCGAGTGGAAAGCAATCCGGCCGTCAATGGTGATTCATGGACTCACAGATATAAACAACTATAACTACGCTTCTATTCGCCGTATGCAAATCTGCGACGTAGCAATTTGTAGCATAAAACACGGCCCAACGACCCACCTTATACCGATCTGCGACGAACTTGCATAGTTTTGTCAAACATCGATCGTTTCGAGTGGAAAGCAATCCGGCGGTCAATGGTGATTCATGGCCTGACAGATATAAACAACTATAACTCCGCTTCTATTCGTCGAATGCAAATCTGCGACATAGCAATTTTTAGCTTAAAACACGTCACATCGACCCACCTTGTGCCGATCTGCGACGAACTTGCATAGTTTCGTCAAACATCGATCGTTTCGAGTGGTAGGCAATCCGGCCGTCAATGGTGATTCATGGCCTCACAGATATAAACAATAATAACTCCGCTTCTATTATCGTATGCGAATATGCGACTTAGCAATTTGTAGCTTAAAACACGTCACATCGACCCACCTTCTGCCGATCTGCGACGAACTTGCATGGTTTCGTCAAACGTCGATCGTTTCGAGTGGAAAGCAATCCGGCCGTTAATGGTGATTCATGGCCTGACAGATATAAACAACTATAACTCCGCTTCAATTCGTCGAATGCAAATCTGCGACATAGCAATTTGTAGCTTAAAACACGTCACATCGACCCACCTTGTGCCGATCTGCGACGAACTTGCATAGTTTCGTCAAACATCGGTCGTTTCGAGTGGTAGGGACTCCGGCCGTCAATGGTGATTCATGGCCTCACAGATATAAACAACAATAACTCCGCTTCTATTCGTCGTATGCGAATCTGCGACATAGCAATTTGTAGCTTAAAACACGACACATCGACCCACCTCATGCCGATCTGCGACGTACTTGTATAGTTTCGTCAAACGTCGATCGTTTCGAGTGGTAGGCAATCCGGTAGTCAATGGCGATTCATGGCCTCACAGATATAAACAACTATAAGTCCGCTTTTATACGTCGTATGCGAATCTGCGACATAGCAATTTGTAGCTTAAAACACGCCCCAACGAACGACCTTATACCGATCTGCGACGAACTTGCATAGGTTCGTCAAACATCGATCGTTTCGAGTGGAAAGCAAACCGGCCGTCAATGGTGATTCATGGCCTCACAGATATAAACAACTATAACTCCGCTTCTATTCACCGTATGCAAATCTGCGACGTAGCAATTTGTAGCATAAAACACGGCCCAACGACCCACCTTATACCGATCTGCGACGAACTTGCATAGTTTTGTCAAACATCGATCGTTTCGAGTGGAAAGCAATCCGGCCGTCAATGGTGATTCATGGCCTGACAGATATAAACAACTATAACTCCGCTTCCATTCGTCGAATGCAAATCTGCGACATAGCAATTTTTAGCTTAAAACACGTCACATCGACCCACCTTGTGCCGATCTGCGACGAACTTGCATAGTTTCGTCAAACATCGATCGTTTCGAGTGGTAGGCAATCCGGCCGTCAATGGTGATTCATGGCCTCACGGATATAAACAACTATAACTCTGCTTCTGTTCGTCGTATGCAAATCTGCGACAAAGCAATTTGTAGCTTAAAACACGACACATCGACCCACCTCATGCCGATCTGCGACGTACTTGTATAGTTTTGTCAAACGTCGATCGTTTCGAGGGGTAGGCAATCCGGTAGTCAATGGCGATTCATGGCCTCACAGATATAAACAACTATAACTCCGCTTCTATTCGTCGAATGCAAATTTGCGACATAGCAATTTGTAGCTTAAAACACGTTACATCGACCCACCTTGTGTCGATCTGCGACGAACTTGCATGGTTTCGTCAAACGTCGATCGTTTCGAGTGGTAGGGACTCCGGCCGTCAATGGTGATTCATGGCCTCACAGATATAAACAATAATAACTCCGCTTCTATTCGTCGAATGCAAATTTGCGACATAGCAATTTGTAGCTTAAAACACGTTACATCGACCCACCTCATGCCGATCTGCGACGTACTTGTATAGTTTCGTCAAACGTCGATCGTTTCAAGTGGTAGGCAATCCGGTAGTCAATGGCGATTCATGGCCTCACAGATATAAACAACTATAAGTCCGCTTCTATACGTCGTATGCGAATCTGCGACAAAGCAATTTGTAGCTTAAAACACGCCCCAACGAACCACCTTATACCGATCTGCGACGAACTTGCATAGTTTCGTCAAACATCGATCGTTTCGAGTGGAAAGCAATCCGGCCGTCAATGGTGATTCATGGACTCACAGATATAAACAACTATAACTACGCTTCTATTCGCCGTATGCAAATCTGCGACGTAGCAATTTGTAGCATAAAACACGGCCCAACGACCCACCTTATACCGATCTGCGACGAACTTGCATAGTTTTGTCAAACATCGATCGTTTCGAGTGGAAAGCAATCCGGCGGTCAATGGTGATTCATGGCCTGACAGATATAAACAACTATAACTCCGCTTCTATTTGTCGAATGCAAATCTGCGACATAGCAATTTTTAGCTTAAAACACGTCACATCGACCCACCTTGTGCCGATCTGCGACGAACTTGCATAGTTTCGTCAAACATCGATCGTTTCGAGTGGTAGGCAATCCGGCCGTCAATGGTGATTCATGGCCTCACAGATATAAACAATAATAACTCCGCTTCTATTATCGTATGCGAATATGCGACATAGCAATTTGTAGCTTAAAACACGTCACATCGACCCACCTTCTGCCGATCTGCGACGAACTTGCATGGTTTCGTCAAACGTCGATCGTTTCGAGTGGAAAGCAATCCGGCCGTTAATGGTGATTCATGGCCTGACAGATATAAACAACTATAACTCCGCTTCAATTCGTCGAATGCAAATCTGCGACATAGCAATTTGTAGCTTAAAACACGTCACATCGACCCACCTTGTGCCGATCTGCGACGAACTTGCATGGTTTCGTCAAACATCGGTCGTTTCGAGTGGTGGGGACTCCGGCCGTCAATGGTGATTCATGGCCTCACAGATATAAACAACTATAAGTCCGCTTCTATACGTCGTATGCGAATCTGCGACAAAGCCATTTGTAGCTTAAAACACGCCCCAACGAACCACCTTATACCGATCTGCGACGAACTTGCATAGTTTCGTCAAACATCGATCGTTTCGAGTGGAAAGCAATCCGGCCGTCAATGGTGATTCATGGCCTCACAGATATAAACAACTATAAGTCCGCTTCTATACGTCGTATGCGAATCTGCGACATAGCAATTTGTAGCTTAAAACACGCCCCAACGAACCACCTTATACCGATCTGCGACGAACTTGCATAGTTTCGTCAAACATCGATCGTTTCGAGTGGAAAGCAATCCGGCCGTCAATGGTGATTCATTGCCTCACAGATATAAACAAATATAACTCCGTTTCCATTCGTCGAATGCAAATCTGCGACATAGCAATTTTTAGCTTAAAACACGTCACATCGACCCACCTTGTGCCGATCTGCGACGAACTTGCATAGTTTCGTCAAACATCGATCGTATCGAGTGGTAGGCAATCCGGCCGTCAATGGTGATTCATGGCCTCACAGATATAAACAATAATAACTCCGCTTCTATTCGTCGTATGCGTATATGCGACATAGCAATTTGTTGCTTAAAACACGTCACATCGACCCACCTTCTGCCGATCTGCGACGAATTTGCATGGTTTCGTCAAACGTCGATCGTTTCGAGTGGTAGGGAATCCGGCCATCAATGGTGATTCATGGCCTCACAGATATAAACAACTATAACTCCGCTTCTATTCGTCGAATGCAAATCTGCGACATAGCAATTTGTAGCTTAAACCACGTCACATCGACCCACTTTGTGCCGATCTGCGACGAACTTGCATAGTTTCGTCAAACATCGATCGTTTCGAGTGGTAGGCAATCCGGCCGTCAATGGTGATTCATGGCCTCACAGATATAAACAATAATAACTCCGCTTCTATTCGTCGTATGCGAATATGCGACATAGCAATTTGTAGCTTAAAACACGTCACATCGACCCACCTTCTGCCGATCTGCGACGAACTTGCATGGTTTCGTCAAACATCGATCATTTCGAGTGGTAGGGACTCCGGCCGTCAATGGTGATTCATGGCCTCACAGATATAAACAACAATAACTCCGCTTCTATTCGTCGTATGCGAATCTGCGACATAGCAATTTGTAGCTTAAAACACGACACATCGACCCACCTCATGCCGATCTGCGACGTACTTGTATAGTTTCGTCAAACGTCGATCGTTTCGAGTGGTAGGCAATCCGGTAGTCAATGGCGATTCATGGCCTCACAGATATAAACAACTATAAGTCCGCTTTTATACGTCGTATGCGAATCTGCGACATAGCAATTTGTAGCTTAAAACACGCCCCAACGAACGACCTTATACCGATCTGCGACGAACTTGCATAGGTTCGTCAAACATCGATCGTTTCGAGTGGAAAGCAAACCGGCCGTCAATGGTGATTCATGGCCTCACAGATATAAACAACTATAACTCCGCTTCTATTCACCGTATGCAAATCTGCGACGTAGCAATTTGTAGCATAAAACACGGCCCAACGACCCACCTTATACCGATCTGCGACGAACTTGCATAGTTTTGTCAAACATCGATCGTTTCGAGTGGAAAGCAATCCGGCCGTCAATGGTGATTCATGGCCTGACAGATATAAACAACTATAACTCCGCTTCCATTCGTCGAATGCAAATCTGCGACATAGCAATTTTTAGCTTAAAACACGTCACATCGACCCACCTTGTGCCGATCTGCGACGAACTTGCATAGTTTCGTCAAACATCGATCGTTTCGAGTGGTAGGCAATCCGGCCGTCAATGGTGATTCATGGCCTCACGGATATAAACAACTATAACTCTGCTTCTGTTCGTCGTATGCAAATCTGCGACAAAGCAATTTGTAGCTTAAAACACGACACATCGACCCACCTCATGCCGATCTGCGACGTACTTGTATAGTTTTGTCAAACGTCGATCGTTTCGAGGGGTAGGCAATCCGGTAGTCAATGGCGATTCATGGCCTCACAGATATAAACAACTATAACTCCGCTTCTATTCGTCGAATGCAAATTTGCGACATTGCAATTTGTAGCTTAAAACACGTTACATCGACCCACCTTGTGTCGATCTGCGACGAACTTGCATGGTTTCGTCAAACGTCGATCGTTTCGAGTGGTAGGGAATCCGGCCGTCAATGGTGATTCATGGCCTCACAGATATAAACAACAATAACTCCGCTTCTATTCGTCGTATGCGAATATGCGACATAGTAATTTGTAGCTTAAAACACGTCAGATCGACCCACCTTCTGCCGATCTGCGACGAACTTGCATGGTTTCGTCAAACGTCGATCGTTTCGAGTGGTAGGGAATCCGGCCGTCAATGGTGATTCATGGCCTCACAGATATAAACAACTATAACACCGCTTCTATTCGTCGAATGCGAATCTGCGACATAGCAATTTGTAGCTTAAAACACGTCACATCGACCCACCTTGTGCCGATCTGCGACGAACTTGCATAGTTTCGTCAAACATCGATCGTTTCGAGTGGTAGGCAATCCGGCCGTCAATGGTGATTCATGGCCTCACAGATATAAACAACAATAACTCCGCTTCTATTCGTCGTATGCAAATCTGCGACATAGCAATTTGTAGCTTAAAACACGACACATCGACCCACCTAATGCCGATCTGCGACGTACTTGTATAGTTTCGTCAAACTTCGATCGTTTCGAGTGGAAAGCAATCCGGCCGTCAATGGTGATTCATGGCCTGACAGATATAAACAACTATAACTCCGCTTCCATTCGTCGAATGCAAATCTGCGACATAGCAATTTGTAGCTTAAAACACGTCACATCGACCCACCTTGTGCCGATCTGCGACGAACTTGCATAGTTTCGTCAAACATCGATCGTTTCGAGTGGTAGGCAATCCGGCCGTCAATGGTGATTCATGGCCTCACGGATATAAACAACTATAACTCTGCTTCTGTTCGTCGTATGCAAATCTGCGACATAGCAATTTGTAGCTTAAAACACGACACATCGACCCACCTCATGCCGATCTGCGACGTACTTGTATAGTTTTGTCAAACGTCGATCGTTTCGAGGGGTAGGCAATCCGGTAGTCAATGGCGATTCATGGCCTCACAGATATAAACAACTATAACTCCGCTTCTATTCGTCGAATGCAAATTTGCGACATAGCAATTTGTAGCTTAAAACACGTTACATCGACCCACCTTGTGTCGATCTGCGACGAACTTGCATGGTTTCGTCAAACGTCGATCGTTTCGAGTGGTAGGGAATCCGGCCGTCAATGGTGATTCATGGCCTCACAGATATAAACAACAATAACTCCGCTTCTATTCGTCGTATGCGAATATGCGACATAGTAATTTGTAGCTTAAAACACGTCAGATCGACCCACCTTCTGCCGATCTGCGACGAACTTGCATGGTTTCGTCAAACGTCGATCGTTTCGAGTGGTAGGGAATCCGGCCGTCAATGGTGATTCATGGCCTCACAGATATAAACAACTATAACACCGCTTCTATTCGTCGAATGCAAATCTGCGACATAGCAATTTGTAGCTTAAAACACGTCACATCGACCCACCTTGTGCCGATCTGCGACGAACTTGCATAGTTTCGTCAAACATCGATCGTTTCGAGTGGTAGGCAATCCGGCCGTCAATGGTGATTCATGGCCTCACAGATATAAACAACAATAACTCCGCTTCTATTCGTCGTATGCAAATCTGCGTCATAGCAATTTGTAGCATAAAACACGACACATCGACCCACCTAATGCCGATCTGCGACGTACTTGTATAGTTTCGTCAAACGGCGATCGTTTCGAGTGGTAGGCAATCCGGTAGTCAATGGCGATTCATGGCCTCACAGATATAAACAACAATAATTTCGCTTCTGTTCGTCGTATGCAAATCTGCGACATAGCAATTTGTAGCTTAAAACACGACACATCGACACACCTCATGCCGATCTGCGACGTACTTGTATAGTTTTGTCAAACGTCGATCGTTTCGAGGGGTAAGCAATCCGGTAGTCAATGGCGATTCATGGCCTCACAGATATAAACAACTATAACTCCGCTTCTATTCGTCGAATGCAAATTTGCGACATAGCAATTTGTAGCTTAAAACACGTTACATCGACCCACCTTGTGTCAATCTGCGACGAACTTGCATGGTTTCGTCAAACGTCGATCGTTTCGAGTGGTAGGGAATCCGGCCGTCAATGGTGATTCATGGCCTCACAGATATAAACAACAATAACTCCGCTTCAATTCGTCGTATGCGAATATGCGACATAGTAATTTGTAGCTTAAAACACGTCAGATCGACCCACCTTCTGCCGATCTGCGACGAACTTGCATGGTTTCGTCAAACGTCGATCGTTTCGAGTGGTAGGGAATCCGGCCGTCAATGGTGATTCATGGCCTCACAGATATAAACAACTATAACTCCGCTTCTATTCGTCGTATGCAAATCTGCGACATAGCAATTTGTAGCATAAAACACGACACAACGACCCACCTAATGCCGATCTGCGACGTACTTGTATAGTTTCGTCAAACATCGATCGTTTCGAGTGGAAAGCAATCCGGCCGTCAATGGTGATTCATGGCCTGACAGATATAAACAACTATAACTCCGCTACCATTCGTCGAATGCAAATCTGCGACATAGCAATTTTTAGCTTAAAACACGTCACATCGACCCACCTTGTGCCGATCTGCGACGAACTTGCATAGTTTCGTCAAACATCGATCGTTTCGAGTGGTAGGCAATCCGGCCGTCAATGGTGATTCATGGCCTCACGGATATAAACAACTATAACTCTGCTTCTGTTCGTCGTATGCAAATCTGCGACATAGCAATTTGTAGCTTAAAACACGACACATCGACCCACCTCATGCCGATCTGCGACGTACTTGTATAGTTTTGTCAAACGTCGATCGTTTCGAGGGGTAGGCAATCCGGTAGTCAATGGCGATTCATGGCCTCACAGATATAAACAACTATAACTCCGCTTCTATTCGTCGAATGCAAATTTGCGACATAGCAATTTGTAGCTTAAAACACGTTACATCGACCCACCTTGTGTCGATCTGCGACGAACTTGCATGGTTTCGTCAAACGTCGATCGTTTCGAGTGGTAGGGAATCCGGCCGTCAATGGTGATTCATGGCCTCACAGATATAAACAACAATAACTCCGCTTCTATTCGTCGTATGCGAATATGCGACATAGTAATTTGTAGCTTAAAACACGTCAGATCGACCCACCTTCTGCCGATCTGCGACGAACTTGCATGGTTTCGTCAAACGTCGATCGTTTCGAGTGGTAGGGAATCCGGCCGTCAATGGTGATTCATGGCCTCACAGATATAAACAACTATAACACCGCTTCTATTCGTCGAATGCAAATCTGCGACATAGCAATTTGTAGCTTAAAACACGTCACATCGACCCACCTTGTGCCGATCTGCGACGAACTTGCATAGTTTCGTCAAACATCGATCGTTTCGAGTGGTAGGCAATCCGGCCGTCAATGGTGATTCATGGCCTCACAGATATAAACAACAATAACTCCGCTTCTATTCGTCGTATGCAAATCTGCGACATAGCAATTTGTAGCATAAAACACGACACATCGACCCACCTAATGCCGATCTGCGACGTACTTGTATAGTTTCGTCAAACGGCGATCGTTTCGAGTGGTAGGCAATCCGGTAGTCAATGGCGATTCATGGCCTCACAGATATAAACAACAATAATTTCGCTTCTGTTCGTCGTATGCAAATCTGCGACATAGCAATTTGTAGCTTAAAACACGACACATCGACACACCTCATGCCGATCTGCGACGTACTTGTATAGTTTTGTCAAACGTCGATCGTTTCGAGGGGTAAGCAATCCGGTAGTCAATGGCGATTCATGGCCTCACAGATATAAACAACTATAACTCCGCTTCTATTCGTCGAATGCAAATTTGCGACATAGCAATTTGTAGCTTAAAACACGTTACATCGACCCACCTTGTGTCAATCTGCGACGAACTTGCATGGTTTCGTCAAACGTCGATCGTTTCGAGTGGTAGGGAATCCGGCCGTCAATGGTGATTCATGGCCTCACAGATATAAACAACAATAACTCCGCTTCAATTCGTCGTATGCGAATATGCGACATAGTAATTTGTAGCTTAAAACACGTCAGATCGACCCACCTTCTGCCGATCTGCGACGAACTTGCATGGTTTCGTCAAACGTCGATCGTTTCGAGTGGTAGGGAATCCGGCCGTCAATGGTGATTCATGGCCTCACAGATATAAACAACTATAACTCCGCTTCTATTCGTCGTATGCAAATCTGCGACATAGCAATTTGTAGCATAAAACACGACACATCGACCCACCTAATGCCGATCTGCGACGTACTTGTATAGTTTCGTCAAACGGCGATCGTTTCGAGTGGTAGGCAATCCGGTAGTCAATGGCGATTCATGGCCTCACAGATATAAACAACTATAACTCCGCTTCTATTCGCCGTATGCAAATCTACGACGTAGCAATTTGTAGCATAAAACACGGCCCAACGACCCACCTTATACCGATCTGCGACGAACTTGCATATTTTCGTCAAACATCGATCGTTTCGAGTGGTAGGCAATCCGGCCGTCAATGGTGATCATGGCCTCACAGATATAAACACCAAAAACTTGGATTCTATTCGTCGTATGCGAATCTGCGACATAGTAATTTGTAGCTTAAAACACGTCAGATCGACCCACCTTCTGCCGATCTGCGACGAACTTGCATGGTTTCGTCAAACGTCGATCGTTTCGAGTGGTAGGGAATCCGGCCGTCAATGGTGATTCATGGCCTCACAGATATAAACAACTATAACTCCGCTTCTATTCGTCGTATGCAAATCTGCGACATAGCAATTTGTAGCATAAAACACGACACATCGACCCATCTTGTGCCGATCTGCGACGTACTTGTATAGTTTCGTCAAACGGCGATCGTTTCGAGTGGTAGGCAATCCGGTAGTCAATGGCGATTCATGGCCTCACAGATATAAACAACTATAAGTCCGCTTCTATACGTCGTATGCGAATCTGCGACATAGCAATTTGTAGCTTAAAACACGCCCCAACGAACCACCTTATACCGATCTGCGACGAACTTGCATAGTTTCGTCAAACATCGATCGTTTCGAGTGGAAAGCAATCCGGCCGTCAATGGTGATTCATGGCCTCACAGATATAAACAACTATAACTCCGCTTCTATTCGCCGTATGCAAATCTACGACGTAGCAATTTGTAGCATAAAACACGGCCCAACGACCCACCTTATACCGACCTGCGACGAACTTGCATAGTTTCGTCAATCATCGATCGTTTCGAGTGGTAGGCAATCCGGCCGTCAATGGTGATCATGGCCTCACAGATATAAACACCAAAAACTTGGATTCTATTCGTCGTATGCGAATCTGCGACATAGCATTTTGTAGCTTAAAACACGGCCCAACGACCCACCTTATACCGATCTGCAACGAACTTGATTGGTTTCGTCAAACATCGATCGTTTCGAGTGGTAGGCAATCCGGCCGTCAATGGTGATTCATGGCCTCACAGATATAAACAATAATAACTCCGCTTCTATTCGTCGAATGCAAATCTGCGACATAGCAATTTGTGGCATAAAACACGTCACATCGACCCACCTTGTGCCGATCTGCGACGAACTTGCATAGTTTCGTCAAACATCGATCGTTTCGAGTGGTAGGCAATCCGGCCGTCAATGGTGATTCATGGCCTCACAGATATAAACAACAATAACTCCGCTTCTATTCGTCGTATGCAAATCTGCGTCATAGCAATTTGTAGCATAAAACACGACACATCGACCCACCTAATGCCGATCTGCGACGTACTTGTATAGTTTCGTCAAACGGCGATCGTTTCGAGTGGTAGGCAATCCGGTAGTCAATGGCGATTCATGGCCTCACAGATATAAACAACAATAATTTCGCTTCTGTTCGTCGTATGCAAATCTGCGACATAGCAATTTGTAGCTTAAAACACGACACATCGACACACCTCATGCCGATCTGCGACGTACTTGTATAGTTTTGTCAAACGTCGATCGTTTCGAGGGGTAAGCAATCCGGTAGTCAATGGCGATTCATGGCCTCACAGATATAAACAACTATAACTCCGCTTCTATTCGTCGAATGCAAATTTGCGACATAGCAATTTGTAGCTTAAAACACGTTACATCGACCCACCTTGTGTCAATCTGCGACGAACTTGCATGGTTTCGTCAAACGTCGATCGTTTCGAGTGGTAGGGAATCCGGCCGTCAATGGTGATTCATGGCCTCACAGATATAAACAACAATAACTCCGCTTCAATTCGTCGTATGCGAATATGCGACATAGTAATTTGTAGCTTAAAACACGTCAGATCGACCCACCTTCTGCCGATCTGCGACGAACTTGCATGGTTTCGTCAAACGTCGATCGTTTCGAGTGGTAGGGAATCCGGCCGTCAATGGTGATTCATGGCCTCACAGATATAAACAACTATAACTCCGCTTCTATTCGTCGTATGCAAATCTGCGACATAGCAATTTGTAGCATAAAACACGACACATCGACCCACCTAATGCCGATCTGCGACGAACTTGTATAGTTTCGTCAAACATCGATCGTTTCGAGTGGAAAGCAATCCGGCCGTCAATGGTGATTCATGGCCTGACAGATATAAACAACTATAACTCCGCTTCCATTCGTCGAATGCAAATCTGCGACATAGCAATTTTTAGCTTAAAACACGTCACATCGACCCACCTTGTGCCGATCTGCGACGAACTTGCATAGTTTCGTCAAACATCGATCGTTTCGAGTGGTAGGCAATCCGGCCGTCAATGGTGATTCATGGCCTCACGGATATAAACAACTATAACTCTGCTTCTGTTCGTCGTATGCAAATCTGCGACATAGCAATTTGTAGCTTAAAACACGACACATCGACCCACCTCATGCCGATCTGCGACGTACTTGTATAGTTTTGTCAAACGTCGATCGTTTCGAGGGGTAGGCAATCCGGTAGTCAATGGCGATTCATGGCCTCACAGATATAAACAACTATAACTCCGCTTCTATTCGTCGAATGCAAATTTGCGACATAGCAATTTGTAGCTTAAAACACGTTACATCGACCCACCTTGTGTCGATCTGCGACGAACTTGCATGGTTTCGTCAAACGTCGATCGTTTCGAGTGGTAGGGAATCCGGCCGTCAATGGTGATTCATGGCCTCACAGATATAAACAACAATAACTCCGCTTCTATTCGTCGTATGCGAATATGCGACATAGTAATTTGTAGCTTAAAACACGTCAGATCGACCCACCTTCTGCCGATCTGCGACGAACTTGCATGGTTTCGTCAAACGTCGATCGTTTCGAGTGGTAGGGAATCCGGCCGTCAATGGTGATTCATGGCCTCACAGATATAAACAACTATAACACCGCTTCTATTCGTCGAATGCAAATCTGCGACATAGCAATTTGTAGCTTAAAACACGTCACATCGACCCACCTTGTGCCGATCTGCGACGAACTTGCATAGTTTCGTCAAACATCGATCGTTTCGAGTGGTAGGCAATCCGGCCGTCAATGGTGATTCATGGCCTCACAGATATAAACAACAATAACTCCGCTTCTATTCGTCGTATGCAAATCTGCGACATAGCAATTTGTAGCATAAAACACGACACATCGACCCACCTAATGCCGATCTGCGACGTACTTGTATAGTTTCGTCAAACGGCGATCGTTTCGAGTGGTAGGCAATCCGGTAGTCAATGGCGATTCATGGCCTCACAGATATAAACAACAATAATTTCGCTTCTGTTCGTCGTATGCAAATCTGCGACATAGCAATTTGTAGCTTAAAACACGACACATCGACACACCTCATGCCGATCTGCGACGTACTTGTATAGTTTTGTCAAACGTCGATCGTTTCGAGGGGTAAGCAATCCGGTAGTCAATGGCGATTCATGGCCTCACAGATATAAACAACTATAACTCCGCTTCTATTCGTCGAATGCAAATTTGCGACATAGCAATTTGTAGCTTAAAACACGTTACATCGACCCACCTTGTGTCAATCTGCGACGAACTTGCATGGTTTCGTCAAACGTCGATCGTTTCGAGTGGTAGGGAATCCGGCCGTCAATGGTGATTCATGGCCTCACAGATATAAACAACAATAACTCCGCTTCAATTCGTCGTATGCGAATATGCGACATAGTAATTTGTAGCTTAAAACACGTCAGATCGACCCACCTTCTGCCGATCTGCGACGAACTTGCATGGTTTCGTCAAACGTCGATCGTTTCGAGTGGTAGGGAATCCGGCCGTCAATGGTGATTCATGGCCTCACAGATATAAACAACTATAACTCCGCTTCTATTCGTCGTATGCAAATCTGCGACATAGCAATTTGTAGCATAAAACACGACACATCGACCCACCTAATGCCGATCTGCGACGTACTTGTATAGTTTCGTCAAACGGCGATCGTTTCGAGTGGTAGGCAATCCGGTAGTCAATGGCGATTCATGGCCTCACAGATATAAACAACTATAACTCCGCTTCTATTCGCCGTATGCAAATCTACGACGTAGCAATTTGTAGCATAAAACACGGCCCAACGACCCACCTTATACCGATCTGCGACGAACTTGCATATTTTCGTCAAACATCGATCGTTTCGAGTGGTAGGCAATCCGGCCGTCAATGGTGATCATGGCCTCACAGATATAAACACCAAAAACTTGGATTCTATTCGTCGTATGCGAATCTGCGACATAGTAATTTGTAGCTTAAAACACGTCAGATCGACCCACCTTCTGCCGATCTGCGACGAACTTGCATGGTTTCGTCAAACGTCGATCGTTTCGAGTGGTAGGGAATCCGGCCGTCAATGGTGATTCATGGCCTCACAGATATAAACAACTATAACTCCGCTTCTATTCGTCGTATGCAAATCTGCGACATAGCAATTTGTAGCATAAAACACGACACATCGACCCATCTTGTGCCGATCTGCGACGTACTTGTATAGTTTCGTCAAACGGCGATCGTTTCGAGTGGTAGGCAATCCGGTAGTCAATGGCGATTCATGGCCTCACAGATATAAACAACTATAAGTCCGCTTCTATACGTCGTATGCGAATCTGCGACATAGCAATTTGTAGCTTAAAACACGCCCCAACGAACCACCTTATACCGATCTGCGACGAACTTGCATAGTTTCGTCAAACATCGATCGTTTCGAGTGGAAAGCAATCCGGCCGTCAATGGTGATTCATGGCCTCACAGATATAAACAACTATAACTCCGCTTCTATTCGCCGTATGCAAATCTACGACGTAGCAATTTGTAGCATAAAACACGGCCCAACGACCCACCTTATACCGACCTGCGACGAACTTGCATAGTTTCGTCAATCATCGATCGTTTCGAGTGGTAGGCAATCCGGCCGTCAATGGTGATCATGGCCTCACAGATATAAACACCAAAAACTTGGATTCTATTCGTCGTATGCGAATCTGCGACATAGCATTTTGTAGCTTAAAACACGGCCCAACGACCCACCTTATACCGATCTGCAACGAACTTGATTGGTTTCGTCAAACATCGATCGTTTCGAGTGGTAGGCAATCCGGCCGTCAATGGTGATTCATGGCCTCACAGATATAAACAATAATAACTCCGCTTCTATTCGTCGAATGCAAATCTGCGACATAGCAATTTGTGGCATAAAACACGTCACATCGACCCATCTTGTGCCGATCTGCGACGAACTTGCATAGTTTCGTCAAACATCGATCGTTTCGAGTGGTAGGCAATCCGGCCATCAATGGTGATTCATGGCCTCACAGATATAAACAACAATAACTCCGCTTCTATTCGTCGTATGCAAATCTGCGACATAGCAATTTGTAGCATAAAACACGCCCCAACGAACCACCTTATACCGATCTGCGACGAACTTGCATAGTTTTGTCAAACATCGATCGTTTCGAGTGGAAAGCAATCCGGCCGTCAATGGTGATTCATGGCCTGACAGATATAAACAACTATAACTCCGCTTCTATTCGTCGAATGCAAATTTGCGACATAGCAATTTGTAGCTTAAAACACGTTACATCGACCCACCTTGTGTCGATCTGCGACGAACTTGCATGGTTTCGTCAAACGTCGATCGTTTCGAGTGGTAGGGAATCCGGCCGTCAATGGTGATTCATGGCCTCACAGATATAAACAACAATAACTCCGCTTCTATTCGTCGTATGCGAATATGCGACATAGTAATTTGTAGCTTAAAACACGTCAGATCGACCCACCTTCTGCCGATCTGCGACGAACTTGCATGGTTTCGTCAAACGTCGATCGTTTCGAGTGGTAGGGAATCCGGCCGTCAATGGTGATTCATGGCCTCACAGATATAAACAACTATAACTCCGCTTCTATTCGTCGAATACAAATCTGCGACATAGCAATTTGTAGCTTAAAACACGTCACATCGACCCACCTTGTGCCGATCTGCGACGAACTTGCATAGTTTCGTCAAACATCGATCGTTTCGAGTGGTAGGCAATCCGGCCATCAATGGTGATTCATGGCCTCACAGATATAAACAACAATAACTCCGCTTCTATTCGTCGTATGCAAATCTGCGACATAGCAATTTGTAGCATAAAACACGCCCCAACGAACCACCTTATACCGATCTGCGACGAACTTGCATAGTTTTGTCAAACATCGATCGTTTCGAGTGGAAAGCAATCCGGCCGTCAATGGTGATTCATGACCTGACAGATATAAACAACTATAACTCAGCTTCTATTCGTCGAATGCAAATTTGCGACATAGCGATTTGTAGCTTAAAACACGACACATCGACCCACTTCATGCCGATCTGTGACGTACTTGTATAGTTTCGTCAAACATCGATCGTTTCGAGTGGTAGGGAATCCGGCCGTCGATGGTGATTCATGGCCTCACAGATATAAACAACAATAACTCCGCTTCTATTCGTCGTATGCGAATCTGCGACATAGCAATTTGTAGCTTAAAACACGACACATCGACCCACCTCATGCCGATCTGCGACGTACTTGTATAGTTTCGTCAAACGGCGATCGTTTCGAGTGGTAGGCAATCCGGTAGTCAATGGCGATTCATGGCCTCACAGATATAAACAACTATAAGTCCGCTTCTATACGTCGTATGCGAATCTGCGACATAGCAATTTGTAGCTTAAAACACGCCCCAACGAACCACCTTACACCGATCTGCGACGAACTTGCATAGTTTCGTCAAACATCGATCGTTTCGAGTGGAAAGCACCCCGGCCGTCAATGGTGATTCATGGCCTCACAGATATAAACAACTATAACTCCGCTTCCATTCGTCGAATGCAAATCTGCGACATAGAAATTTTTAGCTTAAAACACGTCACATCGACCCACCTTGTGCCGATCTGCGACGAACTTGCATAGTTTCGTCAAACATCGATCGTTTCGAGTGGTAGGCAATCCGGCCGTCAATGGTGATTCATGGCCTCACAGATATAAACAACAATAACTCCGCTTCTATTCGTCGTATGCGAATATGCGACATAGCAATTTGTAGCTTAAAACACGTCACATCGACCCACCTTCTGCCGATCTGCGACGAACTTGCATGGTTTCGTCAAACATCGATCGTTTCGAGTGGTAGGCAATCCGGCCGTCAATGGTGATTCATGGCCTCACAGATATAAACAACAATAACTCCGCTTCTATTCGTCGTATGCGAATATGCGACATAGCAATTTGTAGCTTAAAACACGTCACATCGACCCACCTTATACCGATCTGCTACGAACTTGCATAGTTTTGTCAAACATCGATCGTTTCGAGTGGAAAGCAATCCGGCCGTCAATGGTGATTCATGGCCTGACAGATATAAACAACTATAACTCAGCTTCTATTCGTCGAATGCAAATTTGCGACATAGCGATTTGTAGCTTAAAACACGCCCCAACGAACCACCTTATACCGATCTGCGACGAACTTGCATAGTTTCGTCAAACATCGATCGTTTCGAGTGGAAAGCAATCCGGCCGTCAATGGTGATTCATGGCCTCACAGATATAAACAACTATTACTCCGCTTCTATTCGCCGTATGCAAATCTGCGACGTAGCAATTTGTAGCTTAAAACACGGCCCAACGACCCACCTTATACCGATCTGCTACGAACTTGCATAGTTTTGTCAAACATCGATCGTTTCGAGTGGAAAGCAATCCGGCCGTCAATGGTGATTCATGGCCTGACAGATATAAACAACTATAACTCCGCTTCCATTCGTCGAATGCAAATCTGCGACATAGAAATTTTTAGCTTAAAACACGTCACATCGACCCACCTTGTGCCGATCTGCGACGAACTTGCATAGTTTCGTCAAACATCGATCGTTTCGAGTGGTAGGCAATCCGGCCGTCAATGGTGATTCATGGCCTCACAGATATAAACAACAATAACTCCGCTTCTATTCGTCGTATGCGAATATGCGACATAGCAATTTGTAGCTTAAAACACGTCACATCGACCCACCTTTTACCGATCTGCTACGAACTTGCATAGTTTTGTCAAACATCGATCGTTTCGAGTGGAAAGCAATCCGGCCGTCAATGGTGATTCATGGCCTGACAGATATAAACAACTATAACTCAGCTTCTATTCGTCGAATGCAAATTTGCGACATAGCGATTTGTAGCTTAAAACACGACCCAACGACCCACCTTTTACCGATCTGCGACGAACTTGCATAGTTTCGTCAAACATCGATCGTTTCGAGTGGTAAGCAATCCGTCCGTCAATGGTGATTCATGGCCTCACAGATATAAACAACTATAACTCCGCTTCTATTCGCCGTATGCAAATCTGCGACATAGCAATTTGTAGCTTAAAACACGTCACATCGACCCACCTTGTGCCGATCTGCGACGAACTTGCATAGTTTCGTCAAACATCGATCGTTTCGAGTGGTAAGCAATCCGTCCGTCAATGGTGATTCATGGCCTCACAGATATAAACAACAATAACTCCGATTCTATTCGTCGTATGCGAATATGCGACATAGCAATTTGTAGCTTAAAACACGACACATCGACCCACCTCATGCCGATCTGCGACGTACTTGTATAGTTTCGTCAAACGTCGATCGTTTCGTGTGGTAGGCAATCCGGTAGTCAATGGCGATTCATGGCCTCACATATATAAACAACTATAAGTCCGCTTCTATACGTCGTATGCGAATCTGCGACATAGCAATTTGTAGCTTAAAACACGCCCCAACGAACCACCTTATACCGATCTGCGACGAACTTGCATAGTTTCGTCAAACATTGATCGTTTCGAGTGGAAAGCAATCCGGCCGTCAATGGCGATTCATGGCCTCACAGATATAAACAACTATAACTCCGCTTCTATTCGTCGTATGCGAATCTGCGACCTAGCAATTTGTAGCTTAAAACACGCCCCAATGAACCACTTTATACCGATCTGCGACGAACTTGCATAGTTTCGTCAAACATCGATCGATTCTAGTGGAAAGCAATCCGGCCGTCAATGGTGATTCATGGCCTCACAGATACAAACAACAATAACTCCGCTTCTATACGTCGTATGCGAATCTGCGACATAGCAATTTGTAGCTTAAAACACGTCACATCGACCCACCTTGTGCCGATCTGGGACGAACTTGCATAGTTTCGTCAAACATCGATCGTTTGGAGTGGAAAGCAATCCGGCCGTCAATGGTGATTCATGGCCTCACAGATATAAACAACAATAACTCCGCTTCCATTCGCCGTATGCGAATATGCGACATAGCAATTTGTAGCTTAAAACACGTCACATCGACCCACCTTCTGCCGATCTGCGACGAACTTGCATTGTTTCGTCAAACGTCGATCGTTTCGAGTGGTAGGGAATCCGGCCGTCAATGGTGATTCATGGCCTCACAGATATAAACAACAATAACTCCGCTTCTATTCGTCGTATGCAAATCTGCGACATAGCAATTTGTAGCTTAAAACACGTCACATCGACCCACCTTGTGCCGATCTGCGACGAACTTGCATGGTTTCGTCAAACGTCGATCGTTTCGAGTGGTAGGGAATCCGGCCGTCGATGGTGATTCATGGCCTCACAGATATAAACAACAATAACTCCGCTTCTATTCGTCGTATGCGAATCTGCGACATAGCAATTTGTAGCTTAAAACACGCCACATCGACCCACCTTCTGCCGATCTGCGACGAACTTGCATGGTTTCGTCAAACTTCGATCGTTTCGAGTGGTGGGGAATCCGGCCGTCAATGGTGATTCATGGTCTCACAGATATAAACAACTATAACTCCGCTTCTATTCGTCGAATGCAAATCTGCGACATAGCAATTTGTAGCTTAAAACACGTCACATCGACCAACCTTGTGCCGATCTGCGACGAACTTGCATAGTTTCGTCAAACATCGATCGTTTCGAGTGGTAGGCAATCCGGCCGTCAATGGTGATCATGGCCTCACAGATATAAACACCAAAAACTTGGATTCTATTCGTCGTATGCGAATCTGCGACATAGCATTTTGTAGCTTAAAACACGGCCCAACGACCCACCTTATACCGATCTGCAACGAACTTGATTGGTTTCGTCAAACATCGATCGTTTCGAGTGGTAGGCAATCCGGCCGTCAATGGTGATTCATGGCCTCACAGATATAAACACTAATAACTCCGCTTCTATTCGTCGAATGCAAATCTGCGACATAGCAATTTGTAGCATAAAACACGTCACATCGACCCAACTTGTGCCGATCTGCGACGAACTTGCATAGTTTTGTCAAACATCGATCGTTTCGAGTGGAAAGCAATCCGGCCGTCAATGGTGATTCATGGCCTCACAGATATAAGCAACTATAACTCCGCTTCTATTCATCGAATGCAAATCTGCGACATAGCAATTTGTAGCTTAAAACACGCCCCAACGAACCACCTTATACCGATCTGCGACGCACTTGCATAGTTTCGTCAAACATCGATCGTTTCGAGTGGAAAGCAATCCGGCCGTCAATGGTGATACATGGCCTCACAGACATACACATCAATAACTCCGCTTCTAGTCGTCGTATGCAAATTTGCGACATAGCAATTTGTAGCATAAAACACGCCCCAACGAACCACCTTATTCCGATCTGCGACGAACTTGCATAGTTTTGTCAAACATCGATCGTTTCGAGTGGTAGGGAATCCGGCCGTCAATGGTGATTCATGGCCTCACAGATATAAACAACTATAACTCCGCTTCTATTCGTCGAATGCAAATCTGCGACATAGCAATTTGTAGCTTAAAACACGTCACATCGACCCACCTTGTGCCGATCTGGGATGAACTTGCATAGTTTCGTCAAACATCGATCGTTTGGAGTGGAAAGCAATCCGGCTGTCAATGGTGATTCATGGCCTCACAGATATAAACAAAAATAACTCCGCTTCTATACGTCGTATGCGAAACTGCGACATAGCAATTTGTAGCTTAAAACACGCCCCAACGAACCACCTTATACCGATCTGCGACGAACTTGCATAGTTTTGTCAAACATCGATCGTTTCGAGTGGTAGGCAATCCGGCCGTCAATGGTGATTCATGGCCTCACAGATATAAACAACAATAACTCCGCTTCTATTCGTCGTATGCAAATCTGCGACATAGCAATTTGTAGCTTAAAACACGTCACATCGACCCACCTTGTGCCGATCTGCGACGAACTTGCATGGTTTCGTCAAACGTCGATCGTTTCGAGTGGTAGGGAATCCGGCCGTCGATGGTGATTCATGGCCTCACAGATATAAACCACAATAACTCCGCTTCTATTCGTCGTATGCGAATCTGCGACATAGCAATTTGTAGCTTAAAACACGACACATCGACCCACCTCATGCCGATCTGCGACGTACTTGCATAGTTTCGTCAAACATCGATCGTTTCGAGTGGAAAGCAATCCGGCCGTCAATGGTGATTCATGGCCTCACAGATATAAACAACTATAACTCCGCTTCTATTCGTCGAATGCAAATCTGCGACATAGCAATTTTTAGCTTAAAACACGTCACATCGACCCACCTTGTGCCGATCTGCGACGAACTTGCATAGTTTCGTCAAACATCGATCGTTTTGAGTGGTAGGGACTCCGGCCGTCAATGGTGATTCATGGCCTCACAGATATAAACAACAATAACTCCGCTTCTATTCGTCGTATGCGAATCTGCGACATAGCAATTTGTAGCTTACAACACGACACATCGACCCACCTCATGCCGATCTGCGACGTACTTGTATAGTTTCGTCAAACGTCGATCGTTTCGAGTGGTAGGCAATCCGGCGGTCAATGGTGATTCATGGCCTGACAGATATAAACAACTATAACTCCGCTTCTATTCGTCGAATGCGAATATGCGACATAGCAATTTGTAGCATAAAACACGTCACATCGACCCACCTTGTGCCGATCTGCGACGAACTTGCATAGTTTCGTCAAACATCGATCGTTTCGAGTGGTAGGCAATCCGGCCGTCAATGGTGATTCATGGCCTCACAGATATAAACAATAATAACTCCGCTTCTATTATCGTATGCGAATATGCGACATAGCAATTTGTAGCTTAAAACACGTCACATCGACCCACCTTCTGCCGATCTGCGACGAACTTGCATGGTTTCGTCAAACGTCGATCGTTTCGAGTGGTAGGGAATCCGGCCATCAATGGTGATTCATGGCCTCACAGATATGAACAACTATAACTCCGCTTCTATTCGTCAAATGCAAATCTGCGACATAGCAATTTGTAGCTTAAAACACGCCACATCGAACCACCTTGTGCCGATCTGCGACGAACTTGCATGGTTTCGTCAAACATCGATCGTTTCGAGTGGTAGGGACTCCAGCCGTCAATGGTGATTCATGGCCTCACAGATATAAACAATAATAACTCCGCTTCTATTCGTCGAATGCAAATTTGCGACATAGCAATTTGTAGCTTAAAACACGTTACATCGACCCACCTCATGCCGATCTGCGACGTACTTGTATAGTTTCGTCAAACGTCGATCGTTTCAAGTGGTAGGCAATCCGGTAGTCAATGGCGATTCATGGCCTCACAGATATAAACAACTATAAGTCCGCTTCTATACGTCGTATGCGAATCTGCGACAAAGCAATTTGTAGCTTAAAACACGCCCCAACGAACCACCTTATACCGATCTGCGACGAACTTGCATAGTTTCGTCAAACATCGATCGTTTCGAGTGGAAAGCAATCCGGCGGTCAATGGTGATTCATGGCCTGACAGATATAAACAACTATAACTCCGCTTCTATTCGTCGAATGCAAATCTGCGACATAGCAATTTTTAGCTTAAAACACGTCACATCGACCCACCTTCTGCCGATCTGCGACGAACTTGCATGGTTTCGTCAAACGTCGATCGTTTCGAGTGGAAAGCAATCCGGCCGTCAATGGTGATTCATGGCCTGACAGATATAAACAACTATAACTCCGCTTCCATTCGTCGAATGCAAATCTGCGACATAGCAATTTTTAGCTTGAAACACGTCACATCGACCCACCTTGTGCCGATCTGCGACGAACTTGCATAGTTTCGTCAAACATCGATCGTTTCGAGTGGTAGGCAATCCGGCCGTCAATGGTGATTCATGGCCTCACAGATATAAACAATAATAACTCCGCTTCTATTATCGTATGCGAATATGCGACATAGCAATTTGTAGCTTAAAACACGTCACATCGACCCACCTTCTGCCGATCTACGACGAACTTGCATGGTTTCGTCAAACGTCGATCGTTTCGAGTGGAAAGCAATCCGGCCGTTAATGGTGATTCATGGCCTGACAGATATAAACAACTATAACTCCGCTTCCATTCGTCGAATGCAAATCTGCGACATAGCAATTTGTAGCTTAAAACACGTCACATCGACCCACCTTGTGCCGATCTGCGACGAACTTGCATGGTTTCGTCAAACATCGATCGTTTCGAGTGGTAGGGACTCCGGCCGTCAATGGTGATTCATGGCCTCACAGATATAAACAACAATAACTCCGTTTCTATTCGTCGTATGCGAATCTGCGACATAGCAATTTGTAGCTTAAAACACGACACATCGACACACCTCATGCCGATCTGCGACGTACTTGTATAGTTTCGTCAAACGTCGATCGTTTCGAGTGGTAGGCAATCCGGTAGTCAATGGCGATTCATGGCCTCACCGATATAAACAACTATAAGTCCGCTTCTATACGTCGTATGCGAATCTGCGACATAGCAATTTGTAGCTTAAAACACGCCCCAACGAACCACCTTATACCGATCTGCGACGAACTTGCATAGTTTCGTCAAACATCGATCGTTTCGAGTGGAAAGCAATCCGGCCGTCAATGGTGATTCATTGCCTCACAGATATAAACAACTATAACTCCGCTTCTATTCGCCGTATGCAAATCTGCGACGTAGCAATTTGTAGCATAAAACACGGCCCAACGACCCACCTTATACCGATCTGCGACGAACTTGCATAGTTTTGTCAAACATCGATCGTTTCGAGTGGAAAGCAATCCGGCCGTCAATGGTGATTCATGGCCTGACAGATTTAAACAACTATAACTCCGCTTCTATTCGTCGTATGCGAATATGCGACATAGCAATTTGTAGCTTAAAACACGTCACATCGACCCACCTTCTGCCGATCTGCGACGAACTTGCATGGTTTCGTCAAACGTCGATCGTTTCGAGTGGAAAGCAATCCGGCCGTCAATGGTGATTCATGGCCTGACAGATATAAACAACTATAACTCCGCGTCCAATCGTCGAATGCAAATCTGCGACATAGCAATTTTTAGCTTGAAACACGTCACATCGACCCACCTTGTGCCGATCTGCGACGAACTTGCATAGTTTCGTCAAACATCGATCGTTTCGAGTGGTAGGCAATCCGGCCGTCAATGGTGATTCATGGCCTCACAGATATAAACAATAATAACTCCGCTTCTATTCGTCGTATGCGAATATGCGACATAGCAATTTGTAGCATAAAACACGTCACATCGACCCACCTTCTGCCGATCTGCGACGAACTTGCATGGTTTCGTCAAACATCGGTCGTTTCGAGTGGTGGGGACTCCGGCCGTCAATGGTGATTCATGGCCTCACAGATATAAACAATAATAACTCCGCTTCTATTATCGTATGCGAATATGCGACATAGCAATTTGTAGCTTAAAACACGTCACATCGACCCACCTTCTGCCGATCTGCGACGAACTTGCATGGTTTCGTCAAACGTCGATCGTTTCGAGTGGTAGGGAATCCGGCCATCAATGGTGATTCATGGCCTCACAGATATGAACAACTATAACTCCGTTTCTATTCGTCAAATGCAAATCTGCGACATAGTAATTTGTAGCTTAAAACACGCCACATCGACCCACCTTGTGCCGATCTGCGACGAACTTGCATGGTTTCGTCAAACATCGATCGTTTCGAGTGGTAGGGACTCCGGCCGTCAATGGTGATTCATGGCCTCACAGATATAAACAATAATAACTCCGCTTCTATTCGTCGAATGCAAATCTGCGACATAGCAATTTGTAGCATAAAACACGTCACATCGACCCAACTTGTGCCGATCTGCGACGAACTTGCATAGTTTTGTCAAACATCGATCGTTTCGAGTGGAAAGCAATCCGGCCGTCAATGGTGATTCATGGCCTGACAGATATAAGCAACTATAACTCCGCTTCTATTCATCGAATGCAAATCTGCGACATAGCAATTTGTAGCTTAAAACACGCCCCAACGAACCACCTTATACCGATCTGCGACGCACTTGCATAGTTTCGTCAAACATCGATCGTTTCGAGTGGAAAGCAATCCGGCCGTCAATGGTGATACATGGCCTCACAGACATACACATCAATAACTCCGCTTCTAGTCGTCGTATGCAAATTTGCGACATAGCAATTTGTAGCATAAAACACGCCCCAACGAACCACCTTATTCCGATCTGCGACGAACTTGCATAGTTTTGTCAAACATCGATCGTTTCGAGTGTAGGGAATCCGGCCGTCAATGGTGATTCATGGCCTCACAGATATAAACAACTATAACTCCGCTTCTATTCGTCGAATGCAAATCTGCGACATAGCAATTTGTAGCTTAAAACACGTCACATCGACCCACCTTGTGCCGATCTGGGATGAACTTGCATAGTTTCGTCAAACATCGATCGTTTGGAGTGGAAAGCAATCCGGCTGTCAATGGTGATTCATGGCCTCACAGATATAAACAAAAATAACTCCGCTTCTATACGTCGTATGCGAAACTGCGACATAGCAATTTTTAGCTTGAAACACGTCACATCGACCCACCTTGTGCCGATCTGCGACGAACTTGCATAGTTTCGTCAAACATCGATCGTTTCGAGTGGTAGGCAATCCGGCCGTCAATGGTGATTCATGGCCTCACAGATATAAACAATAATAACTCCGCTTCTATTCGTCGTATGCGAATATGCGACATAGCAATTTGTAGCATAAAACACGTCACATCGACCCACCTTCTGCCGATCTGCGACGAACTTGCATGGTTTCGTCAAACATCGGTCGTTTCGAGTGGTGGGGACTCCGGCCGTCAATGGTGATTCATGGCCTCACAGATATAAACAATAATAACTCCGCTTCTATTATCGTATGCGAATATGCGACATAGCAATTTGTAGCTTAAAACACGTCACATCGACCCACCTTCTGCCGATCTGCGACGAACTTGCATGGTTTCGTCAAACGTCGATCGTTTCGAGTGGTAGGGAATCCGGCCATCAATGGTGATTCATGGCCTCACAGATATGAACAACTATAACTCCGTTTCTATTCGTCAAATGCAAATCTGCGACATAGTAATTTGTAGCTTAAAACACGCCACATCGACCCACCTTGTGCCGATCTGCGACGAACTTGCATGGTTTCGTCAAACATCGATCGTTTCGAGTGGTAGGGACTCCGGCCGTCAATGGTGATTCATGGCCTCACAGATATAAACAATAATAACTCCGCTTCTATTCGTCGAATGCAAATTTGCGACATAGCAATTTGTAGCTTAAAACACGTTACATCGACCCACCTCATGCCGATCTGCGACGTACTTGTATAGTTTCGTCAAACGTCGATCGTTTCAAGTGGTAGGCAATCCGGTAGTCAATGGCGATTCATGGCCTCACAGATATAAACAACTATAAGTCCGCTTCTATACGTCGTATGCGAATCTGCGACAAAGCAATTTGTAGCTTAAAACACGCCCCAACGAACCACCTTATACCGATCTGCGACGAACTTGCATAGTTTCGTCAAACATCGATCGTTTCGAGTGGAAAGCAATCCGGCCGTCAATGGTGATTCATGGACTCACAGATATAAACAACTATAACTACGCTTCTATTCGCCGTATGCAAATCTGCGACGTAGCAATTTGTAGCATAAAACACGGCCCAACGACCCACCTTATACCGATCTGCGACGAACTTGCATAGTTTTGTCAAACATCGATCGTTTCGAGTGGAAAGCAATCCGGCGGTCAATGGTGATTCATGGCCTGACAGATATAAACAACTATAACTCCGCTTCTATTCGTCGAATGCAAATCTGCGACATAGCAATTTTTAGCTTAAAACACGTCACATCGACCCACCTTGTGCCGATCTGCGACGAACTTGCATAGTTTCGTCAAACATCGATCGTTTCGAGTGGTAGGCAATCCGGCCGTCAATGGTGATTCATGGCCTCACAGATATAAACAATAATAACTCCGCTTCTATTATCGTATGCGAATATGCGACATAGCAATTTGTAGCTTAAAACACGTCACATCGACCCACCTTCTGCCGATCTGCGACGAACTTGCATAGTTTCGTCAATCGTCGATCGTTTCGAGTGGAAAGCAATCCGGCCGTCAATGGTGATTCATGGCCTCACAGATATAAACAACTATAAGTCCGCTTCTATACGTCGTATGCGAATCTGCGACATAGCAATTTGTAGCTTAAAACACGCCCCAACGAACCACCTTATACCGATCTGCGACGAACTTGCATAGTTTCGTCAAACATCGATCGTTTCGAGTGGAAAGCAATCCGGCCGTCAATGGTGATTCATTGCCTCACAGATATAAACAACTATAACTCCGTTTCCATTCGTCGAATGCAAATCTGCGACATAGCAATTTTTAGCTTAAAACACGTCACATCGACCCACCTTGTGCCGATCTGCGACGAACTTGCATAGTTTCGTCAAACATCGATCGTATCGAGTGGTAGGCAATCCGGCCGTCAATGGTGATTCATGGCCTCACAGATATAAACAATAATAACTCCGCTTCTATTCGTCGTATGCGTATATGCGACATAGCAATTTGTTGCTTAAAACACGTCACATCGACCCACCTTCTGCCGATCTGCGACGAATTTGCATGGTTTCGTCAAACGTCGATCGTTTCGAGTGGTAGGGAATCCGGCCATCAATGGTGATTCATGGCCTCACAGATATAAACAACTATAACTCCGCTTCTATTCGTCGAATGCAAATCTGCGACATAGCAATTTGTAGCTTAAACCACGTCACATCGACCCACTTTGTGCCGATCTGCGACGAACTTGCATAGTTTCGTCAAACATCGATCGTTTCGAGTGGTAGGCAATCCGGCCGTCAATGGTGATTCATGGCCTCACAGATATAAACAATAATAACTCCGCTTCTATTCGTCGTATGCGAATATGCGACATAGCCATTTGTAGCTTAAAACACGTCACATCGACCCACCTTCTGCCGATCTGCGACGAACTTGCATGGTTTCGTCAAACATCGATCATTTCGAGTGGTAGGGACTCCGGCCGTCAATGGTGATTCATGGCCTCACAGATATAAACAACAATAACTCCGCTTCTATTCGTCGTATGCGAATCTGCGACATAGCAATTTGTAGCTTAAAACACGACACATCGACCCACCTCATGCCGATCTGCGACGTACTTGTATAGTTTCGTCAAACGTCGATCGTTTCGAGTGGTAGGCAATCCGGTAGTCAATGGCGATTCATGGCCTCACAGATATAAACAACTATAAGTCCGCTTTTATACGTCGTATGCGAATCTGCGACATAGCAATTTGTAGCTTAAAACACGCCCCAACGAACGACCTTATACCGATCTGCGACGAACTTGCATAGGTTCGTCAAACATCGATCGTTTCGAGTGGAAAGCAAACCGGCCGTCAATGGTGATTCATGGCCTCACAGATATAAACAACTATAACTCCGCTTCTATTCACCGTATGCAAATCTGCGACGTAGCAATTTGTAGCATAAAACACGGCCCAACGACCCACCTTATACCGATCTGCGACGAACTTGCATAGTTTTGTCAAACATCGATCGTTTCGAGTGGAAAGCAATCCGGCGGTCAATGGTGATTCATGGCCTGACAGATATAAACAACTATAACTCCGCTTCTATTCGTCGAATGCAAATCTGCGACATAGCAATTTTTAGCTTAAAACACGTCACATCGACCCACCTTGTGCCGATCTGCGACGAACTTGCATAGTTTCGTTAAACATCGATCGTTTCGAGTGGTAGGCAATCCGGCCATCAATGGTGATTCATGGCCTCACAGATATAAACAACTATAACTCCGCTTCTATTCGTCGAATGCAAATCTGCGACATAGCAATTTGTAGCTTAAACCACGTCACATCGACCCACTTTGTGCCGATCTGCGACGAACTTGCATAGTTTCGTCAAACATCGATCGTTTCGAGTGGTAGGCAATCCGGCCGTCAATGGTGATTCATGGCCTCACAGATATAAACAATAATAACTCCGCTTCTATTCGTCGTATGCGAATATGCGACATAGCCATTTGTAGCTTAAAACACGTCACATCGACCCACCTTCTGCCGATCTGCGACGAACTTGCATGGTTTCGTCAAACATCGATCATTTCGAGTGGTAGGGACTCCGGCCGTCAATGGTGATTCATGGCCTCACAGATATAAACAACAATAACTCCGCTTCTATTCGTCGTATGCGAATCTGCGACATAGCAATTTGTAGCTTAAAACACGACACATCGACCCACCTCATGCCGATCTGCGACGTACTTGTATAGTTTCGTCAAACGTCGATCGTTTCGAGTGGTAGGCAATCCGGTAGTCAATGGCGATTCATGGCCTCACAGATATAAACAACTATAAGTCCGCTTTTATACGTCGTATGCGAATCTGCGACATAGCAATTTGTAGCTTAAAACACGCCCCAACGAACGACCTTATACCGATCTGCGACGAACTTGCATAGGTTCGTCAAACATCGATCGTTTCGAGTGGAAAGCAAACCGGCCGTCAATGGTGATTCATGGCCTCACAGATATAAACAACTATAACTCCGCTTCTATTCACCGTATGCAAATCTGCGACGTAGCAATTTGTAGCATAAAACACGGCCCAACGACCCACCTTATACCGATCTGCGACGAACTTGCATAGTTTTGTCAAACATCGATCGTTTCGAGTGGAAAGCAATCCGGCGGTCAATGGTGATTCATGGCCTGACAGATATAAACAACTATAACTCCGCTTCTATTCGTCGAATGCAAATCTGCGACATAGCAATTTTTAGCTTAAAACACGTCACATCGACCCACCTTGTGCCGATCTGCGACGAACTTGCATAGTTTCGTTAAACATCGATCGTTTCGAGTGGTAGGCAATCCGGCCGTCAATGGTGATTCATGGCCTCACAGATATAAACAATAATAACTCCGCTTCTATTATCGTATGCGAATATGCGACATAGCAATTTGTAGCTTAAAACACGTCACATCGACCCACCTTCTGCCGATCTGCGACGAACTTGCATAGTTTCGTCAATCGTCGATCGTTTCGAGTGGAAAGCAATCCGGCCGTCAATGGTGATTCATGGCCTCACAGATATAAACAACTATAAGTCCGCTTCTATACGTCGTATGCGAATCTGCGACATAGCAATTTGTAGCTTAAAACACGCCCCAACGAACCACCTTATACCGATCTGCGACGAACTTGCATAGTTTCGTCAAACATCGATCGTTTCGAGTGGAAAGCAATCCGGCCGTCAATGGTGATTCATTGCCTCACAGATATAAACAACTATAACTCCGTTTCCATTCGTCGAATGCAAATCTGCGACATAGCAATTTTTAGCTTAAAACACGTCACATCGACCCACCTTGTGCCGATCTGCGACGAACTTGCATAGTTTCGTCAAACATCGATCGTATCGAGTGGTAGGCAATCCGGCCGTCAATGGTGATTCATGGCCTCACAGATATAAACAATAATAACTCCGCTTCTATTCGTCGTATGCGTATATGCGACATAGCAATTTGTTGCTTAAAACACGTCACATCGACCCACCTTCTGCCGATCTGCGACGAACTTGCATAGTTTCGTTAAACATCGATCGTTTCGAGTGGTAGGCAATCCGGCCGTCAATGGTGATTCATGGCCTCACAGATATAAACAATAATAACTCCGTTTCTATTATCGTATGCGAATATGCGACATAGCAATTTGTAGCTTAAAACACGTCACATCGACCCACCTTCTGCCGATCTGCGACGAACTTGCATAGTTTCGTCAATCGTCGATCGTTTCGAGTGGAAAGCAATCCGGCCGTCAATGGTGATTCATGGCCTCACAGATATAAACAACTATAAGTCCGCTTCTATACGTCGTATGCGAATCTGCGACATAGCAATTTGTAGCTTAAAACACGCCCCAACGAACCACCTTATACCGATCTGCGACGAACTTGCATAGTTTCGTCAAACATCGATCGTTTCGAGTGGAAAGCAATCCGGCCGTCAATGGTGATTCATTGCCTCACAGATATAAACAACTATATCTCCGTTTCCATTCGTCGAATGCAAATCTGCGACATAGCAATTTTTAGCTTAAAACACGTCACATCGACCCACCTTGTGCCGATCTGCGACGAACTTGCATAGTTTCGTCAAACATCGATCGTATCGAGTGGTAGGCAATCCGGCCGTCAATGGTGATTCATGGCCTCACAGATATAAACAATAATAACTCCGCTTCTATTCGTCGTATGCGTATATGCGACATAGCAATTTGTTGCTTAAAACACGTCACATCGACCCACCTTCTGCCGATCTGCGACGAATTTGCATGGTTTCGTCAAACGTCGATCGTTTCGAGTGGTAGGGAATCCGGCCATCAATGGTGATTCATGGCCTCACAGATATAAACAACTATAACTCCGCTTCTATTCGTCGAATGCAAATCTGCGACATAGCAATTTGTAGCTTAAACCACGTCACATCGACCCACTTTGTGCCGATCTGCGACGAACTTGCATAGTTTCGTCAAACATCGATCGTTTCGAGTGGTAGGCAATCCGGCCGTCAATGGTGATTCATGGCCTCACAGATATAAACAATAATAACTCCGCTTCTATTCGTCGTATGCGAATATGCGACATAGCCATTTGTAGCTTAAAACACGTCACATCGACCCACCTTCTGCCGATCTGCGACGAACTTGCATGGTTTCGTCAAACATCGATCATTTCGAGTGGTAGGGACTCCGGCCGTCAATGGTGATTCATGGCCTCACAGATATAAACAACAATAACTCCGCTTCTATTCGTCGTATGCGAAACTGCGACATAGCAATTTGTAGCTTAAAACACGACACATCGACCCACCTCATGCCGATCTGCGACGTACTTGTATAGTTTCGTCAAACGTCGATCGTTTCGAGTGGTAGGCAATCCGGTAGTCAATGGCGATTCATGGCCTCACAGATATAAACAACTATAAGTCCGCTATTATACGTCGTATGCGAATCTGCGACATAGCAATTTGTAGCTTAAAACACGCCCCAACGAACGACCTTATACCGATCTGCGACGAACTTGCATAGGTTCGTCAAACATCGATCGTTTCGAGTGGAAAGCAAACCGGCCGTCAATGGTGATTCATGGCCTCACAGATATAAACAACTATAACTCCGCTTCTATTCACCGTATGCAAATCTGCGACGTAGCAATTTGTAGCATAAAACACGGCCCAACGACCCACCTTATACCGATCTGCGACGAACTTGCATAGTTTTGTCAAACATCGATCGTTTCGAGTGGTAAGCAATCCGGCCGTCAATGGTGATTCATGGCCTGACAGATATAAACAACTATAACTCCGCTTCCATTCGTCGAATGCAAATCTGCGACATAGCAATTTTTAGCTTAAAACACGTCACATCGACCCACCTTGTGCCGATCTGCGACGAACTTGCATAGTTTCGTCAAACATCGATCGTTTCGAGTGGTAGGCAATCCGGCCGTCAATGGTGATTCATGGCCTCACGGATATAAACAACTATAACTCTGCTTCTGTTCGTCGTATGCAAATCTGCGACATAGCAATTTGTAGCTTAAAACACGACACATCGACCCACCTCATGCCGATCTGCGACGTACTTGTATAGTTTTGTCAAACGTCGATCGTTTCGAGGGGTAGGCAATCCGGTAGTCAATGGCGATTCATGGCCTCACAGATATAAACAACTATAACTCCGCTTCTATTCGTCGAATGCAAATTTGCGACATAGCAATTTGTAGCTTAAAACACGTTACATCGACCCACCTTGTGTCGATCTGCGACGAACTTGCATGGTTTCGTCAAACGTCGATCGTTTCGAGTGGTAGGGAATCCGGCCGTCAATGGTGATTCATGGCCTCACAGATATAAACAACAATAACTCCGCTTCTATTCGTCGTATGCGAATATGCGACATAGTAATTTGTAGCTTAAAACACGTCAGATCGACCCACCTTCTGCCGATCTGCGACGAACTTGCATGGTTTCGTCAAACGTCGATCGTTTCGAGTGGTAGGGAATCCGGCCGTCAATGGTGATTCATGGCCTCACAGATATAAACAACTATAACACCGCTTCTATTCGTCGAATGCAAATCTGCGACATAGCAATTTGTAGCTTAAAACACGTCACATCGACCCACCTTATACCGATCTGCGACGAACTTGCATAGTTTTGTCAAACATCGATCGTTTCGAGTGGAAAGCAATCCGGCCGTCAATGGTGATTCATGGCCAGACAGATTTAAACAACTATAACTCCGCTTCTATTCGTCGTATGCGAATATGCGACATAGCAATTTGTAGCTTAAAACACGTCACATCGACCCACCTTCTGCCGATCTGCGACGAACTTGCATGGTTTCGTCAAACGTCGATCGTTTCGAGTGGAAAGCAATCCGGCCGTCAATGGTGATTCATGGCCTGACAGATATAAACAACTATAACTCCGCTTCCATTCGTCGAATGCAAATCTGCGACATAGCAATTTTTAGCTTGAAACACGTCACATCGACCCACCTTGTGCCGATGTGCGACGAACTTGCATAGTTTCGTCAAACATCGATCGTTTCGAGTGGTAGGCAATCCGGCCGTCAATGGTGATTCATGGCCTCACAGATATAAACAATAATAACTCCGCTTCTATTCGTCGTATGCGAATATGCGACATAGCAATTTGTAGCATAAAACACGTCACATCGACCCACCTTCTGCCGATCTGCGACGAACTTGCATGGTTTCGTCAAACATCGGTCGTTTCGAGTGGTGGGGACTCCGGCCGTCAATGGTGATTCATGGCCTCTCAGATATAAACAATAATAACTCCGCTTCTATTATCGTATGCGAATATGCGACATAGCAATTTGTAGCTTAAAACACGTCACATCGACCCACCTTCTGCCGATCTGCGACGAACTTGCATGGTTTCGTCAAACGTCGATCGTTTCGAGTGGTAGGGAATCCGGCCATCAATGGTGATTCATGGCCTCACAGATATGAACAACTATAACTCCGTTTCTATTCGTCAAATGCAAATCTGCGACATAGTAATTTGTAGCTTAAAACACGCCACATCGACCCACCTTGTGCCGATCTGCGACGAACTTGCATGGTTTCGTCAAACATCGATCGTTTCGAGTGGTAGGGACTCCGGCCGTCAATGGTGATTCATGGCCTCATAGATATAAACAATAATAACTCCGCTTCTATTCGTCGAATGCAAATTTGCGACATAGCAATTTGTAGCTTAAAACACGTTACTTCGACCCACCTCATGCCGATCTGCGACGTACTTGTATAGTTTCGTCAAACGTCGATCGTTTCAAGTGGTAGGCAATCCGGTAGTCAATGGCGATTCATGGCCTCACAGATATAAACAACTATAAGTCCGCTTCTATACGTCGTATGCGAATCTGCGGCAAAGCAATTTGTAGCTTAAAACACGCCCCAACGAACCACCTTATACCGATCTGCGACGAACTTGCATAGTTTCGTCAAACATCGATCGTTTCGAGTGGAAAGCAATCCGGCCGTCAATGGTGATTCATGGACTCACAGATATAAACAACTATAACTACGCTTCTATTCGCCGTATGCAAATCTGCGACGTAGCAATTTGTAGCATAAAACACGGCCCAACGACCCACCTTATACCGATCTGCGACGAACTTGCATAGTTTTGTCAAACATCGATCGTTTCGAGTGGAAAGCAATCCGGCGGTCAATGGTGATTCATGGCCTGACAGATATAAACAACTATAACTCCGCTTCTATTCGTCGAATGCAAATCTGCGACATAGCAATTTTTAGCTTAAAACACGTCACATCGACCCACCTTGTGCCGATCTGCGACGAACTTGCATAGTTTCGTCAAACATCGATCGTTTCGAGTGGTAGGCAATCCGGCCGTCAATGGTGATTCATGGCCTGACAGATATAAACAATAATAACTCCGCTTCTATTATCGTATGCGAATATGCGACATAGCAATTTGTAGCTTAAAACACGTCACATCGACCCACCTTCTGCCGATCTGCGACGAACTTGCATGGTTTCGTCAAACATCGGTCGTTTCGAGTGGTGGGGACTCCGGCCGTCAATGGTGATTCATGGCCTCACAGATATAAACAACTATAAGTCCGCTTCTATACGTCGTATGCGAATCTGCGACAAAGCCATTTGTAGCTTAAAACACGCCCCAACGAACCACCTTATACCGATCTGCGACGAACTTGCATAGTTTCGTCAAACATCGATCGTTTCGAGTGGAAAGCAATCCGGCCGTCAATGGTGATTCATGGCCTCACAGATATTCCGCTTCTATACGTCGTATGCGAATATGCGACATAGCAATTTGTAGCTTAAAACACGCCCCAACGAACCACCTTATACCGATCTGCGACGAACTTGCATAGTTTCGTCAAACATCGATCGTTTCGAGTGGAAAGCAATCCGGCCGTCAATGGTGATTCATTGCCTCACAGATATAAACAACTATAACTCCGTTTCCATTCGTCGAATGCAAATCTGCGACATAGCAATTTTTAGCTTAAAACACGTCACATCGACCCACCTTGTGCCGATCTGCGACGAACTTGCATAGTTTCGTCAAACATCGATCGTATCGAGTGGTAGGCAATCCGGCCGTCAATGGTGATTCATGGCCTCGCAGATATAAACAATAATAACTCCGCTTCTATTCGTCGTATGCGTATATGCGACATAGCAATTTGTTGCTTAAAACACGTCACATCGACCCACCGTCTGCCGATCTGCGACGAATTTGCATGGTTTCGTCAAACGTCGATCGTTTCGAGTGGTAGGGAATCCGGCCATCAATGGTGATTCATGGCCTCACAGATATAAACAACTATAACTCCGCTTCTATTCGTCGAATGCAAATCTGCGACATAGCAATTTGTAGCTTAAACCACGTCACATCGACCCACTTTGTGCCGATCTGCGACGAACTTGCATAGGTTCGTCAAACATCGATCGTTTCGAGTGGAAGGCAATCCGGCCGTCAATGGTGATTCATGGCCTCACAGATATAAACAATAATAACTCCGCTTCTATTCGTCGTATGCGAATATGCGACATAGCAATTTGTAGCTTAAAACACGTCACATCGACCCACCTTCTGCCGATCTGCGACGAACTTGCATGGTTTCGTCAAACATCGATCATTTCGAGTGGTAGGGACTCCGGCCGTCAATGGTGATTCATGGCCTCACAGATATAAACAACAATAACTCCGCTTCTATTCGTCGTATGCGAATCTGCGACATAGCAATTTGTAGCTTAAAACACGACACATCGACCCACCTCATGCCGATCTGCGACGTACTTGTATAGTTTCGTCAAACGTCGATCGTTTCGAGTGGTAGGCAATCCGGTAGTCAATGGCGATTCATGGCCTCACAGATATAAACAACTATAAGTCCGCTTTTATACGTCGTATGCGAATCTGCGACATAGCAATTTGTAGCTTAAAACACGCCCCAACGAACGACCTTATACCGATCTGCGACGAACTTGCATAGGTTCGTCAAACATCGATCGTTTCGAGTGGAAAGCAAACCGGCCGTCAATGGTGATTCATGGCCTCACAGATATAAACAACTATAACTCCGCTTCTATTCACCGTATGCAAATCTGCGACGTAGCAATTTGTAGCATAAAACACGGCCCAACGACCCACCTTATACCGATCTGCGACGAACTTGCATAGTTTTGTCAAACATCGATCGTTTCGAGTGGAAAGCAATCCGGCCGTCAATGGTGATTCATGGCCTGACAGATATAAACAACTATAACTCCTCTTCCATTCGTCGAATGCAAATCTGCGACATAGCAATTTTTAGCTTAAAACACGTCACATCGACCCACCTTGTGCCGATCTGCGACGAACTTGCATAGTTTCGTCAAACATCGATCGTTTCGAGTGGTAGGCAATCCGGCCGTCAATGGTGATTCATGGCCTCACGGATATAAACAACTATAACTCTGCTTCTGTTCGTCGTATGCAAATCTGCGACATAGCAATTTGTAGCTTAAAACACGACACATCGACCCACCTCATGCCGATCTGCGACGTACTTGTATAGTTTTGTCAAACGTCGATCGTTTCGAGGGGTAGGCAATCCGGTAGTCAATGGCGATTCATGGCCTCACAGATATAAACAACTATAACTCCGCTTCTATTCGTCGAATGCAAATTTGCGACATAGCAATTTGTAGCTTAAAACACGTTACATCGACCCACCTTGTGTCGATCTGCGACGAACTTGCATGGTTTCGTCAAACGTCGATCGTTTCGAGTGGTAGGGAATCCGGCCGTCAATGGTGATTCATGGCCTCACAGATATAAACAACAATAACTCCGCTTCTATTCGTCGTATGCGAATATGCGACATAGTAATTTGTAGCTTAAAACACGTCAGATCGACCCACCTTCTGCCGATCTGCGACGAACTTGCATGGTTTCGTCAAACGTCGATCGTTTCGAGTGGTAGGGAATCCGGCCGTCAATGGTGATTCATGGCCTCACAGATATAAACAACTATAACACCGCTTCTATTCGTCGAATGCAAATCTGCGACATAGCAATTTGTAGCTTAAAACACGTCACATCGACCCACCTTGTGCCGATCTGCGACGAACTTGCATAGTTTCGTCAAACATCGATCGTTTCGAGTGGTAGGCAATCCGGCCGTCAATGGTGATTCATGGCCTCACAGATATAAACAACAATAACTCCGCTTCTATTCGTCGTATGCAAATCTGCGACATAGCAATTTGTAGCATAAAACACGACACAACGACCCACCTAATGCCGATCTGCGACGTACTTGTATAGTTTCGTCAAACGGCGATCGTTTCGAGTGGTAGGCAATCCGGTAGTCAATGGCGATTCATGGCCTCACAGATATAAACAACAATAATTTCGCTTCTGTTCGTCGTATGCAAATCTGCGACATAGCAATTTGTAGCTTAAAACACGACACATCGACACACCTCATGCCGATCTGCGACGTACTTGTATAGTTTTGTCAAACGTCGATCGTTTCGAGGGGTAAGCAATCCGGTAGTCAATGGCGATTCATGGCCTCACAGATATAAACAACTATAACTCCGCTTCTATTCGTCGAATGCAAATTTGCGACATAGCAATTTGTAGCTTAAAACACGTTACATCGACCCACCTTGTGTCAATCTGCGACGAACTTGCATGGTTTCGTCAAACGTCGATCGTTTCGAGTGGTAGGGAATCCGGCCGTCAATGGTGATTCATGGCCTCACAGATATAAACAACAATAACTCCGCTTCAATTCGTCGTATGCGAATATGCGACATAGTAATTTGTAGCTTAAAACACGTCAGATCGACCCACCTTCTGCTGATCTGCGACGAACTTGCATGGTTTCGTCAAACGTCGATCGTTTCGAGTGGTAGGGAATCCGGCCGTCAATGGTGATTCATGGCCTCACAGATATAAACAACTATAACTCCGCTTCTATTCGTCGTAAGCAAATCTGCGACATAGCAATTTGTAGCATAAAACACGACACATCGACCCACCTAATGCCGATCTGCGACGTACTTGTATAGTTTCGTCAAACGGCGATCGTTTCGAGTGGTAGGCAATCCGGTAGTCAATGGCGATTCATGGCCTCACAGATATAAACAACTATAAGTCCGCTTCTATACGTCGTATGCGAATCTGCGACATAGCAATTTGTAGCTTAAAACACGCCCCAACGAACCACCTTATACCGATCTGCGACGAACTTGCATAGTTTCGTCAAACATCGATCGTTTCGAGTGGAAAGCAATCCGGCCGTCAATGGTGATTCATGGCCTCACAGATATAAACAACTATAACTCCGCTTCTATTCACCGTATGCAAATCTGCGACGTAGCAATTTGTAGCATAAAACACGGCCCAACGACCCACCTTATACCGATCTGCGACGAACTTGCATAGTTTTGTCAAACATCGATCGTTTCGAGTGGAAAGCAATCCGGCCGTCAATGGTGATTCATGGCCTGACAGATATAAACAACTATAACTCCGCTTCCATTCGTCGAATGCAAATCTGCGACATAGCAATTTTTAGCTTAAAACACGTCACATCGACCCACCTTGTGCCGATCTGCGACGAACTTGCATAGTTTCGTCAAACATCGATCGTTTCGAGTGGTAGGCAATCCGGCCGTCAATGGTGATTCATGGCCTCACGGATATAAACAACTATAACTCTGCTTCTGTTCGTCGTATGCAAATCTGCGACATAGCAATTTGTAGCTTAAAACACGACACATCGACCCACCTCATGCCGATCTGCGACGTACTTGTATAGTTTTGTCAAACGTCGATCGTTTCGAGGGGTAGGCAATCCGGTAGTCAATGGCGATTCATGGCCTCACAGATATAAACAACTATAACTCCGCTTCTATTCGTCGAATGCAAATTTGCGACATAGCAATTTGTAGCTTAAAACACGTTACATCGACCCACCTTGTGTCGATCTGCGACGAACTTGCATGGTTTCGTCAAACGTCGATCGTTTCGAGTGGTAGGGAATCCGGCCGTCAATGGTGATTCATGGCCTCACAGATATAAACAACAATAACTCCGCTTCTATTCGTCGTATGCGAATATGCGACATAGTAATTTGTAGCTTAAAACACGTCAGATCGACCCACCTTCTGCCGATCTGCGACGAACTTGCATGGTTTCGTCAAACGTCGATCGTTTCGAGTGGTAGGGAATCCGGCCGTCAATGGTGATTCATGGCCTCACAGATATAAACAACTATAACACCGCTTCTATTCGTCGAATGCAAATCTGCGACATAGCAATTTGTAGCTTAAAACACGTCACATCGACCCACCTTGTGCCGATCTGCGACGAACTTGCATAGTTTCGTCAAACATCGATCGTTTCGAGTGGTAGGCAATCCGGCCGTCAATGGTGATTCATGGCCTCACAGATATAAACAACAATAACTCCGCTTCTATTCGTCGTATGCAAATCTGCGACATAGCAATTTGTAGCATAAAACACGACACATCGACCCACCTAATGCCGATCTGCGACGTACTTGTATAGTTTCGTCAAACGGCGATCGTTTCGAGTGGTAGGCAATCCGGTAGTCAATGGCGATTCATGGCCTCACAGATATAAACAACAATAATTTCGCTTCTGTTCGTCGTATGCAAATCTGCGACATAGCAATTTGTAGCTTAAAACACGACACATCGACACACCTCATGCCGATCTGCGACGTACTTGTATAGTTTTGTCAAACGTCGATCGTTTCGAGGGGTAAGCAATCCGGTAGTCAATGGCGATTCATGGCCTCACAGATATAAACAACTATAACTCCGCTTCTATTCGTCGAATGCAAATTTGCGACATAGCAATTTGTAGCTTAAAACACGTTACATCGACCCACCTTGTGTCAATCTGCGACGAACTTGCATGGTTTCGTCAAACGTCGATCGTTTCGAGTGGTAGGGAATCCGGCCGTCAATGGTGATTCATGGCCTCACAGATATAAACAACAATAACTCCGCTTCAATTCGTCGTATGCGAATATGCGACATAGTAATTTGTAGCTTAAAACACGTCAGATCGACCCACCTTCTGCCGATCTGCGACGAACTTGCATGGTTTCGTCAAACGTCGATCGTTTCGAGTGGTAGGGAATCCGGCCGTCAATGGTGATTCATGGCCTCACAGATATAAACAACTATAACTCCGCTTCTATTCGTCGTATGCAAATCTGCGACATAGCAATTTGTAGCATAAAACACGACACATCGACCCACCTAATGCCGATCTGCGACGTACTTGTATAGTTTCGTCAAACGGCGATCGTTTCGAGTGGTAGGCAATCCGGTAGTCAATGGCGATTCATGGCCTCACAGATATAAACAACTATAAGTCCGCTTCTATACGTCGTATGCGAATCTGCGACATAGCAATTTGTAGCTTAAAACACGCCCCAACGAACCACCTTATACCGATCTGCGACGAACTTGCATAGTTTCGTCAAACATCGATCGTTTCGAGTGGAAAGCAATCCGGCCGTCAATGGTGATTCATGGCCTCACAGATATAAACAACTATAACTCCGCTTCTATTCGCCGTATGCAAATCTACGACGTAGCAATTTGTAGCATAAAACACGGCCCAACGACCCACCTTATACCGATCTGCGACGAACTTGCATAGTTTCGTCAAACATCGATCGTTTCGAGTGGTAGGCAATCCGGCCGTCAATGGTGATCATTGCCTCACAGATATAAACACCAAAAACTTGGATTCTATTCGTCGTATGCGAATCTGCGACATAGTAATTTGTAGCTTAAAACACGTCAGATCGACCCACCTTCTGCCGATCTGCGACGAACTTGCATGGTTTCGTCAAACGTCGATCGTTTCGAGTGGTAGGGAATCCGGCCGTCAATGGTGATTCATGGCCTCACAGATATAAACAACTATAACTCCGCTTCTATTCGTCGTATGCAAATCTGCGACATAGCAATTTGTAGCATAAAACACGACACATCGACCCATCTTGTGCCGATCTGCGACGTACTTGTATAGTTTCGTCAAACCGCGATCGTTTCGAGTGGTAGGCAATCCGGTAGTCAATGGCGATTCATGGCCTCACAGATATAAACAACTATAAGTCCGCTTCTATACGTCGTATGCGAATCTGCGACATAGCAATTTGTAGCTTAAAACACGCCCCAACGAACCACCTTATACCGATCTGCGACGAACTTGCATAGTTTCGTCAAACATCGATCGTTTCGAGTGGAAAGCAATCCGGCCGTCAATGGTGATTCATGGCCTCACAGATATAAACAACTATAACTCCGCTTCTATTCGCCGTATGCAAATCTACGACGTAGCAATTTGTAGCATAAAACACGGCCCAACGACCCACCTTATACCGATCTGCAACGAACTTGCATAGTTTCGTCAAACATCGATCGTTTCGAGTGGTAGGCAATCCGGCCGTCAATGGTGATCATGGCCTCACAGATATAAACACCAAAAACTTGGATTCTATTCGTCGTATGCGAATCTGCGACATAGCATTTTGTAGCTTAAAACACGGCCCAACGACCCACCTTATACCGATCTGCAACGAACTTGATTGGTTTCGTCAAACATCGATCGTTTCGAGTGGTAGGCAATCCGGCCGTCAATGGTGATTCATGGCTTCACAGATATAAACAATAATAACTCCGCTTCTATTCGTCGAATGCAAATCTGCGACATAGCAATTTGTGGCATAAAACACGTCACATCGACCCATCTTGTGCCGATCTGCGACGAACTTGCATAGTTTCGTCAAACATCGATCGTTTCGAGTGGTAGGCAATCCGGCCATCAATGGTGATTCATGGCCTCACAGATATAAACAACAATAACTCCGCTTCTATTCGTCGTATGCAAATCTGCGACATAGCAATTTGTAGCATAAAACACGCCCCAACGAACCACCTTATACCGATCTGCGACGAACTTGCATAGTTTTGTCAAACATCGATCGTTTCGAGTGGAAAGCAATCCGGCCGTCAATGGTGATTCATGGCCTGACAGATATAAACAACTATAACTCCGCTTCTATTCGTCGAATGCAAATTTGCGACATAGCAATTTGTAGCTTAAAACACGTTACATCGACCCACCTTGTGTCGATCTGCGACGAACTTGCATGGTTTCGTCAAACGTCGATCGTTTCGAGTGGTAGGGAATCCGGCCGTCAATGGTGATTCATGGCCTCACAGATATAAACAACAATAACTCCGCTTCTATTCGTCGTATGCGAATATGCGACATAGTAATTTGTAGCTTAAAACACGTCAGATCGACCCACCTTCAGCCGATCTGCGACGAACTTGCATGGTTTCGTCAAACGTCGATCGTTTCGAGTGGTAGGGAATCCGGCCGTCAATGGTGATTCATGGCCTCACAGATATAAACAACTATAACTCCGCTTCTATTCGTCGAATACAAATCTGCGACATAGCAATTTGTAGCTTAAAACACGTCACATCGACCCACCTTGTGCCGATCTGCGACGAACTTGCATAGTTTCGTCAAACATCGATCGTTTCGAGTGGTAGGCAATCCGGCCATCAATGGTGATTCATGGCCTCACAGATATAAACAACAATAACTCCGCTTCTATTCGTCGTATGCAAATCTGCGACATAGCAATTTGTAGCATAAAACACGCCCCAACGAACCACCTTATACCGATCTGCGACGAACTTGCATAGTTTTGTCAAACATCGATCGTTTCGAGTGGAAAGCAATCCGGCCGTCAATGGTGATTCATGACCTGACAGATATAAACAACTATAACTCAGCTTCTATTCGTCGAATGCAAATTTGCGACATAGCGATTTGTAGCTTAAAACACGACACATCGACCCACTTCATGCCGATCTGTGACGTACTTGTATAGTTTCGTCAAACATCGATCGTTTCGAGTGGTAGGGAATCCGGCCGTCTATGGTGATTCATGGCCTCACAGATATAAACAACAATAACTCCGCTTCTATTCGTCGTATGCGAATCTGCGACATAGCAATTTGTAGCTTAAAACACGACACATCGACCCACCTCATGCCGATCTGCGACGTACTTGTATAGTTTCGTCAAACGGCGATCGTTTCGAGTGGTAGGCAATCCGGTAGTCAATGGCGATTCATGGCCTCACAGATATAAACAACTATAAGTCCGCTTCTATACGTCGTATGCGAATCTGCGACATAGCAATTTGTAGCTTAAAACACGCCCCAACGAACCACCTTACACCGATCTGCGACGAACTTGCATAGTTTCGTCAAACATCGATCGTTTCGAGTGGAAAGCACCCCGGCCGTCAATGGTGATTCATGGCCTCACAGATATAAACAACTATAACTCCGCTTCCATTCGTCGAATGCAAATCTGCGACATAGAAATTTTTAGCTTAAAACACGTCACATCGACCCACCTTGTGCCGATCTGCGACGAACTTGCATAGTTTCGTCAAACATCGATCGTTTCGAGTGGTAGGCAATCCGGCCGTCAATGGTGATTCATGGCCTCACAGATATAAACAACAATAACTCCGCTTCTATTCGTCGTATGCGAATATGCGACATAGCAATTTGTAGCTTAAAACACGTCACATCGACCCACCTTCTGCCGATCTGCGACGAACTTGCATGGTTTCGTCAAACATCGATCGTTTCGAGTGGTAGGCAATCCGGCCGTCAATGGTGATTCATGGCCTCACAGATATAAACAACAATAACTCCGCTTCTATTCGTCGTATGCGAATATGCGACATAGCAATTTGTAGCTTAAAACACGTCCCATCGACCCACCTTTTTCCGATCTGCTACGAACTTGCATAGTTTTGTCAAACATCGATCGTTTCGAGTGGAAAGCAATCCGGCCGTCAATGGTGATTCATGGCCTGACAGATATAAACAACTATAACTCAGCTTCTATTCGTCGAATGCAAATTTGCGACATAGCGATTTGTAGCTTAAAACACGCCCCAACGAACCACCTTATACCGATCTGCGACGAACTTGCATAGTTTCGTCAAACATCGATCGTTTCGAGTGGAAAGCAATCCGGCCGTCAATGGTGATTCATGGCCTCACAGATATAAACAACTATTACTCCGCTTCTATTCGCCGTATGCAAATCTGCGACGTAGCAATTTGTAGCATAAAACACGGCCCAACGAGCCACCTTATACCGATCTGCTACGAACTTGCATAGTTTTGTCAAACATCGATCGTTTCGAGTGGAAAGCAATCCGGCCGTCAATGGTGATTCATGGCCTGACAGATATAAACAACTATAACTCCGCTTCCATTCGTCGAATGCAAATCTGCGACATAGAAATTTTTAGCTTAAAACACGTCACATCGACCCACCTTGTGCCGATCTGCGACGAACTTGCATAGTTTCGTCAAACATCGATCGTTTCGAGTGGTAGGCAATCCGGCCGTCAATGGTGATTCATGGCCTCACAGATATAAACAACAATAACTCCGCTTCTATTCGTCGTATGCGAATATGCGACATAGCAATTTGTAGCTTAAAACACGTCACATCGACCCACCTTATACCGATCTGCTACGAACTTGCATAGTTTTGTCAAACATCGATCGTTTCGAGTGGAAAGCAATCCGGCCGTCAATGGTGATTCATGGCCTGACAGATATAGACAACTATAACTCAGCTTCTATTCGTCGAATGCAAATTTGCGACATAGCGATTTGTAGCTTAAAACACGACACAACGACCCACCTTTTACCGATCTGCGACGAACTTGCATAGTTTCGTCAAACATCGATCGTTTCGAGTGGTAAGCAATCCGTCCGTCAATGGTGATTCATGGCCTCACAGATATAAACAACTATAACTCCGCTTCTATTCGCCGTATGCAAATCTGCGACATAGCAATTTGTAGCTTAAAACACGTCACATCGACCCACCTTGTGCCGATCTGCGACGAACTTGCATAGTTTCGTCAAACATCGATCGTTTCGAGTGGTAAGCAATCCGTCCGTCAATGGTGATTCATGGCCTCACAGATATAAACAACAATAACTCCGATTCTATTCGTCGTATGCGAATATGCGGCATAGCAATTTGTAGCTTAAAACACGACACATCGACCCACCTCATGCCGATCTGCGACGTACTTGTATAGTTTCGTCAAACGTCGATCGTTTCGTGTGGTAGGCAATCCGGTAGTCAATGGCGATTCATGGCCTCACAGATATAAACAACTATAAGTCCGCTTCTATACGTCGTATGCGAATCTGCGACATAGCAATTTGTAGCTTAAAACACGCCCCAACGAACCACCTTATACCGATCTGCGACGAACTTGCATAGTTTCGTCAAACATCGATCGTTTCGAGTGGAAAGCAATCCGGCCGTCAATGGCGATTCATGGCCTCACAGATATAAACAACTATAACTCCGCTTCTATTCGTCGTATGCGAATCTGCGACCTAGCAATTTGTAGCTTAAAACACGCCCCAATGAACCACTTTATACCGATCTGCGACGAACTTGCATAGTTTCGTCAAACATCGATCGATTCTAGTGGAAAGCAATCCGGCCGTCAATGGTGATTCATGGCCTCACAGATACAAACAACAATAACTCCGCTTCTATACGTCGTATGCGAATCTGCGACATAGCAATTTGTAGCTTAAAACACGTCACATCGACCCACCTTGTGCCGATCTGGGACGAACTTGCATAGTTTCGTCAAACATCGATCGTTTGGAGTGGAAAGCAATCCGGCCGTCAATGGTGATTCATGGCCTCACAGATATAAACAACAATAACTCCGCTTCCATTCGCCGTATGCGAATATGCGACATAGCAATTTGTAGCTTAAAACACGTCACATCGACCCACCTTCTGCCGATCTGCGACGAACTTGCATGGTTTCGTCAAATGTCGATCGTTTCGAGTGGTAGGGAATCCGGCCGTCAATGGTGATTCATGGCCTCACAGATATAAACAACAATAACTCCGCTTCTATTCGTCGTATGCAAATCTGCGACATAGCAATTTGTAGCATAAAACACGCCCCAACGAACCACCTTATACCGATCTGCGACGAACTTGCATAGTTTTGTCAAACATCAATCGTTTCGAGTGGAAAGCAATCCGGCCGTCAATGGTGATTCACGGCCTGACAGATATAAACAACTATAACTCCGCTTCTATTCGTCGAATGCAAATGTGCGACATAGCAATTTGTAGCTTAAAACACGTCACATCGAACCACCTTGTGCCGATCTGCGACGAACTTGCATAGTTTCGTCAATCGTCGATCGTTTCGAGTGGTAGGCAATCCGGTAGTCAATGGCGATTCATGGCCTCACAGATATAAACAACTATAAGTCCGCTTCTATACGTCGTATGCGAATCTGCGACATAGCAATTTGTAGCTTAAAACACGCCCCAACGAACCACCTTATACCGATCTGCGACGAACTTGCATAGTTTTGTCAAACATCGATCGTTTCGAGTGTAGGGAATCCGGCCGTCAATGGTGATTCATGGCCTCACAGATATAAACAACTATAACTCCGCTTCTATTCGTCGAATGCAAATCTGCGACATAGCAATTTGTAGCTTAAAACACGTCACATCGACCCACCTTGTGCCGATCTGGGATGAACTTGCATAGTTTCGTCAAACATCGATCGTTTGGAGTGGAAAGCAATCCGGCTGTCAATGGTGATTCATGGCCTCACAGATATAAACAACAATAACAACGCTTCTATACGTCGTATGCAAATCTGCGACATAGCAATTTGTAGCATAAAACACGACCCAACGATCCACCTTATACCGATCTGCGACGAACTTGCATAGTTTCGTCAAACATCGATCGTTTGGAGTGGAAAGCAATCCGGCCGTCAATGGTGATTCATGGCCTCACAGATATAAACAACAATAACTCCGCTTCTATACGTCGTATGCAAATCTGCGACATAGCAATTTGTAGCATAAAACACGACACATCGATCCACCTCATGCCGATCTGCGACGTACTTGTATAGTTTCGTCAAACGTCGATCGTTTCGAGTGGCAGGCAATCCGGTAGTCAATGGCGATTCATGGCCTCACAGATATAAACCACTATAACTCCGCTTCTATTAGTCGCATGCGAATCTGCGACCTAGCAATTTGTAGCTTAAAACACGCCCCGATGAAGCACCTTATACCGATCTGCGACGAACTTGCATAGTTTCGTCAAACATCGATCGATTCTAGTGGAAAGCAATCCGGCCGTCAATGGTGATTCATGGCCTCACAGATATAAACAACTATAACTCCGCTTCTATTCGTCGGATGCAAATCTACGACATAGCAATTTGTAGCTTAAAACACGTCACATCGACCCACCTTGTGCCGATCTGGGATGAACTTGCATAGTTTCGTCAAACATCGATCGTTTGGAGTGGAAAGCAATCCGGCCGTCAATGGTGATTCATGGCCTCACAGATATAAACAACAATAACTCCGCTTCTATTCGTCGAATGCAAATCTGCGACATAGCTATTTGTAGCTTAAAACATGGCCCAACGACCCACATTATACCGATCTGCGACGAACTTGCATAGTTTCGTCAAACATCGATGGTTTCGAGTGGTAGGCAATCCGGCCGTCAATGGTGATTCATGGCCTCACAGATATAAACAACAATAACTCCGCTTCTATTCGTCGAATGCAAATCTGCGACATAGCTATTTGTAGCTTACAACATGGCCCAACGACCCACATTATACCGATCTGCGACGAACTTGCATAGTTTCGTCAAACGTCGATCGTTTCGAGTGGTAGGCAATCCGGCCGCCAATGGTGATTCATGGCCTCACAGATATAGACAACAATAACTCGGCTTCTATTCGTCGTATGCGAATCTGCGACATAGCAATTTGTAGCTCAAAACACGCCCCAGCGAACCACCTGATATTGATCTGCGACGAACTTGCATAGTTTTTTCAAACATCGATCGTTTCTAGTGGAAAGCAATCCGGCCGTCAATGGTGATTCATGGCCTCACAGATATAAATATCGATAACTCCGCTTCTATTCGTCGTATGCGAATCTGCGACATAGCGATTTGTAGCTTAAAACATGGCCCAACGACCCACCTTATACCGATCTGCGACGAACTTGCATAGTTTTGTCAAACATCGATTGTTCCGAGTGGAAAGCAATCCGGCCGGCAATGGTGATTCATGGCCTGACAGATATAAACAACTATAACTCCGCTTCTATTCGTCGAATGCAAATCTGCGACATAGCAATTTGTAGCTTAAAACACGTCACATCGACCCACCATTTGCCGATCTGCGACGAACTTGCATAGTTTCGTCAAACATCGATCGTTTCGAGTGGTAGGCAATCCGGCCGTCAATGGTGATTCATGGCCTCACAGATATAAACATCAATAACTCCGCTTCTATTCGTCGTATGCGAATATGCGACATAGCAATTTGTAGCTTAAAACACGTCACATCGACCCACCTTGTGCCGATCTGCGACGAACTTGCATGGTTTCGTCAAACGTCGATCATTTCGAGTGGTCGGGAATCCGGCCGTCAATGGTGATTCATGGCCTCACAGATATAAACAACAATAACTCCGCTTCTATTCGTCGTATGCGAATCTGCGACAATGCAATTTTAAGCTTAAAACACGTCCCAACGAACCACCTTATACCGATCTGCGACGAACTTGCATAGTTTTGTCAAATATCGATCGTTTCGAGTGGAAAGCAATCCGGCCGTCAATGGTGATTCACGGCCTGACAGATATAAACAACTATAACTCCGCTTCTATTCGTCGAATGCAAATCTGCGACATAGCAATTTGTAGCTTAAAACACGTCACATCGAACCACCTTGTGCCGATCTACGACGAACTTGCATAGTTTCGTCAAACGTCGATCGTTTCGAGTGGTAGGCAATCCGGCCGTCAATGGTGATTCATGGCCTCACAGATATAAACAACTATAACTCCGCTTCTATTCGCCGTATGCAAATCTGCGACGTAGCAATTTGTAGCATAAAACACGGCCCAACCACCCACCTTATACCGATCTGCGACGAACTTGCATATTTTTCTCAATCATCGATCGTTTCGAGTGGAAAGCAATCCGGCCGTCAATGGTGATTCATGGCCTCACAGATATAAACAACTATAACTCCGCTTCTATTCGCCGTATGCAAATCTGCGACGTAGCAATTTGTAGCATAAAACACGGCCCAACGACCCACCTTATACCGATCTGCAACTAACTTGCATGGTTTTGTCAAACATCGATTGTTTCGAGTGGAAAGCAATCCGGCCGTCAATGGTGATTCATGGCCTCACAGATATAAACAACAATAACTCCGCTTCTATACGTCGTATGCAAATCTGCGACATAGCAATTTGTAGCATAAAACACGGCCCAACCACCCACCTTTTACAGATCTGCGACGAACTTGCATAGTTTCGTCAAACATCGATCGTTTCGAGTGGTAGGCAATCCGGCCGTCAATGGTGATTCATGGCCTCACAGATATAAACAACAATAACTCCGCTTCTATTCGTCGTATGCAAATCTGCGACATATCAATTTGTAGCTTAAAACACGTCACATTGACCCACCTTGTGCCGATCTGCGACAAACTTGCATAGTTTCGTCAAACATCGATCGTTTCGAGTGGTAGGCAATCCGGCCGTCAATGGTGATTCATGGCCTCACAGATATAAACAACAATAACTCCGCTTCTATTCGTCGTATGCAAATCTGCGACATAGCAATTTGTAGCTTAAAACACGTCACATCGACCCACCTTGTGCCGATCTGGGACGAACTTGCATAGTTTCGTCAAACATCGATCGTTTGGAGTGGAAAGCAATCCGGCCGTCAATGGTGATTCATGGCCTCACAGATATAATAAGAATAACTCCGCTTCTATACGTCGTATGCAAATCTGCGACATAGCAATTTGTAGCAAAAAACACGACCCAACGACCCACCTTTTACCGATCTGCGACGAACTTGCATAGTTTCGTCAAACATCGATCGTTTCGAGTGGTAGGCAATCCGGCCGTCAATGGCGATTCATGGCCTCACAGATACAAACAACAATAACTCCGCTTCTATTCGTCGTATGCGGATATGCGACATAGCAATTTGTAGCTTAAAACACGTCACATCGACCCACCTTGTGCCGATCTGCGACGAACTTGCATGGTGTCGTCAAACGTCGATCGTTTCGAGTGGTAGGGAATCCGGCCGTCAATGGTGATTCATGGCCTCACAGATATAAACAACTATAACTCCGCTTCTATTCGTCGGATGCAAATCTACGACATAGCAATTTGTAGCTTAAAACACGTCACATCGACCCACCTTGTGCCGATCTGGGATGAACTTGCATAGTTTCGTCAAACATCGATCGTTTGGAGTGGAAAGCAATCCGGCCGTCAATGGTGATTCATGGCCTCACAGATATAAACAACAATAACTCCGCTTCTATTCGTCGAATGCAAATCTGCGACATAGCTATTTGTAGCTTAAAACATGGCCCAACGACCCACATTATACCGATCTGCGACGAACTTGCATAGTTTCGTCAAACATCGATGGTTTCGAGTGGTAGGCAATCCGGCCGTCAATGGTGATTCATGGCCTCACAGATATAAACAACAATAACTCCGCTTCTATTCGTCGAATGCAAATCTGCGACATAGCTATTTGTAGCTTACAACATGGCCCAACGACCCACATTATACCGATCTGCGACGAACTTGCATAGTTTCGTCAAACGTCGATCGTTTCGAGTGGTAGGCAATCCGGCCGCCAATGGTGATTCATGGCCTCACAGATATAGACAACAATAACTCGGCTTCTATTCGTCGTATGCGAATCTGCGACATAGCAATTTGTAGCTCAAAACACGCCCCAACGAACCACCTGATATTGATCTGCGACGAACTTGCATAGTTTTTTCAAACATCGATCGTTTCTAGTGGAAAGCAATCCGGCCGTCAATGGTGATTCATGGCCTCACAGATATAAATATCGATAACTCCGCTTCTATTCGTCGTATGCGAATCTGCGACATAGCGATTTGTAGCTTAAAACATGGCCCAACGACCCACCTTATACCGATCTGCGACGAACTTGCATAGTTTTGTCAAACATCGATTGTTCCGAGTGGAAAGCAATCCGGCCGGCAATGGTGATTCATGGCCTGACAGATATAAACAACTATAACTCCGCTTCTATTCGTCGAATGCAAATCTGCGACATAGCAATTTGTAGCTTAAAACACGTCACATCGACCCACCATTTGCCGATCTGCGACGAACTTGCATAGTTTCGTCAAACATCGATCGTTTCGAGTGGTAGGCAATCCGGCCGTCAATGGTGATTCATGGCCTCACAGATATAAACATCAATAACTCCGCTTCTATTCGTCGTATGCGAATATGCGACATAGCAATTTGTAGCTTAAAACACGTCACATCGACCCACCTTGTGCCGATCTGCGACGAACTTGCATGGTTTCGTCAAACGTCGATCATTTCGAGTGGTCGGGAATCCGGCCGTCAATGGTGATTCATGGCCTCACAGATATAAACAACAATAACTCCGCTTCTATTCGTCGTATGCGAATCTGCGACAATGCAATTTTAAGCTTAAAACACGTCCCAACGAACCACCTTATACCGATCTGCGACGAACTTGCATAGTTTTGTCAAATATCGATCGTTTCGAGTGGAAAGCAATCCGGCCGTCAATGGTGATTCACGGCCTGACAGATATAAACAACTATAACTCCGCTTCTATTCGTCGAATGCAAATCTGCGACATAGCAATTTGTAGCTTAAAACACGTCACATCGAACCACCTTGTGCCGATCTACGACGAACTTGCATAGTTTCGTCAAACGTCGATCGTTTCGAGTGGTAGGCAATCCGGCCGTCAATGGTGATTCATGGCCTCACAGATATAAACAACTATAACTCCGCTTCTATTCGCCGTATGCAAATCTGCGACGTAGCAATTTGTAGCATAAAACACGGCCCAACCACCCACCTTATACCGATCTGCGACGAACTTGCATATTTTTCTCAATCATCGATCGTTTCGAGTGGAAAGCAATCCGGCCGTCAATGGTGATTCATGGCCTCACAGATATAAACAACTATAACTCCGCTTCTATTCGCCGTATGCAAATCTGCGACGTAGCAATTTGTAGCATAAAACACGGCCCAACGACCCACCTTATACCGATCTGCAACTAACTTGCATGGTTTTGTCAAACATCGATTGTTTCGAGTGGAAAGCAATCCGGCCGTCAATGGTGATTCATGGCCTCACAGATATAAACAACAATAACTCCGCTTCTATACGTCGTATGCAAATCTGCGACATAGCAATTTGTAGCATAAAACACGGCCCAACCACCCACCTTTTACAGATCTGCGACGAACTTGCATAGTTTCGTCAAACATCGATCGTTTCGAGTGGTAGGCAATCCGGCCGTCAATGGTGATTCATGGCCTCACAGATATAAACAACAATAACTCCGCTTCTATTCGTCGTATGCAAATCTGCGACATATCAATTTGTAGCTTAAAACACGTCACATTGACCCACCTTGTGCCGATCTGCGACAAACTTGCATAGTTTCGTCAAACATCGATCGTTTCGAGTGGTAGGCAATCCGGCCGTCAATGGTGATTCATGGCCTCACAGATATAAACAACAATAACTCCGCTTCTATTCGTCGTATGCAAATCTGCGACATAGCAATTTGTAGCTTAAAACACGTCACATCGACCCACCTTGTGCCGATCTGGGACGAACTTGCATAGTTTCGTCAAACATCGATCGTTTGGAGTGGAAAGCAATCCGGCCGTCAATGGTGATTCATGGCCTCACAGATATAATAAGAATAACTCCGCTTCTATACGTCGTATGCAAATCTGCGACATAGCAATTTGTAGCAAAAAACACGACCCAACGACCCACCTTTTACCGATCTGCGACGAACTTGCATAGTTTCGTCAAACATCGATCGTTTCGAGTGGTAGGCAATCCGGCCGTCAATGGCGATTCATGGCCTCACAGATACAAACAACAATAACTCCGCTTCTATTCGTCGTATGCGGATATGCGACATAGCAATTTGTAGCTTAAAACACGTCACATCGACCCACCTTGTGCCGATCTGCGACGAACTTGCATGGTGTCGTCAAACGTCGATCGTTTCGAGTGGTAGGGAATCCGGCCGTCAATGGTGATTCATGGCCTCACAGATATAAACAACTATAACTCAGCTTCTATTCGTCGTATGCGAATCTGCGACCTAGCAATTTGTAGCTTGAAACACGCCCCAATGAACCACCTTATACCGATCTGCGACGAACTTGCATAGTTTCGTCAAACATCGATCGATTCTAGTGGAAAGCAATCCGGCCGTCAATGGTGATTCATGGCCAGACAGATATAAACAACTATAACTCCGCTTCTATTCGTCGTATGCGAATCTGCGACATAGCAATTTGTAGCATAAAACACTCCCCAACGAACCACCTTATACCGATCTGCGACGTACTTTTATAGTTTAGACAAACATCGATCGTTTCGAGTGGTAGGCAATCCGGCCGTCAATGGTGATTCATGGCCTCACAGATATAAACAACAAAAACTCCGCTTCTATTCGTTGAATGCAAATCTGCGACATAGCAATTTGTAGCTTAGAACACGTCACATCGACCCACCTTGTGCCGATCTGGGACGAACTTGCATAGTTTCGTCAAACATCGATCGTTTCGAGTGGTAGGCAATCCGGCCGTCAATGGTGATTCATGGCCTCACAGATATAAACAACAATAATTCCGCTTCTATTCGTCGTATGCAAATCTGCGACATAGCAATTTGTAGCATAAAACACGGCCCAACGACCCACCTTTCACCGATCTGCGACGAACTTGCATAGTTTTGTCAAACATCGATCGTTTCGAGTGGAAAGCAATCCGGCAGTCAATGGTGATGCATGGCCTGACAGATATAAACAACTATAGCTCCGCTTCTATCCGTCGAATGCAAATCTGCGACATAGCGATTTGTAGCTTAAAACACGTCAAATCGACCCACCTTGTGCCGATCTGCGACGAACTTGCATAGTTTCGTCAAACATCGATCGTTTCGAGTGGTAGGCAATCCGGCCGTCAATAATGATTCATGGCCTCACAGATATAAACAACAATAACTCCGCTTCTATTCGTCGTATGCAAATCTGCAACATAGCAATTTGTAGCATAAAACACGGCCCAATGAACCACCTTATACCGATCTGCGACGAACTTGCATAGTTTCGTCAAACATCGATCGTTTCGAGTGGAAAGCAATCCGGCCGTCAATGGTGATACATGGCCTGACAGATATAAACAACAATAACTCCGCTCCTATTCATCGTATGCGAATCTGCGACAAAGCAGTTTGTAGCTTAAGACACGTCACATAGACCCACCTTGTGCCGATCTGCGACGAACTTGCATGGTTTCGTCAAACGTCGATCGTTTCGAGTGGTAGGGAATCCGGCCGTCAATGGTGATTCATGGCCTCACAGATATAAACAACTATAACTCCGCTACTATTCATCGAATGCAAATCTGCGACATAGCAATTTGTAGCTTAAAACACCTCACATCGACCCATCTTGTGCCAATCTGCGACGTACTTTTATACTTTAGACAAACATCGATCGTTTCGAGTGGTAGGCAATCCTGCCGTCAATGGTGATTCATGGCCTCACAGATATAAACAACAATAACTCCGCTTCTATTCGTCGAATGCAAATTTGCGACATAGCGATTTGTAGCTTAAAACACGACACATCGAACCACCTCATGCCGATCTGCGACGTACTTGTATAGTTTCGTCAAACGTCGATCGTTTTGAGTGGTAGGCAATCCGGCCGTCAATGGTGATTCATGGCCTCACAGATATAAACAACTATAACTCAGCTTCTATTCGTCGAATGCAAATTTGCGACATAGCGATTTGTAGCTTAAAACACGACACATCGAACCACCTCATGCCGATCTGCGACGTACTTGTATAGTTTCGTCAAACGTCGATCGTTTCGAGTGGTAGGGAATCCGGCCGCCAATGGTGATTCATGGCCTCACAGATTTAAACAACAATAACTCCGCTTCTATTCGTCGTATGCGAATCTGCGACATAGCAATTTGTAGCTTAAAACACGCCCCAACGTACCACCTTATACCGATGTGCGACGAACATGCATAGTTTCGTCAAACATCGATCGTTTCGAGTGGAAAGCAATCCGGCCGTCAATGGTGATTCATGGCCTCACAGATATAAGCAACAATAACTCCGCTTCTATTCGTCGTATGCAAATCTGCGACATAGTAATTTGTAGCATAAAACACGCCCCAACGAAGCACCTTATACCGATCTGCCACGTACTTGCATAGTTTTGTCAAACATCGATCGTTTCGAGTGGAAAGCAATCCGGCCGTCAATGGTGATTCATTGCCTCACAGATATAAACAACAATAACTCCGCTTCTTTACGTCGTATGCAAATCTGCGACATAGCAATTTGTAGCATAAAACACGACCCAACGACCCACCTTTTACCGATCTGCGACGAACTTGCATAGTTTCGTCAAACATCGATCGTTTCGAGTGGTAGGCAATCCGGCCGTCAATGGTGATTCATGGCCAGACAGATATAAACAACTATAACTCCGCTGCTATTCGTCGAATGCAAATCTGCGACATAGCAATTTGTAGCATAAAACACGTCACATCGACCCACCTTGTGCCGATCTGCGACGAACTTGCATGGTTTCGTCAAACGTCGATCGTTTCGAGTGGTAGGGAATCCGGCCGTCAATGGTGATTCATGGCCTCACAGATATAAACCACAATAACTCCGCTACTATTCGTCGTATGCTAATCTGCGACATAGCAATTTGTAGCTTAAAACACGCCCCAACGAACCACCTTATACTGATCTGCGACGAACTTGCATAGTTTTGTCAAACATCGATCGTTTCGAGTGGAAAGCAATCCGGCCGTCAATGGTGATTCAAGGCCTCACAGATATAAACAACAATAACAACGCTTCTATACGTCGTATGCAAATCTGCGACATAGCAATTTGTAGCATAAAACAAGACCCAACGACCCACCTTATACCGATCTGCGACGAACTTGCATAGTTTCGTCAAACATCGATCGTTTGGAGTGGAAAGCAATCCGGCCGTCAATGGTGATTCATGGCCTCACAGATATAAACAACAATAACTCCGCTTCTATACGTCGTATGCAAATCTGCGACATAGCAATTTGTAGCATAAAACACGACCCAACGACCCACCTTTTACCGATCTGCGACGAACTTGCATAGTTTTGTCAAACATCGATCGTTTGGAGTGGAAAGCAATCCGGCCGTCAATGGTGATTCATGGCCTCACAGATATAAACAACAATAACTCCGCTTCTATACGTCGTATGCAAATCTGCGACATAGCAATTTGTAGCATAAAACACGACCCAACGACCCACCTTATACCGATCTGCGACGAACTTGCATAGTTTCGTCAAACATCGATCGTTTGGAGTGGAAAGCAATCCGGCCGTCAATGGTGATTCATGGCCTCACAGATATAAACAACAATAACTCCGCTTCTATACGTCGTATGCAAATCTGCGACATAGCAATTTGTAGCATAAAACACGACCCAACGACCCACCTTTTATCGATCTGCGACGAACTTGCATAGTTTTGTCAAACATCGATCGTTTCGAGTGGTAGGCAATCCGGCCGTCAATGGTGATTCATGGCCTCACAGATACAAACAACAATAACTCCGCTTCTATTCGTCGTATGCGAATATGCGACATAGCAATTTGTAGCTTAAAACACGTCACATCGACTAACCTTGTGCCGATCTGCGACGAACTTGCATGGTTTCGTCAAACGTCGATCGTTTCGAGTGGTAGGCAATCCGGTAGTCAATGGTGATTCATGGCCTCACAGATATAAACGACAATAACTCCGCTTCTATTCGTCGTATGCGAATATGCGACATAGCAATTTGTAGCTTAAAACACGTCACATCGTCCCACCTTCTGCCGATCTGCGACCAACTTGTATGGTTTCGTCAAACGTCGAACGTTTCGAGTGGTAGGCAATCCGGCCGTCAATGGTGATTCATGGCCTCACAGATATAAACAACTATAACTCCGCTTCTACTCGTCGAATGCAAATTTGCGACATAGCGATTTGTAGCTTAAAACATGGCCCAACGAGCCACCTTATACCGATCTGCGACGAACTTGCATAGTTTTGTCAAACATCGATCGTTTCGAGTGGAAAGCAATCCGGCCGTCAATGGTGATTCATGGCCTCACAGATATAAACAACAATAACTCCTCTTCTATACGTCGTATGCAAATCTGCGACATAGCAATTTGTAGCATAAAACACGACCCAACGGCCCATCTTTTACCGATCTGCGACGAACTTGCATAGTTTCGTCAAACATCGATCGTTTCGAGTGGAAAGCAATCCGGCCGTCAATGGTGATTCAAGGCCTCACAGATATAAACAACAATAACAACGCTTCTATACGTCGTATGCAAATCTGCGACATAGCAATTTGTAGCATAAAACACGACCCAACGACCCACCTTATACCGATCTGCGACGAACTTGCATAGTTTCGTCAAACATCGATCGTTTGGAGTGGAAAGCAATCCGGCCGTCAATGGTGATTCATGGCCTCACAGATATAAACAACAATAACTCCGCTTCTATACGTCGTATGCAAATCTGCGACATAGCAATTTGTAGCATAAAACACGACCCAACGACCCACCTTTTACCGATCTGCGACGAACTTGCATGGTTTCGTCAAACGTCGATCGTTTCGAGTGGTAGGGAATCCGGCCGTCAATGGTGATCCATGGCCTCACAGATATAAACCACAATAACCGCGCTACTATTCGTCGTATGCTAATCTGCGACATAGCAATTTGTAGCTTAAAACACGCCCCAACGAACCACCTTATACCGATCTGCGACGAACTTGCATAGTTTTGTCAAACATCGATCGTTTCGAGTGGAAAGCAATCCGGCCGTCAATGGTGATTCATGGCCTCACAGATATAAACAACAATAACTCCTCTTCTATACGTCGTATGCAAATCTGCGACATAGCAATTTGTAGCATAAAACACGACCCAACGACCCACCTTATACCGATCTGCGACGAACTTGCATAGTTTTGTCAAACATCGATCGTTTCGAGTGGTAGGCAATCCGGCCGTCAATGGTGATTCATGGCCTCACAGATACAAACAACAATAACTCCGCTTCTATTCGTCGTATGCGAATATGCGACATAGCAATTTGTAGCTTAAAACACGTCACATCGACTAACCTTGTGCCGATCTGCGACGAACTTGCATGGTTTCGTCAAACGTCGATCGTTTCGAGTGGTAGGGAATCCGGCCGTCAATGGTGATTCATGGCCTCACAGATATAAACCACAATAACTCCGCTACTATTCGTCGTATGCTAATCTGCGACATAGCAATTTGTAGCTTAAAACACGCCCCAACGAACCACCTTATACCGATCTGCGACGAACTTGCATAGTTTCGTCAAACATCGATCGTTTCGAGTGGTAGGGACTCCGGCCGTCAATGGTGATTCATGGCCTCACAGATATAAACAACAATAACTCCGCTTCTATTCGTCGTATGCGAATCTGCGACATAGCCATTTGTAGCTTAAAACACGACACATCGACCCACCTCATGCCGATCTGCGACGCACTTGCATAGTTTCGTCAAACATCGATCGTTTCGAGTGGAAAGCAATCCGGCCGTCAATGGTGATTCATGGCCTCACAGATATAAACAACTATAACTCCGCTTCTATTCGTCGAATGCAAATCTGCGACATAGCAATTTTTAGCTTAAAACACGTCACATCGACCCACCTTGTGCCGATCTGCGACGAACTTGCATAGTTTCGTCAAACATCGATCGTTTTGAGTGGTAGGGACTCCGGCCGTCAATGGTGATTCATGGCCTCACAGATATAAACAACAATAACTCCGCTTCTATTCGTCGTATGCGAATCTGCGACATAGCAATTTGTAGCTTAAAACACGACACATCGACCCACCTCATGCCGATCTGCGACGTACTTGTATAGTTTCGTCAAACGTCGATCGTTTCGAGTGGTAGGCAATCCGGTAGTCAATGGCGATTCATGGCCTCACAGATATAAACAACTATAAGTCCGCTTCTATACGTCGTATGCGAATCTGCGACATAGCAATTTGTAGCTTAAAACGCGCCCCAACGAACCACCTTATACCGATCTGCGACGAACTTGCATAGTTTCGTCAAACATCGATCGTTTCGAGTGGAAAGCAATCCGGCCGTCAATGGTGATTCATGGCCTCACAGATATAAACAACTATAACTCCGCTTCTATTCGCCGTATGCAAATCTGTGACGTAGCAATTTGTAGCATAAAACACGGCCGAACGACCCACCTTATACCGATCTGCGACGAACTTGCATAGTTTTGTCAAACATCGATCGTTTCGAGTGGAAAGCAATCCGCCCGTCAATGGTGATTCATGGCCTGACAGATATAAACAACTATAACTCCGTTTCCATTCGTCGAATGCAAATCTGCGACATAGCAATTTTTAGCTTAAAACACGTCACATCGACCCACCTTGTGCCGATCTGCGACGAACTTGCATAGTTTCGTCAAACATCGATCGTATCGAGTGGTAGGCAATCCGGCCGTCAATGGTGATTCATGGCCTCACAGATATAAACAATAATAACTCCGCTTCTATTCGTCGTATGCGAATATGCGACATAGAAATTTGTAGCTTAAAACACGTCACATCGACCCACCTTCTGCCGATCTGCGACGAAGTTGCATGGTTTCGTCAAACGTCGATCGTTTCGAGTGGAAAGCAATCCGGCCGTTAATGGTGATTCATGGCCTGACAGATATAAACAACTATAACTCCGCTTCCATTCGTCGAATGCAAATCTGCGACATAGCAATTTTTAGCTTAAAACACGTCACATCGACCCACCTTGTGCCGATCTGCGACGAACTTGCATAGTTTCGTCAAACGTCGATCGTTTCGAGTGGTAGGCAATCCGGCCGTCAATGGTGATTCATGACCTCACAGATATGAACAATAATAACTCCGCTTCTATTCGTCGAATGCAAATCTGCGACATAGCAATTTGTAGCTTAAAACACGTCACATCGACCCACCTTGTGCCGATCTGCGACGAACTTGCATGGTTTCGTCAAACATCGATCGTTTCGAGTGGTAGGGACTCCGGCCGTCAATGGTGATTCATGGCCTCACAGATATAAACAACAATAACTCCGCTTCTATTCGTCGTATGCGAATCTGCGACATAGCAATTTGAAGCTTAAAACACGACACATCGACCCACCTCATGCCGATCTGCAACGTACTTGCATAGTTTCGTCAAACATCGATCGTTTCGAGTGGAAAGCAATCCGGCCGTCAATGGTGATTCATGGCCTCACAGATATAAACAAAGATAACTCCGCTTCTATTCGCCGTATGCAAATCTGCGTCGTAGCAATTTGTAGCATAAAACACGGCCCAACGACCCACCTTATACCGATCTGCGACGAGCTTGCATAGTTTAGTCAAACATCGATCGTTTCGAGTGGAAAGCAATCCGGCCGTCAATGGTGATTCATGGCCTGACAGATATAAACAACTATAACTCCGCTTCTATTCGTCGAATGCAAATCTGCGACATAGCAATTTGTAGCATAAAACACGTCACATCGACCCATCTTGTGCCGATCTGGGACGAACTTGCATGGTTTCGTCAAACGTCGATCGTTTCGAGTGTTAGGGAATCCGGCCGTCAATGGTGATTCATGGCCTGACAGATATAAACAACTATAACTCCGCTTCCATTCGTCGAATGCAAATCTGCGACATAGCATTTTTAGCTTAAAACACGTCACATCGACCCACCTTGTGCCGATCTGCGACGAACTTGCATAGTTTCGTCAAACGTCGATCGTTTCGAGTGGTAGGCAATCCGGCCGTCAATGGTGATTCATGGCCTCACAGATATAAACAATAATAACTCCGCTTCTATTCGTCGAATGCAAATCTGCGACATAGCAATTTGAAGCTTAAAACACGACACATCGACCCACCTCATGCCGATCTGCAACGTACTTGCATAGTTTCGTCAAACATCGATCGTTTCGAGTGGAAAGCAATCCGGCCGTCAATGGTGATTCATGGCCTCACAGATATAAACAACAATAACTCCGCTTCTATACGTCGTATGCAAATCTGCGACATAGCAATTTGTAGCATAAAACACGACCCAACGACCCACCTTTTACCGATCTGCGACGAACTTGCATAGTTTTGTCAAACATCGATCGTTTCGAGTGGTAGGCAATCCGGCCGTCAATGGTGATTCATGGCCTCACAGATACAAACAACAATAACTCCGCTTCTATTCGTCGTATGCGAATATGCGACATAGCAATTTGTAGCTTAAAACACGTCACATCGACTAACCTTGTGCCGATCTGCGACGAACTTGCATGGTTTCGTCAAACGTCGATCGTTTCGAGTGGTAGGGAATCCGGCCGTCAATGGTGATTCATGGCCTCACAGATATAAACCACAATAACTCCGCTACTATTCGTCGTATGCTAATCTGCGACATAGCAATTTGTAGCTTAAAACACGTCACATCGACCCACCTTCTGCCGATCTGCGACGAACTTGCATGGTTTCGTCAAACATCGATCGTTTCGAGTGGAAAGCAATCCGGCCGTCAATGGTGATTCATGGCCTCACAGATATAAACAACTATAACTCCGCTTCTATTCGTCGAATGCAAATCTGCGACATAGCAATTTTTAGCTTAAAACACGTCACATCGACCCACCTTGTGCCGATCTGCGACGAACTTGCATAGTTTCGTCAAACATCGATCGTTTTGAGTGGTAGGGACTCCGGCCGTCAATGGTGATTCATGGCCTCACAGATATAAACAACAATAACTCCGCTTCTATTCGTCGTATGCGAATCTGCGACATAGCAATTTGTAGCTTAAAACACGACACATCGACCCACCTCATGCCGATCTGCGACGTACTTGTATAGTTTCGTCAAACGTCGATCGTTTCGAGTGGTAGGCAATCCGGTAGTCAATGGCGATTCATGGCCTCACAGATATAAACAACTATAAGTCCGCTTCTATACGTCGTATGCGAATCTGCGACATAGCAATTTGTAGCTTAAAACGCGCCCCAACGAACCACCTTATACCGATCTGCGACGAACTTGCATAGTTTCGTCAAACATCGATCGTTTCGAGTGGAAAGCAATCCGGCCGTCAATGGTGATTCATGGCCTCACAGATATAAACAACTATAACTCCGCTTCCATTCGTCGAATGCAAATCTGCGACATAGCAATTTTTAGCTTAAAACACGTCACATCGACCCACCTTGTGCCGATCTGCGACGAACTTGCATAGTTTCGTCAAACATCGATCGTATCGAGTGGTAGGCAATCCGGCCGTCAATGGTGATTCATGGCCTCACAGATATAAACAATAATAACTCCGCTTCTATTCGTCGTATGCGAATATGCGACATAGAAATTTGTAGCTTAAAACACGTCACATCGACCCACCTTCTGCCGATCTGCGACGAAGTTGCATGGTTTCGTCAAACGTCGATCGTTTCGAGTGGAAAGCAATCCGGCCGTTAATGGTGATTCATGGCCTGACAGATATAAACAACTATAACTCCGCTTCCATTCGTCGAATGCAAATCTGCGACATAGCAATTTTTAGCTTAAAACACGTCACATCGACCCACCTTGTGCCGATCTGCGACGAACTTGCATAGTTTCGTCAAACGTCGATCGTTTCGAGTGGTAGGCAATCCGGCCGTCAATGGTGATTCATGACCTCACAGATATGAGCAATAATAACTCCGCTTCTATTCGTCGAATGCAAATCTGCGACATAGCAATTTGTAGCTTAAAACACGTCACATCGACCCACCTTGTGCCGATCTGCGACGAACTTGCATGGTTTCGTCAAACATCGATCGTTTCGAGTGGTAGGGACTCCGGCCGTCAATGGTGATTCATGGCCTCACAGATATAAACAACAATAACTCCGCTTCTATTCGTCGTATGCGAATCTGCGACATAGCAATTTGAAGCTTAAAACACGACACATCGACCCACCTCATGCCGATCTGCAACGTACTTGCATAGTTTCGTCAAACATCGATCGTTTCGAGTGGAAAGCAATCCGGCCGTCAATGGTGATTCATGGCCTCACAGATATAAACAAAGATAACTCCGCTTCTATTCGCCGTATGCAAATCTGCGTCGTAGCAATTTGTAGCATAAAACACGGCCCAACGACCCACCTTATACCGATCTGCGACGAGCTTGCATAGTTTAGTCAAACATCGATCGTTTCGAGTGGAAAGCAATCCGGCCGTCAATGGTGATTCATGGCCTGACAGATATAAACAACTATAACTCCGCTTCTATTCGTCGAATGCAAATCTGCGACATAGCAATTTGTAGCATAAAACACGTCACATCGACCCATCTTGTGCCGATCTGGGACGAACTTGCATGGTTTCGTCAAACGTCGATCGTTTCGAGTGTTAGGGAATCCGGCCGTCAATGGTGATTCATGGCCTGACAGATATAAACAACTATAACTCCGCTTCCATTCGTCGAATGCAAATCTGCGACATAGCATTTTTAGCTTAAAACACGTCACATCGACCCACCTTGTGCCGATCTGCGACGAACTTGCATAGTTTCGTCAAACGTCGATCGTTTCGAGTGGTAGGCAATCCGGCCGTCAATGGTGATTCATGGCCTCACAGATATAAACAATAATAACTCCGCTTCTATTCGTCGAATGCAAATCTGCGACATAGCAATTTGAAGCTTAAAACACGACACATCGACCCACCTCATGCCGATCTGCAACGTACTTGCATAGTTTCGTCAAACATCGATCGTTTCGAGTGGAAAGCAATCCGGCCGTCAATGGTGATTCATGGCCTCACAGATATAAACAAAGATAACTCCGCTTCTATTCGCCGTATGCAAATCTGCGTCGTAGCAATTTGTAGCATAAAACACGGCCCAACGACCCACCTTATACCGATCTGCGACGAGCTTGCATAGTTTAGTCAAACATCGATCGTTTCGAGTGGAAAGCAATCCGGCCGTCAATGGTGATTCATGGCCTCACAGATATAAACAACAATAACTCCGCTTCTATTCGTCGTATGCGAATCTGCGACATAGCAATTTGTAGCTTAAAACACGACACATCGACACACCTCATGCCGATCTGCGGCGAACTTGCATAGTTTTGTCAAACATCGATCGTTTCGAGTGGAAAGCAATCCGGCCGTCAATGGTGATTCATGGCCTGACAGATATAAACAACTATAACTCCGTTTCCATTCGTCGAATGCAAATCTGCGACATAGCAATTTTTAGCTTAAAACACGTCACATCGACCCACCTTGTGCCGATCTGCGACGAACTTGCATAGTTTCGTCAAACATCGATCGTATCGAGTGGTAGGCAATCCGGCCGTCAATGGTGATTCATGGCCTCACAGATATAAACAATAATAACTCCGCTTCTATTCGTCGTATGCGAATATGCGACATAGCAATTTTTAGCTTGAAACACGTCACATCGACCCACCTTGTGCCGATCTGCGACGAACTTGCATAGTTTCGTCAAACATCGATCGTTTCGAGTGGTAGGCAATCCGGCCGTCAATGGTGATTCATGGCCTCACAGATATAAACAATAATAACTCCGCTTCTATTCGTCGTATGCGAATATGCGACATAGCAATTTGTAGCTTAAAACACGTCACATCGACCCACCTTCTGCCGATCTGCGACGAACTTGCATGGTTTCGTCAAACATCGATCGTTTCGAGTGGTAGGGAATCCGGCCGTCAATGGTGATTCATGGCCTCACAGATATAAACAACAATAACTCCGCTTCTATTCGTCGTATGCGAATCTGCGACATAGCAATTTGTAGCTTAAAACACGACACATCGACCCACCTCATGCCGATCTTCGACGTACTTGTATAGTTTCGTCAAACGTCGATCGTTTCAAGTGGTAGGCAATCCGGTAGTCAATGGCGATTCATGGCCTCACAGATATAAACAACTATAACTTCGCTTCTATTCGCCGTATGCAAATCTGCGACGTAGCAATTTGTAGCATAAAACACGGCCCAACAACCCACCTTATACCGATCTGCGACGAACTTGCATAGTTTTGTCAAACATCGATCGTTTCGAGTGGAAAGCAATCCGGCCGTCAATGGTGATTCATGGCCTGACAGATATAAACAACTATAACTCCGCTTCTATTCGTCGAATGCAAATCTGCGACATAGCAATTTTTAGCTTAAAACACGTCACATCGACCCACCTTGTGCCGATCTGCGACGAACTTGCATAGTTTCGTCAAACATCGATCGTTTCGAGTGGTAGGCAATCCGGCCGTCAATGGTGATTCATGGCCTCACAGATATAAACAATAATAACTCCGCTTCTATTATCGTATGCGAATATGCGACATAGCAATTTGTAGCTTAAAACACGTCACATCGACCCACCTTCTCCCGATCTGCGACGAACTTGCATAGTTTCGTCAAACATCGATCGTTTCGAGTGGAAAGCAATCCGGCCGTCAATGGTGATTCATGGCCTGACAGATATAAACAACTATAACTCCGCTTCCATTCGTCGAATGCAAATCTGCGACATAGCAATTTGTAGCTTAAAACACGTCACATCGACCCACCTTCTGCCGATCTGCGACGAACTTGCATGGTTTCGTCAAACATCGATCTTTTCGAGTGGTAGGGACTCCGGCCGTCAATGGTGATTCATGGCCTCACAGATATAAACAACAATAACTCCGCTTCTATTCGTCGTATGCGAATCTGCGACATAGCAATTTGTAGCTTAAAACACGACACATCAACCCACCTCATGCCGATCTTCGACGTACTTGTATAGTTTCGTCAAACGTCGATCGTTTCGAGTGGTAGGCAATCCGGTAGTCAATGGCGATTCATGGCCTCACAGATATAAACAACTATAAGTCCGCTTTTATACGTCGTATGCGAATGTGCGACATAGCAATTTGTAGCTTAAAACACGCCCCAACGAACCACCTTATACCGTTCTGCGACGAACTTGCATAGGTTCGTCAAACATCGATCGTTTCGAGTGGAAAGCAAACCGGCCGTCAATGGTGATTCATGGCCTCACAGATATAAACAACTATAACTCCGCTTCTATTCGCCGTATGCAAATCTGCGACATAGCAATTTGTAGCATGAAACACGGCCCAACGACCCACCTTATACCGATCTGCGACGAACTTGCATAGTTTCGTCAAACATCGATCGTTTCGAGTGGTAGGCAATCCGGCCGTCAATGGTGATTCATGGCCTCACAGATATAAACAATAATAACTCCGCTTCTATTATCGTATGCGAATATGCGACATAGCAATTTGTAGCTTAAAACACGTCACATCGACCCACCTTCTCCCGATCTGCGACGAACTTGCATGGTTTCGTCAAACGTCGATCGTTTCGAGTGGAAAGCAATCCGGCCGTTAATGGTGATTCATGGCCTGACAGATATAAACAACTATAACTCCGCTTCCATTCGTCGAATGCAAATCTGCGACATAGCAATTTGTAGCTTAAAACACGTCACATCGACCCACCTTCTGCCGATCTGCGACGAACTTGCATGGTTTCGTCAAACATCGATCTTTTCGAGTGGTAGGGACTCCGGCCGTCAATGGTGATTCATGGCCTCACAGATATAAACAACAATAACTCCGCTTCTATTCGTCGTATGCGAATCTGCGACATAGCAATTTGTAGCTTAAAACACGACACATCAACCCACCTCATGCCGATCTTCGACGTACTTGTATAGTTTCGTCAAACGTCGATCGTTTCGAGTGGTAGGCAATCCGGTAGTCAATGGCGATTCATGGCCTCACAGATATAAACAACTATAAGTCCGCTTTTATACGTCGTATGCGAATGTGCGACATAGCAATTTGTAGCTTAAAACACGCCCCAACGAACCACCTTATACCGTTCTGCGACGAACTTGCATAGGTTCGTCAAACATCGATCGTTTCGAGTGGAAAGCAAACCGGCCGTCAATGGTGATTCATGGCCTCACAGATATAAACAACTATAACTCCGCTTCTATTCGCCGTATGCAAATCTGCGACATAGCAATTTGTAGCATGAAACACGGCCCAACGACCCACCTTATACCGATCTGCGACGAACTTGCATAGTTTTGTCAAACATCGATCGTTTCGAGTGGAAAGCAATCCGGCCGTCAATGGTGATTCATGGCCTGACAGATTTAAACAACTATAACTCCGCTTCTATTCGTCGTATGCGAATATGCGACATAGCAATTTGTAGCTTAAAACACGTCACATCGACCCACCTTCTGCCGATCTGCGACGAACTTGCATGGTTTCGTCAAACGTCGATCGTTTCGAGTGGAAAGCAATCCGGCCGTCAATGGTGATTCATGGCCTGACAGATATAAACAACTATAACTCCGCTTCCATTCGTCGAATGCAAATCTGCGACATAGCAATTTTTAGCTTGAAACACGTCACATCGACCCACCTTGTGCCGATCTGCGACGAACTTGCATAGTTTCGTCAAACATCGATCGTTTCGAGTGGTAGGCAATCCGGCCGTCAATGGTGATTCATGGCCTCACAGATATAAACAATAATAACTCCGCTTCTATTCGTCGTATGCGAATATGCGACATAGCAATTTGTAGCATAAAACACGTCACATCGACCCACCTTCTGCCGATCTGCGACGAACTTGCATGGTTTCGTCAAACATCGGTCGTTTCGAGTGGTGGGGACTCCGGCCGTCAATGGTGATTCATGGCCTCACAGATATAAACAATAATAACTCCGCTTCTATTATCGTATGCGAATATGCGACATAGCAATTTGTAGCTTAAAACACGTCACATCGACCCACCTTCTGCCGATCTGCGACGAACTTGCATGGTTTCGTCAAACGTCGATCGTTTCGAGTGGTAGGGAATCCGGCCATCAATGGTGATTCATGGCCTCACAGATATGAACAACTATAACTCCGCTTCTATTCGTCAAATGCAAATCTGCGACATAGCAATTTGTAGCTTAAAACACGCCACATCGAACCACCTTGTGCCGATCTGCGACGAACTTGCATGGTTTCGTCAAACATCGATCGTTTCGAGGGGTAGGGACTCCGGCCGTCAATGGTGATTCATGGCCTCACAGATATAAACAATAATAACTCCGCTTCTATTCGTCGAATGCAAATTTGCGACATAGCAATTTGTAGCTTAAAACACGTTACATCGACCCACCTCATGCCGATCTGCGACGTACTTGTATAGTTTCGTCAAACGTCGATCGTTTCAAGTGGTAGGCAATCCGGTAGTCAATGGCGATTCATGGCCTCACAGATATAAACAACTATAAGTCCGCTTCTATAGGTCGTATGCGAATCTGCGACAAAGCAATTTGTAGCTTAAAACACGCCCCAACGAACCACCTTATACCGATCTGCGACGAACTTGCATAGTTTCGTCAAACATCGATCGTTTCGAGTGGAAAGCAATCCGGCCGTCAATGGTGATTCATGGCCTCACAGATATAAACAACTATAACTACGCTCCTATTCGCCGTATGCAAATCTGCGACGTAGCAATTTGTAGCTTAAAACACGTCACATCGACCCACCTTCTCCCGATCTGCGACGAACTTGCATGGTTTCGTCAAACGTCGATCGTTTCGAGTGGAAAGCAATCCGGCCGTTAATGGTGATTCATGGCCTGACAGATATAAACAACTATAACTCCGCTTCCATTCGTCGAATGCAAATCTGCGACATAGCAATTTGTAGCTTAAAACACGTCACATCGACCCACCTTCTGCCGATCTGCGACGAACTTGCATGGTTTCGTCAAACATCGATCTTTTCGAGTGGTAGGGACTCCGGCCGTCAATGGTGATTCATGGCCTCACAGATATAAACAACAATAACTCCGCTTCTATTCGTCGTATGCGAATCTGCGACATAGCAATTTGTAGCTTAAAACACGACACATCGACCCACCTCATGCCGATCTTCGACGTACTTGTATAGTTTCGTCAAACGTCGATCGTTTCGAGTGGTAGGCAATCCGGTAGTCAATGGCGATTCATGGCCTCACAGATATAAACAACTATAAGTCCGCTTTTATACGTCGTATGCGAATGTGCGACATAGCAATTTGTAGTTTAAAACACGCCCCAACGAACCACCTTATACCGTTCTGCGACGAACTTGCATAGGTTCGTCAAACATCGATCGTTTCGAGTGGAAAGCAAACCGGCCGTCAATGGTGATTCATGGCCTCACAGATATAAACAACTATAACTCCGCTTCTATTCGCCGTATGCAAATCTGCGACATAGCAATTTGTAGCATAAAACACGGCCCAACGACCCACCTTATACCGATCTGCGACGAACTTGCATAGTTTTGTCAAACATCGATCGTTTCGAGTGGAAAGCAATCCGGCCGTCAATGGTGATTCATGGCCTGACAGATTTAAACAACTATAACTCCGCTTCTATTCGTCGTATGCGAATATGCGACATAGCAATTTGTAGCTTAAAACACGTCACATCGACCCACCTTCTGCCGATCTGCGACGAACTTGCATGGTTTCGTCAAACGTCGATCGTTTCGAGTGGAAAGCAATCCGGCCGTCAATGGTGATTCATGGCCTGACAGATATAAACAACTATAACTCCGCTTCCATTCGTCGAATGCAAATCTGCGACATAGCAATTTTTAGCTTGAAACACGTCACATCGACCCACCTTGTGCCGATCTGCGACGAACTTGCATAGTTTCGTCAAACATCGATCGTTTCGAGTGGTAGGCAATCCGGCCGTCAATGGTGATTCATGGCCTCACAGATATAAACAATAATAACTCCGCTTCTATTCGTCGTATGCGAATATGCGACATAGCAATTTGTAGCATAAAACACGTCACATCGACCCACCTTCTGCCGATCTGCGACGAACTTGCATGGTTTCGTCAAACATCGGTCGTTTCGAGTGGTGGGGACTCCGGCCGTCAATGGTGATTCATGGCCTCACAGATATAAACAATAATAACTCCGCTTCTATTATCGTATGCGAATATGCGACATAGCAATTTGTAGCTTAAAACACGTCACATCGACCCACCTTCTGCCGATCTGCGACGAACTTGCATGGTTTCGTCAAACGTCGATCGTTTCGAGTGGTAGGGAATCCGGCCATCAATGGTGATTCATGGCCTCACAGATATGAACAACTATAACTCCGCTTCTATTCGTCAAATGCAAATCTGCGACATAGCAATTTGTAGCTTAAAACACGCCACATCGAACCACCTTGTGCCGATCTGCGACGAACTTGCATGGTTTCGTCAAACATCGATCGTTTCGAGTGGTAGGGACTCCGGCCGTCAATGGTGATTCATGGCCTCACAGATATAAACAATAATAACTCCGCTTCTATTCGTCGAATGCAAATTTGCGACATAGCAATTTGTAGCTTAAAACACGTTACATCGACCCACCTCATGCCGATCTGCGACGTACTTGTATAGTTTCGTCAAACGTCGATCGTTTCAAGTGGTAGGCAATCCGGTAGTCAATGGCGATTCATGGCCTCACAGATATAAACAACTATAAGTCCGCTTCTATAGGTCGTATGCGTATCTGCGACAAAGCAATTTGTAGCTTAAAACACGCCCCAACGAACCACCTTATACCGATCTGCGACGAACTTGCATAGTTTCGTCAAACATCGATCGTTTCGAGTGGAAAGCAATCCGGCCGTCAATGGTGATTCATGGCCTCACAGATATAAACAACTATAACTACGCTTCTATTCGCCGTATGCAAATCTGCGACGTAGCAATTTGTAGCATAAAACACGGCCCAACGACCCACCTTATACCGATCTGCGACGAACTTGCATAGTTTTGTCAAACATCGATCGTTTCGAGTGGAAAGCAATCCGGCGGTCAATGGTGATTCATGGCCTGACAGATATAAACAACTATAACTCCGCTTCTATTCGTCGAATGCAAATCTGCGACATAGCAATTTTTAGCTTAAAACACGTCACATCGACCCACCTTGTGCCGATCTGCGACGAACTTGCATAGTTTCGTCAAACATCGATCGTTTCGAGTGGTAGGCAATCCGGCCGTCAATGGTGATTCATGGCCTCACAGATATAAACAATAATAACTCCGCTTCTATTATCGTATGCGAATATGCGACATAGCAATTTGTAGCTTAAAACACGTCACATCGACCCACCTTCTCCCGATCTGCGACGAACTTGCATGGTTTCGTCAAACGTCGATCGTTTCGAGTGGAAAGCAATCCGGCCGTTAATGGTGATTCATGGCCTGACAGATATAAACAACTATAACTCCGCTTCCATTCGTCGAATGCAAATCTGCGACATAGCAATTTGTAGCTTAAAACACGTCACATCGACCCACCTTCTGCCGATCTGCGACGAACTTGCATGGTTTCGTCAAACATCGATCGTTTCGAGTGGTAGGGACTCCGGCCGTCAATGGTGATTCATGGCCTCACAGATATAAACAACAATAACTCCGCTTCTATTCGTCGTATGCGAATCTGCGACATAGCAATTTGTAGCTTAAAACACGACACATCGACCCACCTCATGCCGATCTTCGACGTACTTGTATAGTTTCGTCAAACGTCGATCGTTTCGAGTGGTAGGCAATCCGGTAGTCAATGGCGATTCATGGCCTCACAGATATAAACAACTATAAGTCCGCTTTTATACGTCGTATGCGAATGTGCGACATAGCAATTTGTAGCTTAAAACACGCCCCAACGAACCACCTTATACCGTTCTGCGACGAACTTGCATAGGTTCGTCAAACATCGATCGTTTCGAGTGGAAAGCAAACCGGCCGTCAATGGTGATTCATGGCCTCACAGATATAAACAACTATAACTCCGCTTCTATTCGCCGTATGCAAATCTGCGACGTAGCAATTTGTAGCATAAAACACGGCCCAACGACCCACCTTATACCGATCTGCGACGAACTTGCATAGTTTTGTCAAACATCGATCGTTTCGAGTGGAAAGCAATCCGGCCGTCAATGGTGATTCATGGCCTGACAGATGTAAACAACTATAACTCCGCTTCTATTCGTCGTATGCGAATATGCGACATAGCAATTTGTAGCTTAAAACACGTCACATCGACCCACCTTCTGCCGATCTGCGACGAACTTGCATGGTTTCGTCAAACGTCGATCGTTTCGAGTGGAAAGCAATCCGGCCGTCAATGGTGATTCATGGCCTGACAGATATAAACAACTATAACTCCGCTTCCATTCGTCGAATGCAAATCTGCGACATAGCAATTTTTAGCTTGAAACACGTCACATCGACCCACCTTGTGCCGATCTGCGACGAACTTGCATAGTTTCGTCAAACATCGATCGTTTCGAGTGGTAGGCAATCCGGCCGTCAATGGTGATTCATGGCCTCACAGATATAAACAATAATAACTCCGCTTCTATTCGTCGTATGCGAATATGCGACATAGCAATTTGTAGCATAAAACACGTCACATCGACCCACCTTCTGCCGATCTGCGACGAACTTGCATGGTTTCGTCAAACATCGGTCGTTTCGAGTGGTGGGGACTCCGGCCGTCAATGGTGATTCATGGCCTCGCAGATATAAACAATAATAACTCCGCTTCTATTATCGTATGCGAATATGCGACATAGCAATTTGTAGCTTAAAACACGTCACATCGACCCACCTTCTGCCGATCTGCGACGAACTTGCATGGTTTCGTCAAACGTCGATCGTTTCGAGTGGTAGGGAATCCGGCCATCAATGGTGATTCATGGCCTCACAGATATGAACAACTATAACTCCGCTTCTATTCGTCAAATGCAAATCTGCGACATAGCAATTTGTAGCTTAAAACACGCCACATCGAACCACCTTGTGCCGATCTGCGACGAACTTGCATGGTTTCGTCAAACATCGATCGTTTCGAGTGGTAGGGACTCCGGCCGTCAATGGTGATTCATGGCCTCACAGATATAAACAATAATAACTCCGCTTCTATTCGTCGAATGCAAATTTGCGACATAGCAATTTGTAGCTTAAAACACGTTACATCGACCCACCTCATGCCGATCTGCGACGTACTTGTATAGTTTGGTCAAACGTCGATCGTTTCAAGTGGTAGGCAATCCGGTAGTCAATGGCGATTCATGGCCTCACAGATATAAACAACTATAAGTCCGCTTCTATACGTCGTATGCGAATCTGCGACAAAGCAATTTGTAGCTTAAAACACGGCCCAACGACCCACCTTATACCGATCTGCGACGAACTTGCATAGTTTTGTCAAACATCGATCGTTTCGAGTGGAAAGCAATCCGGCGGTCAATGGTGATTCATGGCCTGACAGATATAAACAACTATAACTCCGCTTCTATTCGTCGAATGCAAATCTGCGACATAGCAATTTTTAGCTTAAAACACGTCACATCGACCCACCTTGTGCCGATCTGCGACGAACTTGCATAGTTTCGTCAAACATCGATCGTTTCGAGTGGTAGGCAATCCGGCCGTCAATGGTGATTCATGGCCTCACAGATATAAACAATAATAACTCCGCTTCTATTATCGTATGCGAATATGCGACATAGCAATTTGTAGCTTAAAACACGTCACATCGACCCACCTTCTCCCGATCTGCGACGAACTTGCATGGTTTCGTCAAACGTCGATCGTTTCGAGTGGAAAGCAATCCGGCCGTTAATTGTGATTCATGGCCTGACAGATATAAACAACTATAACTCCGCTTCCATTCGTCGAATGCAAATCTGCGACATAGCAATTTGTAGCTTAAAACACGTCACATCGACCCACCTTCTGCCGATCTGCGACGAACTTGCATGGTTTCGTCAAACATCGATCGTTTCGAGTGGTAGGGACTCCGGCCGTCAATGGTGATTCATGGCCTCACAGATATAAACAACAATAACTCCGCTTCTATTCGTCGTATGCGAATCTGCGACATAGCAATTTGTAGCTTAAAACACGACACATCGACCCACCTCATGCCGATCTTCGACGTACTTGTATAGTTTCGTCAAACGTCGATCGTTTCGAGTGGTAGGCAATCCGGTAGTCAATGGCGATTCATGGCCTCACAGATATAAACAACTATAACTCCGCTTCTATTCGCCGTATGCAAATCTGCGACGTAGCAATTTGTAGCATAAAACACGGCCCAACGACCCACCTTATACCGATCTGCGACGAACTTGCATAGTTTTGTCAAACATCGATCGTTTCGAGTGGAAAGCAATCCGGCCGTCAATGGTGATTCATGGCCTGACAGATTTAAACAACTATAACTCCGCTTCTATTCGTCGTATGCGAATATGCGACATAGCAATTTGTAGCTTAAAACACGTCACATCGACCCACCTTCTGCCGATCTGCGACGAACTTGCATAGTTTCGTCAAACATCGATCGTTTCGAGTGGTAGGCAATCCGGCCGTCAATGGTGATTCATGGCCTCACAGATATAAACAATAATAACTCCGCTTCTATTATCGTATGCGAATATGCGACATAGCAATTTGTAGCTTAAAACACGTCACATCGACCCACCTTCTGCCGATCTGCGACGAACTTGCATGGTTTCGTCAAACGTCGATCGTTTCGAGTGGTAGGGAATCCGGCCATCAATGGTGATTCATGGCCTCACAGATATGAACAACTATAACTCCGCTTCTATTCGTCAAATGCAAATCTGCGACATAGCAATTTGTATCTTAAAACACGTTACATCGACCCACCTCATGCCGATCTGCGACGTACTTGTATAGTTTGGTCAAACGTCGATCGTTTCAAGTGGTAGGCAATCCGGTAGTCAATGGCGATTCATGGCCTCACAGATATAAACAACTATAAGTCCGCTTCTATACGTCGTATGCGAATCTGCGACAAAGCAATTTGTAGCTTAAAACACGCCCCAACGAACCACCTTATACCGATCTGCGACGAACTTGCATAGTTTCGTCAAACATCGATCGTTTCGAGTGGAAAGCAATCCGGCCGTCAATGGTGATTCATGGCCTCACAGATATAAACAACTATAACTACGCTTCTATTCGCCGTATGCAAATCTGCACCGTAGCAATTTGTAGCTTAAAACACGTCACATCGACCCACCTTGTGCCGATCTGCGACGAACTTGCATGGTTTCGTCAAACATCGATCGTTTCGAGTGGTAGGGACTCCGGCCGTCAATGGTGATTCATGGCCTCACAGATATAAACAACAATAACTCCGCTTCTATTCGTCGTATGCGAATCTGCGACATAGCAATTTGTAGCTTAAAACACGACACATCGACACACCTCATGCCGATCTGCGGCGAACTTGCATAGTTTTGTCAAACATCGATCGTTTCGAGTGGAAAGCAATCCGGCCGTCAATGGTGATTCATGGCCTGACAGATATAAACAACTATAACTCCGTTTCCATTCGTCGAATGCAAATCTGCGACATAGCAATTTTTAGCTTAAAACACGTCACATCGACCCACCTTGTGCCGATCTGCGACGAACTTGCATAGTTTCGTCAAACATCGATCGTATCGAGTGGTAGGCAATCCGGCCGTCAATGGTGATTCATGGCCTCACAGATATAAACAATAATAACTCCGCTTCTATTCGTCGTATGCGAATATGCGACATAGCAATTTGTAGCTTAAAACACGTCACATCGACCCACCTTCTGCCGATCTGCGACGAACTTGCATGGTTTCGTCAAACATCGATCGTTTCGAGTGGTAGGGACTCCGGCCGTCAATGGTGATTCATGGCCTCACAGATATAAACAACAATAACTCCGCTTCTATTCGTCGTATGCGAATCTGCGACATAGCAATTTGTAGCTTAAAACACGACACATCGACCCACCTCATGCCGATCTTCGACGTACTTGTATAGTTTCGTCAAACGTCGATCGTTTCGAGTGGTAGGCAATCCGGTAGTCAATGGCGATTCATGGCCTCACAGATATAAACAACTATAACTCCGCTTCTATTCGCCGTATGCAAATCTGCGACGTAGCAATTTGTAGCATAAAACACGGCCCAACGACCCACCTTATACCGATCTGCGACGAACTTGCATAGTTTTGTCAAACATCGATCGTTTCGAGTGGAAAGCAATCCGGCCGTCAATGGTGATTCATGGCCTGACAGATTTAAACAACTATAACTCCGCTTCTATTCGTCGTATGCGAATATGCGACATAGCAATTTGTAGCTTAAAACACGTCACATCGACCCACCTTCTGCCGATCTGCGACGAACTTGCATAGTTTCGTCAAACATCGATCGTTTCGAGTGGTAGGCAATCCGGCCGTCAATGGTGATTCATGGCCTCACAGATATAAACAATAATAACTTCGCTTCTATTATCGTATGCGAATATGCGACATAGCAATTTGTAGCTTAAAACACGTCACATCGACCCACCTTCTGCCGATCTGCGACGAACTTGCATGGTTTCGTCAAACGTCGATCGTTTCGAGTGGTAGGGAATCCGGCCATCAATGGTGATTCATGGCCTCACAGATATGAACAACTATAACTCCGCTTCTATTCGTCAAATGCAAATCTGATACATAGCAATTTGTATCTTAAAACACGTTACATCGACCCACCTCATGCCGATCTGCGACGTACTTGTATAGTTTGGTCAAACGTCGATCGTTTCAAGTGGTAGGCAATCCGGTAGTCAATGGCGATTCATGGCCTCACAGATATAAACAACTATAAGTCCGCTTCTATACGTCGTATGCGAATCTGCGACAAAGCAATTTGTAGCTTAAAACACGCCCCAACGAACCACCTTATACCGATCTGCGACGAACTTGCATAGTTTCGTCAAACATCGATCGTTTCGAGTGGAAAGCAATCCGGCCGTCAATGGTGATTCATGGCCTCACAGATATAAACAACTATAACTACGCTTCTATTCGCCGTATGCAAATCTGCGACGTAGCAATTTGTAGCTTAAAACACGTCACATCGACCCACCTTGTGCCGATCTGCGACGAACTTGCATGGTTTCGTCAAACATCGATCGTTTCGAGTGGTAGGGACTCCGGCCGTCAATGGTGATTCATGGCCTCACAGATATAAACAACAATAACTCCGCTTCTATTCGTCGTATGCGAATCTGCGACATAGCAATTTGTAGCTTAAAACACGACACATCGACACACCTCATGCCGATCTGCGGCGAACTTGCATAGTTTTGTCAAACATCGATCGTTTCGAGTGGAAAGCAATCCGGCCGTCAATGGTGATTCATGGCCTGACAGATATAAACAACTATAACTCCGTTTCCATTCGTCGAATGCAAATCTGCGACATAGCAATTTTTAGCTTAAAACACGTCACATCGACCCACCTTGTGCCGATCTGCGACGAACTTGCATAGTTTCGTCAAACATCGATCGTATCGAGTGGTAGGCAATCCGGCCGTCAATGGTGATTCATGGCCTCACAGATATAAACAATAATAACTCCGCTTCTATTCGTCGTATGCGAATATGCGACATAGCAATTTTTAGCTTGAAACACGTCACATCGACCCACCTTGTGCCGATCTGCGACGAACTTGCATAGTTTCGTCAAACATCGATCGTTTCGAGTGGTAGGCAATCCGGCCGTCAATGGTGATTCATGGCCTCACAGATATAAACAATAATAACTCCGCTTCTATTCGTCGTATGCGAATATGCGACATAGCAATTTGTAGCTTAAAACACGTCACATCGACCCACCTTCTGCCGATCTGCGACGAACTTGCATGGTTTCGTCAAACATCGATCGTTTCGAGTGGTAGGGACTCCGGCCGTCAATGGTGATTCATGGCCTCACAGATATAAACAACAATAACTCCGCTTCTATTCGTCGTATGCGAATCTGCGACATAGCAATTTGTAGCTTAAAACACGACACATCGACCCACCTCATGCCGATCTTCGACGTACTTGTATAGTTTCGTCAAACGTCGATCGTTTCGAGTGGTAGGCAATCCGGTAGTCAATGGCGATTCATGGCCTCACAGATATAAACAACTATAAGTCCGCTTTTATACGTCGTATGCGAATGTGCGACATAGCAATTTGTAGCTTAAAACACGCCCCAACGAACCACCTTATACCGTTCTGCGACGAACTTGCATAGGTTCGTCAAACATCGATCGTTTCGAGTGGAAAGCAAACCGGCCGTCAATGGTGATTCATGGCCTCACAGATATAAACAACTATAACTCCGCTTCTATTCGCCGTATGCAAATCTGCGACATAGCAATTTGTAGCATAAAACACGGCCCAACGACCCACCTTATACCGATCTGCGACGAACTTGCATAGTTTTGTCAAACATCGATCGTTTCGAGTGGAAAGCAATCCGGCCGTCAATGGTGATTCATGGCCTGACAGATTTAAACAACTATAACTCCGCTTCTATTCGTCGTATGCGAATATGCGACATAGCAATTTGTAGCTTAAAACACGTCACATCGACCCACCTTCTGCCGATCTGCGACGAACTTGCATGGTTTCGTCAAACGTCGATCGTTTCGAGTGGAAAGCAATCCGGCCGTCAATGGTGATTCATGGCCTGACAGATATAAACAACTATAACTCCGCTTCCATTCGTCGAATGCAAATCTGCGACATAGCAATTTTTAGCTTGAAACACGTCACATCGACCCACCTTGTGCCGATCTGCGACGAACTTGCATAGTTTCGTCAAACATCGATCGTTTCGAGTGGTAGGCAATCCGGCCGTCAATGGTGATTCATGGCCTCACAGATATAAACAATAATAACTCCGCTTCTATTCGTCGTATGCGAATATGCGACATAGCAATTTGTAGCATAAAACACGTCACATCGACCCACCTTCTGCCGATCTGCGACGAACTTGCATGGTTTCGTCAAACATCGGTCGTTTCGAGTGGTGGGGACTCCGGCCGTCAATGGTGATTCATGGCCTCACAGATATAAACAATAATAACTCCGCTTCTATTATCGTATGCGAATATGCGACATAGCAATTTGTAGCTTAAAACACGTCACATCGACCCACCTTCTGCCGATCTGCGACGAACTTGCATGGTTTCGTCAAACGTCGATCGTTTCGAGTGGTAGGGAATCCGGCCATCAATGGTGATTCATGGCCTCACAGATATGAACAACTATAACTCCGCTTCTATTCGTCAAATGCAAATCTGCGACATAGCAATTGGTAGCTTAAAACACGCCACATCGAACCACCTTGTGCCGATCTGCGACGAACTTGCATGGTTTCGTCAAACATCGATCGTTTCGAGTGGTAGGGACTCCGGCCGTCAATGGTGATTCATGGCCTCACAGATATAAACAATAATAACTCCGCTTCTATTCGTCGAATGCAAATTTGCGACATAGCAATTTGTAGCTTAAAACACGTTACATCGACCCACCTCATGCCGATCTGCGACGTACTTGTATAGTTTCGTCAAACGTCGATCGTTTCAAGTGGTAGGCAATCCGGTAGTCAATGGCGATTCATGGCCTCACAGATATAAACAACTATAAGTCCGCTTCTATAGGTCGTATGCGAATCTGCGACAAAGCAATTTGTAGCTTAAAACACGCCCCAACGAACCACCTTATACCGATCTGCGACGAACTTGCATAGTTTCGTCAAACATCGATCGTTTCGAGTGGAAAGCAATCCGGCCGTCAATGGTGATTCATGGCCTCACAGATATAAACAACTATAACTACGCTTCTATTCGCCGTATGCAAATCTGCGACGTAGCAATTTGTAGCATAAAACACGGCCCAACGACCCACCTTATACCGATCTGCGACGAACTTGCATAGTTTTGTCAAACATCGATCGTTTCGAGTGGAAAGCAATCCGGCGGTCAATGGTGATTCATGGCCTGACAGATATAAACAACTATAACTCCGCTTCTATTCGTCGAATGCAAATCTGCGACATAGCAATTTTTAGCTTAAAACACGTCACATCGACCCACCTTGTGCCGATCTGCGACGAACTTGCATAGTTTCGTCAAACATCGATCGTTTCGAGTGGTAGGCAATCCGGCCGTCAATGGTGATTCATGGCCTCACAGATATAAACAATAATAACTCCGCTTCTATTATCGTATGCGAATATGCGACATAGCAATTTGTAGCTTAAAACACGTCACATCGACCCACCTTCTCCCGATCTGCGACGAACTTGCATGGTTTCGTCAAACGTCGATCGTTTCGAGTGGAAAGCAATCCGGCCGTTAATGGTGATTCATGGCCTGACAGATATAAACAACTATAACTCCGCTTCCATTCGTCGAATGCAAATCTGCGACATAGCAATTTGTAGCTTAAAACACGTCACATCGACCCACCTTCTGCCGATCTGCGACGAACTTGCATGGTTTCGTCAAACATCGATCGTTTCGAGTGGTAGGGACTCCGGCCGTCAATGGTGATTCATGGCCTCACAGATATAAACAACAATAACTCCGCTTCTATTCGTCGTATGCGAATCTGCGACATAGCAATTTGTAGCTTAAAACACGACACATCGACCCACCTCATGCCGATCTTCGACGTACTTGTATAGTTTCGTCAAACGTCGATCGTTTCGAGTGGTAGGCAATCCGGTAGTCAATGGCGATTCATGGCCTCACAGATATAAACAACTATAAGTCCGCTTTTATACGTCGTATGCGAATGTGCGACATAGCAATTTGTAGCTTAAAACACGCCCCAACGAACCACCTTATACCGTTCTGCGACGAACTTGCATAGGTTCGTCAAACATCGATCGTTTCGAGTGGAAAGCAAACCGGCCGTCAATGGTGATTCATGGCCTCACAGATATAAACAACTATAACTCCGCTTCTATTCGCCGTATGCAAATCTGCGACGTAGCAATTTGTAGCATAAAACACGGCCCAACGACCCACCTTATACCGATCTGCGACGAACTTGCATAGTTTTGTCAAACATCGATCGTTTCGAGTGGAAAGCAATCCGGCCGTCAATGGTGATTCATGGCCTGACAGATTTAAACAACTATAACTCCGCTTCTATTCGGCGTATGCGAATATGCGACATAGCAATTTGTAGCTTAAAACACGTCACATCGACCCACCTTCTGCCGATCTGCGACGAACTTGCATGGTTTCGTCAAACGTCGATCGTTTCGAGTGGAAAGCAATCCGGCCGTCAATGGTGATTCATGGCCTGACAGATATAAACAACTATAACTCCGCTTCCATTCGTCGAATGCAAATCTGCGACATAGCAATTTTTAGCTTGAAACACGTCACATCGACCCACCTTGTGCCGATCTGCGACGAACTTGCATAGTTTCGTCAAACATCGATCGTTTCGAGTGGTAGGCAATCCGGCCGTCAATGGTGATTCATGGCCTCACAGATATAAACAACAATAACTCCGCTTCTATTCGTCGTATGCGAATATGCGACATAGCAATTTTTAGCTTGAAACACGTCACATCGACCCACCTTGTGCCGATCTGCGACGAACTTGCATAGTTTCGTCAAACATCGATCGTTTCGAGTGGTAGGCAATCCGGCCGTCAATGGTGATTCATGGCCTCACAGATATAAACAATAATAACTCCGCTTCTATTCGTCGTATGCGAATATGCGACATAGCAATTTGTAGCTTAAAACACGTCACATCGACCCACCTTCTGCCGATCTGCGACGAACTTGCATGGTTTCGTCAAACATCGATCGTTTCGAGTGGTAGGGACTCCGGCCGTCAATGGTGATTCATGGCCTCACAGATATAAACAACAATAACTCCGCTTCTATTCGTCGTATGCGAATCTGCGACATAGCAATTTGTAGCTTAAAACACGACACATCGACCCACCTCATGCCGATCTTCGACGTACTTGTATAGTTTCGTCAAACGTCGATCGTTTCAAGTGGTAGGCAATCCGGTAGTCAATGGCGATTCATGGCCTCACAGATATAAACAACTATAACTTCGCTTCTATTCGCCGTATGCAAATCTGCGACGTAGCAATTTGTAGCATAAAACACGGCCCAACAACCCACCTTATACCGATCTGCGACGAACTTGCATAGTTTTGTCAAACATCGATCGTTTCGAGTGGAAAGCAATCCGGCCGTCAATGGTGATTCATGGCCTGACAGATATAAACAACTATAACTCCGCTTCTATTCGTCGAATGCAAATCTGCGACATAGCAATTTTTAGCTTAAAACACGTCACATCGACCCACCTTGTGCCGATCTGCGACGAACTTGCATAGTTTCGTCAAACATCGATCGTTTCGAGTGGTAGGCAATCCGGCCGTCAATGGTGATTCATGGCCTCACAGATATAAACAATAATAACTCCGCTTCTATTATCGTATGCGAATATGCGACATAGCAATTTGTAGCTTAAAACACGTCACATCGACCCACCTTCTCCCGATCTGCGACGAACTTGCATGGTTTCGTCAAACGTCGATCGTTTCGAGTGGAAAGCAATCCGGCCGTTAATGGTGATTCATGGCCTGACAGATATAAACAACTATAACTCCGCTTCCATTCGTCGAATGCAAATCTGCGACATAGCAATTTGTAGCTTAAAACACGTCACATCGACCCACCTTCTGCCGATCTGCGACGAACTTGCATGGTTTCGTCAAACATCGATCTTTTCGAGTGGTAGGGACTCCGGCCGTCAATGGTGATTCATGGCCTCACAGATATAAACAACAATAACTCCGCTTCTATTCGTCGTATGCGAATCTGCGACATAGCAATTTGTAGCTTAAAACACGACACATCGACCCACCTCATGCCGATCTTCGACGTACTTGAATAGTTTCGTCAAACGTCGATCGTTTCGAGTGGTAGGCAATCCGGTAGTCAATGGCGATTCATGGCCTCACAGATATAAACAACTATAAGTCCGCTTTTATACGTCGTATGCGAATGTGCGACATAGCAATTTGTAGCTTAAAACACGCCCCAACGAACCACCTTATACCGTTCTGCGACGAACTTGCATAGGTTCGTCAAACATCGATCGTTTCGAGTGGAAAGCAAACCGGCCGTCAATGGTGATTCATGGCCTCACAGATATAAACAACTATAACTCCGCTTCTATTCGCCGTATGCAAATCTGCGACGTAGCAATTTGTAGCATAAAACACGGCCCAACGACCCACCTTATACCGATCTGCGACGAACTTGCATAGTTTTGTCAAACATCGATCGTTTCGAGTGGAAAGCAATCCGGCCGTCAATGGTGATTCATGGCCTGACAGATTTAAACAACTATAACTCCGCTTCTATTCGTCGTATGCGAATATGCGACATAGCAATTTGTAGCTTAAAACACGTCACATCGACCCACCTTCTGCCGATCTGCGACGAACTTGCATGGTTTCGTCAAACGTCGATCGTTTCGAGTGGAAAGCAATCCGGCCGTCAATGGTGATTCATGGCCTGACAGATATAAACAACTATAACTCCGCTTCCATTCGTCGAATGCAAATCTGCGACATAGCAATTTTTAGCTTGAAACACGTCACATCGACCCACCTTGTGCCGATCTGCGACGAACTTGCATAGTTTCGTCAAACATCGATCGTTTCGAGTGGTAGGCAATCCGGCCGTCAATGGTGATTCATGGCCTCACAGATATAAACAATAATAACTCCGCTTCTATTCGTCGTATGCGAATATGCGACATAGCAATTTTTAGCTTGAAACACGTCACATCGACCCACCTTGTGCCGATCTGCGACGAACTTGCATAGTTTCGTCAAACATCGATCGTTTCGAGTGGTAGGCAATCCGGCCGTCAATGGTGATTCATGGCCTCACAGATATAAACAATAATAACTCCGCTTCTATTCGTCGTATGCGAATATGCGACATAGCAATTTGTAGCTTAAAACACGTCACATCGACCCACCTTCTGCCGATCTGCGACGAACTTGCATGGTTTCGTCAAACATCGATCGTTTCGAGTGGTAGGGACTCCGGCCGTCAATGGTGATTCATGGCCTCACAGATATAAACAACAATAACTCCGCTTCTATTCGTCGTATGCGAATCTGCGACATAGCAATTTGTAGCTTAAAACACGACACATCGACCCACCTCATGCCGATCTTCGACGTACTTGTATAGTTTCGTCAAACGTCGATCGTTTCAAGTGGTAGGCAATCCGGTAGTCAATGGCGATTCATGGCCTCACAGATATAAACAACTATAACTTCGCTTCTATTCGCCGTATGCAAATCTGCGACGTAGCAATTTGTAGCATAAAACACGGCCCAACAACCCACCTTATACCGATCTGCGACGAACTTGCATAGTTTTGTCAAACATCGATCGTTTCGAGTGGAAAGCAATCCGGCCGTCAATGGTGATTCATGGCCTGACAGATATAAACAACTATAACTCCGCTTCTATTCGTCGAATGCAAATCTGCGACATAGCAATTTTTAGCTTAAAACACGTCACATCGACCCACCTTGTGCCGATCTGCGACGAACTTGCATAGTTTCGTCAAACATCGATCGTTTCGAGTGGTAGGCAATCCGGCCGTCAATGGTGATTCATGGCCTCACAGATATAAACAATAATAACTCCGCTTCTATTATCGTATGCGAATATGCGACATAGCAATTTGTAGCTTAAAACACGTCACATCGACCCACCTTCTCCCGATCTGCGACGAACTTGCATGGTTTCGTCAAACGTCGATCGTTTCGAGTGGAAAGCAATCCGGCCGTTAATGGTGATTCATGGCCTGACAGATATAAACAACTATAACTCCGCTTCCATTCGTCGAATGCAAATCTGCGACATAGCAATTTGTAGCTTAAAACACGTCACATCGACCCACCTTCTGCCGATCTGCGACGAACTTGCATGGTTTCGTCAAACATCGATCTTTTCGAGTGGTAGGGACTCCGGCCGTCAATGGTGATTCATGGCCTCACAGATATAAACAACAATAACTCCGCTTCTATTCGTCGTATGCGAATCTGCGACATAGCAATTTGTAGCTTAAAACACGACACATCGACCCACCTCATGCCGATCTTCGACGTACTTGTATAGTTTCGTCAAACGTCGATCGTTTCGAGTGGTAGGCAATCCGGTAGTCAATGGCGATTCATGGCCTCACAGATATAAACAACTATAAGTCCGCTTTTATACGTCGTATGCGAATGTGCGACATAGCAATTTGTAGCTTAAAACACGCCCCAACGAACCACCTTATACCGTTCTGCGACGAACTTGCATAGGTTCGTCAAACATCGATCGTTTCGAGTGGAAAGCAAACCGGCCGTCAATGGTGATTCATGGCCTCACAGATATAAACAACTATAACTCCGCTTCTATTCGCCGTATGCAAATCTGCGACATAGCAATTTGTAGCATAAAACACGGCCCAACGACCCACCTTATACCGATCTGCGACGAACTTGCATAGTTTTGTCAAACATCGATCGTTTCGAGTGGAAAGCAATCCGGCCGTCAATGGTGATTCATGGCCTGACAGATTTAAACAACTATAACTCCGCTTCTATTCGTCGTATGCGAATATGCGACATAGCAATTTGTAGCTTAAAACACGTCACATCGACCCACCTTCTGCCGATCTGCGACGAACTTGCATGGTTTCGTCAAACGTCGATCGTTTCGAGTGGAAAGCAATCCGGCCGTCAATGGTGATTCATGGCCTGACAGATATAAACAACTATAACTCCGCTTCCATTCGTCGAATGCAAATCTGCGACATAGCAATTTTTAGCTTGAAACACGTCACATCGACCCACCTTGTGCCGATCTGCGACGAACTTGCATAGTTTCGTCAAACATCGATCGTTTCGAGTGGTAGGCAATCCGGCCGTCAATGGTGATTCATGGCCTCACAGATATAAACAATAATAACTCCGCTTCTATTCGTCGTATGCGAATATGCGACATAGCAATTTTTAGCTTGAAACACGTCACATCGACCCACCTTGTGCCGATCTGCGACGAACTTGCATAGTTTCGTCAAACATCGATCGTTTCGAGTGGTAGGCAATCCGGCCGTCAATGGTGATTCATGGCCTCACAGATATAAACAATAATAACTCCGCTTCTATTCGTCGTATGCGAATATGCGACATAGCAATTTGTAGCTTAAAACACGTCACATCGACCCACCTTCTGCCGATCTGCGACGAACTTGCATGGTTTCGTCAAACATCGATCGTTTCGAGTGGTAGGGACTCCGGCCGTCAATGGTGATTCATGGCCTCACAGATATAAACAACAATAACTCCGCTTCTATTCGTCGTATGCGAATCTGCGACATAGCAATTTGTAGCTTAAAACACGACACATCGACCCACCTCATGCCGATCTTCGACGTACTTGTATAGTTTCGTCAAACGTCGATCGTTTCAAGTGGTAGGCAATCCGGTAGTCAATGGCGATTCATGGCCTCACAGATATAAACAACTATAACTTCGCTTCTATTCGCCGTATGCAAATCTGCGACGTAGCAATTTGTAGCATAAAACACGGCCCAACAACCCACCTTATACCGATCTGCGACGAACTTGCATAGTTTTGTCAAACATCGATCGTTTCGAGTGGAAAGCAATCCGGCCGTCAATGGTGATTCATGGCCTGACAGATATAAACAACTATAACTCCGCTTCTATTCGTCGAATGCAAATCTGCGACATAGCAATTTTTAGCTTAAAACACGTCACATCGACCCACCTTGTGCCGATCTGCGACGAACTTGCATAGTTTCGTCAAACATCGATCGTTTCGAGTGGTAGGCAATCCGGCCGTCAATGGTGATTCATGGCCTCACAGATATAAACAATAATAACTCCGCTTCTATTATCGTATGCGAATATGCGACATAGCAATTTGTAGCTTAAAACACGTCACATCGACCCACCTTCTCCCGATCTGCGACGAACTTGCATGGTTTCGTCAAACGTCGATCGTTTCGAGTGGAAAGCAATCCGGCCGTTAATGGTGATTCATGGCCTGACAGATATAAACAACTATAACTCCGCTTCCATTCGTCGAATGCAAATCTGCGACATAGCAATTTGTAGCTTAAAACACGTCACATCGACCCACCTTGTGCCGATCTGCGACGAACTTGCATTGTTTCGTCAAACATCGATCTTTTCGAGTGGTAGGGACTCCGGCCGTCAATGGTGATTCATGGCCTCACAGATATAAACAACAATAACTCCGCTTCTATTCGTCGTATGCGAATCTGCGACATAGCAATTTGTAGCTTAAAACACGACACATCGACCCACCTCATGCCGATCTTCGACGTACTTGTATAGTTTCGTCAAACGTCGATCGTTTCGAGTGGTAGGCAATCCGGTAGTCAATGGCGATTCATGGCCTCACAGATATAAACAACTATAAGTCCGCTTTTATACGTCGTATGCGAATGTGCGACATAGCAATTTGTAGCTTAAAACACGCCCCAACGAACCACCTTATACCGTTCTGCGACGAACTTGCATAGGTTCGTCAAACATCGATCGTTTCGAGTGGAAAGCAAACCGGCCGTCAATGGTGATTCATGGCCTCACAGATATAAACAACTATAACTCCGCTTCTATTCGCCGTATGCAAATCTGCGACATAGCAATTTGTAGCATAAAACACGGCCCAACGACCCACCTTATACCGATCTGCGACGAACTTGCATAGTTTTGTCAAACATCGATCGTTTCGAGTGGAAAGCAATCCGGCCGTCAATGGTGATTCATGGCCTGACAGATTTAAACAACTATAACTCCGCTTCTATTCGTCGTATGCGAATATGCGACATAGCAATTTGTAGCTTAAAACACGTCACATCGACCCACCTTCTGCCGATCTGCGACGAACTTGCATAGTTTTGTCAAACATCGATCGTTTCGAGTGGAAAGCAATCCGGCCGTCAATGGTGATTCATGGCCTGACAGATATAAACAACTATAACTCCGCTTCTATTCGTCGAATGCAAATCTGCGACATAGCAATTTTTAGCTTAAAACACGTCACATCGACCCACCTTGTGCCGATCTGCGACGAACTTGCATAGTTTCGTCAAACATCGATCGTTTCGAGTGGTAGGCAATCCGGCCGTCAAAGGTGATTCATGGCCTCACAGATATAAACAATAATAACTCCGCTTCTATTATCGTATGCGAATATGCGACATAGCAATTTGTAGCTTAAAACACGTCACATCGACCCACCTTCTGCCGATCTGCGACGAACTTGCATGGTTTCGTCAAACGTCGATCGTTTCGAGTGGTAGGGAATCCGGCCATCAATGGTGATTCATGGCCTCACAGATATGAACAACTATAACTCCGCTTCTATTCGTCAAATGCAAATCTGATACATAGCAATTTGTATCTTAAAACACGTTACATCGACCCACCTCATGCCGATCTGCGACGTACTTGTATAGTTTGGTCAAACGTCGATCGTTTCAAGTGGTAGGCAATCCGGTAGTCAATGGCGATTCATGGCCTCACAGATATAAACAACTATAAGTCCGCTTCTATACGTCGTATGCGAATCTGCGACAAAGCAATTTGTAGCTTAAAACACGCCCCAACGAACCACCTTATACCGATCTGCGACGAACTTGCATAGTTTCGTCAAACATCGATCGTTTCGAGTGGAAAGCAATCCGGCCGTCAATGGTGATTCATGGCCTCACAGATATAAACAACTATAACTACGCTTCTATTCGCCGTATGCAAATCTGCGACGTAGCAATTTGTAGCTTAAAACACGTCACATCGACCCACCTTGTGCCGATCTGCGACGAACTTGCATGGTTTCGTCAAACATCGATCGTTTCGAGTGGTAGGGACTCCGGCCGTCAATGGTGATTCATGGCCTCACAGATATAAACAACAATAACTCCGCTTCTATTCGTCGTATGCGAATCTGCGACATAGCAATTTGTAGCTTAAAACACGACACATCGACACACCTCATGCCGATCTGCGACGAACTTGCATAGTTTTGTCAAACATCGATCGTTTCGAGTGGAAAGCAATCCGGCCGTCAATGGTGATTCATGGCCTGACAGATATAAACAACTATAACTCCGTTTCCATTCGTCGAATGCAAATCTGCGACATAGCAATTTTTAGCTTAAAACACGTCACATCGACCCACCTTGTGCCGATCTGCGACGAACTTGCATAGTTTCGTCAAACATCGATCGTATCGAGTGGTAGGCAATCCGGCCGTCAATGGTGATTCATGGCCTCACAGATATAAACAATAATAACTCCGCTTCTATTCGTCGTATGCGAATATGCGACATAGCAATTTTTAGCTTGAAACACGTCACATCGACCCACCTTGTGCCGATCTGCGACGAACTTGCATAGTTTCGTCAAACATCGATCGTTTCGAGTGGTAGGCAATCCGGCCGTCAATGGTGATTCATGGCCTCACAGATATAAACAATAATAACTCCGCTTCTATTCGTCGTATGCGAATATGCGACATAGCAATTTGTAGCTTAAAACACGTCACATCGACCCACCTTCTGCCGATCTGCGACGAACTTGCATGGTTTCGTCAAACATCGATCGTTTCGAGTGGTAGGGACTCCGGCCGTCAATGGTGATTCATGGCCTCACAGATATAAACAACAATAACTCCGCTTCTATTCGTCGTATGCGAATCTGCGACATAGCAATTTGTAGCTTAAAACACGACACATCGACCCACCTCATGCCGATCTTCGACGTACTTGTATAGTTTCGTCAAACGTCGATCGTTTCGAGTGGTAGGCAATCCGGTAGTCAATGGCGATTCATGGCCTCACAGATATAAACAACTATAAGTCCGCTTTTATACGTCGTATGCGAATGTGCGACATAGCAATTTGTAGCTTAAAACACGCCCCAACGAACCACCTTATACCGTTCTGCGACGAACTTGCATAGGTTCGTCAAACATCGATCGTTTCGAGTGGAAAGCAAACCGGCCGTCAATGGTGATTCATGGCCTCACAGATATAAACAACTATAACTCCGCTTCTATTCGCCGTATGCAAATCTGCGACATAGCAATTTGTAGCATAAAACACGGCCCAACGACCCACCTTATACCGATCTGCGACGAACTTGCATAGTTTTGTCAAACATCGATCGTTTCGAGTGGAAAGCAATCCGGCCGTCAATGGTGATTCATGGCCTGACAGATTTAAACAACTATAACTCCGCTTCTATTCGTCGTATGCGAATATGCGACATAGCAATTTGTAGCTTAAAACACGTCACATCGACCCACCTTCTGCCGATCTGCGACGAACTTGCATGGTTTCGTCAAACGTCGATCGTTTCGAGTGGTAGGGAATCCGGCCATCAATGGTGATTCATGGCCTCACAGATATGAACAACTATAACTCCGCTTCTATTCGTCAAATGCAAATCTGCGACATAGCAATTTGTAGCTTAAAACACGCCACATCGAACCACCTTGTGCCGATCTGCGACGAACTTGCATGGTTTCGTCAAACATCGATCGTTTCGAGTGGTAGGGACTCCGGCCGTCAATGGTGATTCATGGCCTCACAGATATAAACAATAATAACTCCGCTTCTATTCGTCGAATGCAAATTTGCGACATAGCAATTTGTAGCTTAAAACACGTTACATCGACCCACCTCATGCCGATCTGCGACGTACTTGTATAGTTTCGTCAAACGTCGATCGTTTCAAGTGGTAGGCAATCCGGTAGTCAATGGCGATTCATGGCCTCACAGATATAAACAACTATAAGTCCGCTTCTATAGGTCGTATGCGAATCTGCGACAAAGCAATTTGTAGCTTAAAACACGCCCCAACGAACCACCTTATACCGATCTGCGACGAACTTGCATAGTTTCGTCAAACATCGATCGTTTCGAGTGGAAAGCAATCCGGCCGTCAATGGTGATTCATGGCCTCACAGATATAAACAACTATAACTACGCTTCTATTCGCCGTATGCAAATCTGCGACGTAGCAATTTGTAGCATAAAACACGGCCCAACGACCCACCTTATACCGATCTGCGACGAACTTGCATAGTTTTGTCAAACATCGATCGTTTCGAGTGGAAAGCAATCCGGCGGTCAATGGTGATTCATGGCCTGACAGATATAAACAACTATAACTCCGCTTCTATTCGTCGAATGCAAATCTGCGACATAGCAATTTTTAGCTTAAAACACGTCACATCGACCCACCTTGTGCCGATCTGCGACGAACTTGCATAGTTTCGTCAAACATCGATCGTTTCGAGTGGTAGGCAATCCGGCCGTCAATGGTGATTCATGGCCTCACAGATATAAACAATAATAACTCCGCTTCTATTATCGTATGCGAATATGCGACATAGCAATTTGTAGCTTAAAACACGTCACATCGACCCACCTTCTCCCGATCTGCGACGAACTTGCATGGTTTCGTCAAACGTCGATCGTTTCGAGTGGAAAGCAATCCGGCCGTCAATGGTGATTCATGGCCTGACAGATATAAACAACTATAACTCCGCTTCCATTCGTCGAATGCAAATCTGCGACATAGCAATTTGTAGCTTAAAACACGTCACATCGACCCACCTTCTGCCGATCTGCGACGAACTTGCATGGTTTCGTCAAACATCGATCGTTTCGAGTGGTAGGGACTCCGGCCGTCAATGGTGATTCATGGCCTCACAGATATAAACAACAATAACTCCGCTTCTATTCGTCGTATGCGAATCTGCGACATAGCAATTTGTAGCTTAAAACACGACACATCGACCCACCTCATGCCGATCTTCGACGTACTTGTATAGTTTCGTCAAACGTCGATCGTTTCGAGTGGTAGGCAATCCGGTAGTCAATGGCGATTCATGGCCTCACAGATATAAACAACTATAAGTCCGCTTTTATACGTCGTATGCGAATGTGCGACATAGCAATTTGTAGCTTAAAACACGCCCCAACGAACCACCTTATACCGTTCTGCGACGAACTTGCATAGGTTCGTCAAACATCGATCGTTTCGAGTGGAAAGCAAACCGGCCGTCAATGGTGATTCATGGCCTCACAGATATAAACAACTATAACTCCGCTTCTATTCGCCGTATGCAAATCTGCGACGTAGCAATTTGTAGCTTAAAACACGTCACATCGACCCACCTTCTGCCGATCTGCGACGAACTTGCATGGTTTCGTCAAACGTCGATCGTTTCGAGTGGAAAGCAATCCGGCCGTCAATGGTGATTCATGGCCTGACAGATATAAACAACTATAACTCCGCTTCCATTCGTCGAATGCAAATCTGCGACATAGCAATTTTTAGCTTGAAACACGTCACATCGACCCACCTTGTGCCGATCTGCGACGAACTTGCATAGTTTCGTCAAACATCGATCGTTTCGAGTGGTAGGCAATCCGGCCGTCAATGGTGATTCATGGCCTCACAGATATAAACAATAATAACTCCGCTTCTATTCGTCGTATGCGAATATGCGACATAGCAATTTTTAGCTTGAAACACGTCACATCGACCCACCTTGTGCCGATCTGCGACGAACTTGCATAGTTTCGTCAAACATCGATCGTTTCGAGTGGTAGGCAATCCGGCCGTCAATGGTGATTCATGGCCTCACAGATATAAACAATAATAACTCCGCTTCTATTCGTCGTATGCGAATATGCGACATAGCAATTTGTAGCTTAAAACACGTCACATCGACCCACCTTCTGCCGATCTGCGACGAACTTGCATGGTTTCGTCAAACATCGATCGTTTCGAGTGGTAGGGACTCCGGCCGTCAATGGTGATTCATGGCCTCACAGATATAAACAACAATAACTCCGCTTCTATTCGTCGTATGCGAATCTGCGACATAGCAATTTGTAGCTTAAAACACGACACATCGACCCACCTCATGCCGATCTTCGACGTACTTGTATAGTTTCGTCAAACGTCGATCGTTTCAAGTGGTAGGCAATCCGGTAGTCAATGGCGATTCATGGCCTCACAGATATAAACAACTATAACTTCGCTTCTATTCGCCGTATGCAAATCTGCGACGTAGCAATTTGTAGCATAAAACACGGCCCAACAACCCACCTTATACCGATCTGCGACGAACTTGCATAGTTTTGTCAAACATCGATCGTTTCGAGTGGAAAGCAATCCGGCCGTCAATGGTGATTCATGGCCTGACAGATATAAACAACTATAACTCCGCTTCTATTCGTCGAATGCAAATCTGCGACATAGCAATTTTTAGCTTAAAACACGTCACATCGACCCACCTTGTGCCGATCTGCGACGAACTTGCATAGTTTCGTCAAACATCGATCGTTTCGAGTGGTAGGCAATCCGGCCGTCAATGGTGATTCATGGCCTCACAGATATAAACAATAATAACTCCGCTTCTATTATCGTATGCGAATATGCGACATAGCAATTTGTAGCTTAAAACACGTCACATCGACCCACCTTCTCCCGATCTGCGACGAACTTGCATGGTTTCGTCAAACGTCGATCGTTTCGAGTGGAAAGCAATCCGGCCGTTAATGGTGATTCATGGCCTGACAGATATAAACAACTATAACTCCGCTTCCATTCGTCGAATGCAAATCTGCGACATAGCAATTTGTAGCTTAAAACACGTCACATCGACCCACCTTCTGCCGATCTGCGACGAACTTGCATGGTTTCGTCAAACATCGATCTTTTCGAGTGGTAGGGACTCCGGCCGTCAATGGTGATTCATGGCCTCACAGATATAAACAACAATAACTCCGCTTCTATTCGTCGTATGCGAATCTGCGACATAGCAATTTGTAGCTTAAAACACGACACATCGACCCACCTCATGCCGATCTTCGACGTACTTGTATAGTTTCGTCAAACGTCGATCGTTTCGAGTGGTAGGCAATCCGGTAGTCAATGGCGATTCATGGCCTCACAGATATAAACAACTATAAGTCCGCTTTTATACGTCGTATGCGAATGTGCGACATAGCAATTTGTAGCTTAAAACACGCCCCAACGAACCACCTTATACCGTTCTGCGACGAACTTGCATAGGTTCGTCAAACATCGATCGTTTCGAGTGGAAAGCAAACCGGCCGTCAATGGTGATTCATGGCCTCACAGATATAAACAACTATAACTCCGCTTCTATTCGCCGTATGCAAATCTGCGACATAGCAATTTGTAGCATAAAACACGGCCCAACGACCCACCTTATACCGATCTGCGACGAACTTGCATAGTTTTGTCAAACATCGATCGTTTCGAGTGGAAAGCAATCCGGCCGTCAATGGTGATTCATGGCCTGACAGATTTAAACAACTATAACTCCGCTTCTATTCGTCGTATGCGAATATGCGACATAGCAATTTGTAGCTTAAAACACGTCACATCGACCCACCTTCTGCCGATCTGCGACGAACTTGCATGGTTTCGTCAAACGTCGATCGTTTCGAGTGGAAAGCAATCCGGCCGTCAATGGTGATTCATGGCCTGACAGATATAAACAACTATAACTCCGCTTCCATTCGTCGAATGCAAATCTGCGACATAGCAATTTTTAGCTTGAAACACGTCACATCGACCCACCTTGTGCCGATCTGCGACGAACTTGCATAGTTTCGTCAAACATCGATCGTTTCGAGTGGTAGGCAATCCGGCCGTCAATGGTGATTCATGGCCTCACAGATATAAACAATAATAACTCCGCTTCTATTCGTCGTATGCGAATATGCGACATAGCAATTTGTAGCATAAAACACGTCACATCGACCCACCTTCTGCCGATCTGCGACGAACTTGCATGGTTTCGTCAAACATCGGTCGTTTCGAGTGGTGGGGACTCCGGCCGTCAATGGTGATTCATGGCCTCATTTCAAGCTTCACAGATATAAACAATAATAACTCCGCTTCTATTATCGTATGCGAATATGCGACATAGCAATTTGTAGCTTAAAACACGTCACATCGACCCACCTTCTGCCGATCTGCGACGAACTTGCATGGTTTCGTCAAACGTCGATCGTTTCGAGTGGTAGGGAATCCGGCCATCAATGGTGATTCATGGCCTCACAGATATGAACAACTATAACTCCGCTTCTATTCGTCAAATGCAAATCTGCGACATAGCAATTTGTAGCTTAAAACACGCCACATCGAACCACCTTGTGCCGATCTGCGACGAACTTGCATGGTTTCGTCAAACATCGATCGTTTCGAGTGGTAGGGACTCCGGCCGTCAATGGTGATTCATGGCCTCACAGATATAAACAATAATAACTCCGCTTCTATTCGTCGAATGCAAATATGCGACATAGCAATTTGTAGCTTAAAACACGTTACATCGACCCACCTCATGCCGATCTGCGACGTACTTGTATAGTTTCGTCAAACGTCGATCGTTTCAAGTGGTAGGCAATCCGGTAGTCAATGGCGATTCATGGCCTCACAGATATAAACAACTATAAGTCCGCTTCTATAGGTCGTATGCGAATCTGCGACAAAGCAATTTGTAGCTTAAAACACGCCCCAACGAACCACCTTATACCGATCTGCGACGAACTTGCATAGTTTCGTCAAACATCGATCGTTTCGAGTGGAAAGCAATCCGGCCGTCAATGGTGATTCATGGCCTCACAGATATAAACAACTATAACTACGCTTCTATTCGCCGTATGCAAATCTGCGACTAACAATTTGTAGCATAAAACACGGCCCAACGACCCACCTTATACCGATCTGCGACGAACTTGCATAGTTTTGTCAAACATCGATCGTTTCGAGTGGAAAGCAATCCGGCGGTCAATGGTGATTCATGGCCTGACAGATATAAACAACTATAACTCCGCTTCTATTCGTCGAATGCAAATCTGCGACATAGCAATTTTTAGCTTAAAACACGTCACATCGACCCACCTTGTGCCGATCTGCGACGAACTTGCATAGTTTCGTCAAACATCGATCGTTTCGAGTGGTAGGCAATCCGGCCGTCAATGGTGATTCATGGCCTCACAGATATAAACAATAATAACTCCGCTTCTATTATCGTATGCGAATATGCGACATAGCAATTTGTAGCTTAAAACACGTCACATCGACCCACCTTCTCCCGATCTGCGACGAACTTGCATGGTTTCGTCAAACTTCGATCGTTTCGAGTGGAAAGCAATCCGGCCGTCAATGGTGATTCATGGCCTGACAGATATAAACAACTATAACTCCGCTTCCATTCGTCGAATGCAAATCTGCGACATAGCAATTTGTAGCTTAAAACACGTCACATCGACCCACCTTCTGCCGATCTGCGACGAACTTGCATGGTTTCGTCAAACATCGATCGTTTCGAGTGGTAGGGACTCCGGCCGTCAATGGTGATTCATGGCCTCACAGATATAAACAACAATAACTCCGCTTCTATTCGTCGTATGCGAATCTGCGACATAGCAATTTGTAGCTTAAAACACGACACATCGACCCACCTCATGCCGATCTTCGACGTACTTGTATAGTTTCGTCAAACGTCGATCGTTTCGAGTGGTAGGCAATCCGGTAGTCAATGGCGATTCATGGCCTCACAGATATAAACAACTATAAGTCCGCTTTTATACGTCGTATGCGAATGTGCGACATAGCAATTTGTAGCTTAAAACACGCCCCAACGAACCACCTTATACCGTTCTGCGACGAACTTGCATAGGTTCGTCAAACATCGATCGTTTCGAGTGGAAAGCAAACCGGCCGTCAATGGTGATTCATGGCCTCACAGATATAAACAACTATAACTCCGCTTCTATTCGCCGTATGCAAATCTGCGACGTAGCAATTTGTAGCATAAAACACGGCCCAACGACCCACCTTATACCGATCTGCGACGAACTTGCATAGTTTTGTCAAACATCGATCGTTTCGAGTGGAAAGCAATCCGGCCGTCAATGGTGATTCATGGCCTGACAGATTTAAACAACTATAACTCCGCTTCTATTCGTCGTATGCGAATATGCGACATAGCAATTTTTAGCTTAAAACACGTCACATCGACCCACCTTGTGCCGATCTGCGACGAACTTGCATAGTTTCGTCAAACATCGATCGTTTCGAGTGGTAGGCAATCCGGCCGTCAATGGTGATTCATGGCCTCACAGATATAAACAATAATAACTCCGCTTCTATTATCGTATGCGAATATGCGACATAGCAATTTGTAGCTTAAAACACGTCACATCGACCCACCTTCTGCCGATCTGCGACGAACTTGCATGGTTTCGTCAAACGTCGATCGTTTCGAGTGGAAAGCAATCCGGCCGTTAATGGTGATTCATGGCCTGACAGATATAAACAACTATAACTCCGCTTCCATTCGTCGAATGCAAATCTGCGACATAGCAATTTGTAGCTTAAAACACGTCACATCGACCCACCTTGTGCCGATCTGCGACGAACTTGCATGGTTTCGTCAAACATCGATCGTTTCGAGTGGTAGGGACTCCGGCCGTCAATGGTGATTCATGGCCTCACAGATATAAACAATAATAACTCCGCTTCTATTCGTCGAATGCAAATTTGCGACATAGCAATTTGTAGCTTAAAACACGTTACATCGACCCACCTCATGCCGATCTGCGACGTACTTGTATAGTTTCGTCAAACGTCGATCGTTTCAAGTGGTAGGCAATCCGGTAGTCAATGGCGAATCATGGCCTCACAGATATAAACAACTATAAGTCCGCTTCTATACGTCGTATGCGAATCTGCGACAAAGCAATTTGTAGCTTAAAACACGCCCCAACGAACCACCTTATACCGATCTGCGACGAACTTGCATAGTTTCGTCAAACATCGATCGTTTCGAGTGGAAAGCAATCCGGCCGTCAATGGTGATTCATGGCCTCACAGATATAAACAACTATAACTACGCTTCTATTCGCCGTATGCAAATCTGCGACGTAGCAATTTGTAGCATAAAACACGGCCCAACGACCCACCTTATACCGATCTGCGACGAACTTGCATAGTTTTGTCAAACATCGATCGTTTCGAGTGGAAAGCAATCCGGCGGTCAATGGTGATTCATGGCCTGACAGATATAAACAACTATAACTCCGCTTCTAATCGTCGAATGCAAATCTGCGACATAGCAATTTTTAGCTTAAAACACGTCACATCGACCCACCTTGTGCCGATCTGCGACGAACTTGCATAGTTTCGTCAAACATCGATCGTTTCGAGTGGTAGGCAATCCGGCCGTCAATGGTGATTCATCGCCTCACAGATATAAACAATAATAACTCCGCTTCTATTATCGTATGCGAATATGCGACATAGTAATTTGTAGCTTAAAACACGACACATCGACCCACCTCATGCCGATCTGCGACGTACTTGTATAGTTTTGTCAAACGTCGATCGTTTCGAGGGGTAGGCAATCCGGTAGTCAATGGCGATTCATGGCCTCACAGATATAAACAACTATAACTCCGCTTCTATTCGTCGAATGCAAATTTGCGACATAGCAATTTGTAGCTTAAAACACGTTACATCGACCCACCTTGTGTCGATCTGCGACGAACTTGCATGGTTTCGTCAAACGTCGATCGTTTCGAGTGGTAGGGAATCCGGCCGTCAATGGTGATTCATGGCCTCACAGATATAAACAACAATAACTCCGCTTCTATTCGTCGTATGCGAATATGCGACATAGTAATTTGTAGCTTAAAACACGTCAGATCGACCCACCTTCTGCCGATCTGCGACGAACTTGCATGGATTCGTCAAACGTCGATCGTTTCGAGTGGTAGGGAATCCGGCCGTCAATGGTGATTCATGGCCTCACAGATATAAACAACTATAACACCGCTTCTATTCGCCGAATGCAAATCTGCGACATAGCAATTTGTAGCTTAAAACACGTCACATCGACCCACCTTATACCGATCTGCGACGAACTTGCATAGTTTTGTCAAACATCGATCGTTTCGAGTGGAAAGCAATCCGGCCGTCAATGGTGATTTATGACCTGACAGATATAAACAACTATAACTCAGCTTCTATTCGTCGAATGCAAATTTGCGACATAGCGATTTGTAGCATAAAACACGACACATCGACCCACTTCATGCCGATCTGTGACGTACTTGTATAGTTTCGTCAAACATCGATCGTTTCGAGTGGTAGGCAATCCGGCCGTCAATGGTGATTCATGGCCTCACAGATATAAACAACAATAACTCCGCTTCTATTCGTCGTATGCAAATCTGCGACATAGCAATTTGTAGCATAAAACACGACACATCGACCCACCTTGTGCCGATCTGCGACGTACTTGTATAGTTTCGTCAAACGGCGATCGTTTCGAGTGGTAGGCAATCCGGTAGTCAATGGCGATTCATGGCCTCACAGATATAAACAACTATAAGTCCGCTTCTATACGTCGTATGCGAATCTGCGACATAGCAATTTGTAGCTTAAAACACGCCCCAACGAACCACCTTATACCGATCTGCGACGAACTTGCATAGTTTCGTCAAACATCGATCGTTTCGAGTGGAAAGCAATCCGGCCGTCAATGGTGATTCATGGCCTCACAGATATAAACAACTATAACTCCGCTTCTATTCGCCGTATGCAAATCTGCGACGTAGCAATTTGTAGCATAAAACACGGCCCAACGACCCACCTTATACCGATCTGCAACGAACTTGATTGGTTTCGTCAAACATCGATCGTTTCGAGTGGAAAGCAAACCGGCCGTCAATGGTGATTCATGGCCTCACAGATATAAACAACTATAACTCCGCTTCTATTCGCCGTATGCAAATCTGCGACGTAGCAATTTGTAGCATAAAACACGGCCCAACGACCCACCTTATACCGATCTGCGACGAACTTGCATAGTTTTGTCAAACATCGATCGTTTCGAGTGGAAAGCAATCCGGCCGTCAATGGTGATTCATGGCCTGACAGATATAAACAACTATAACTCCGCTTCCATTCGTCGAATGCAAATCTGCGACATAGCAATTTTTAGCTTAAAACACGTCACATCGACCCACCTTGTGCCGATCTGCGACGAACTTGCATAGTTTCGTCAAACATCGATCGTTTCGAGTGGTAGGCAATCCGGCCGTCAATGGTGATTCATGGCCTCACGGATATAAACAACTATAACTCTGCTTCTGTTCGTCGTATGCAAATCTGCGACATAGCAATTTGTAGCTTAAAACACGACACATCGACCCACCTCATGCCGATCTGCGACGTACTTGTATAGTTTTGTCAAACGTCGATCGTTTCGAGGGGTAGGCAATCCGGTAGTCAATGGCGATTCATGGCCTCACAGATATAAACAACTATAACACCGCTTCTATTCGCCGAATGCAAATCTGCGACATAGCAATTTGTAGCTTAAAACACGTCACATCGACCCACCTTATACCGATCTGCGACGAACTTGCATAGTTTTGTCAAACATCGATCGTTTCGAGTGGAAAGCAATCCGGCCGTCAATGGTGATTTATGACCTGACAGATATAAACAACTATAACTCAGCTTCTATTCGTCGAATGCAAATTTGCGACATAGCGATTTGTAGCTTAAAACACGACACATCGACCCACTTCATGCCGATCTGTGACGTACTTGTATAGTTTCGTCAAACATCGATCGTTTCGAGTGGTAGGCAATCCGGCCGTCAATGGTGATTCATGGCCTCACAGATATAAACAACAATAACTCCGCTTCTATTCGTCGTATGCAAATCTGCGACATAGCAATTTGTAGCATAAAACACGACACATCGACCCACCTTGTGCCGATCTGCGACGTACTTGTATAGTTTCGTCAAACGGCGATCGTTTCGAGTGGTAGGCAATCCGGTAGTCAATGGCGATTCATGGCCTCACAGATATAAACAACTATAAGTCCGCTTCTATACGTCGTATGCGAATCTGCGACATAGCAATTTGTAGCTTAAAACACGCCCCAACGAACCACCTTATACCGATCTGCGACGAACTTGCATAGTTTCGTCAAACATCGATCGTTTCGAGTGGAAAGCAATCCGGCCGTCAATGGTGATTCATGGCCTCACAGATATAAACAACTATAACTCCGCTTCTATTCGCCGTATGCAAATCTACGACGTAGCAATTTGTAGCATAAAACACGGCCCAACGACCCACCTTATACCGATCTGCAACGAACTTGATTGGTTTCGTCAAACATCGATCGTTTCGAGTGGAAAGCAAACCGGCCGTCAATGGTGATTCATGGCCTCACAGATATAAACAACTATAACTCCGCTTCTATTCGCCGTATGCAAATCTGCGACGTAGCAATTTGTAGCATAAAACACGGCCCAACGACCCACCTTATACCGATCTGCGACGAACTTGCATAGTTTTGTCAAACATCGATCGTTTCGAGTGGAAAGCAATCCGGCCGTCAATGGTGATTCATGGCCTGACAGATATAAACAACTATAACTCCGCTTCTATTCGTCGAATGCAAATCTGCGACATAGCAATTTTTAGCTTAAAACACGTCACATCGACCCACCTTGTGCCGATCTGCGACGAACTTGCATAGTTTCGTCAAACATCGATCGTTTCGAGTGGTAGGCAATCCGGCCGTCAATGGTGATTCATGGCCTCACGGATATAAACAACTATAACTCTGCTTCTTTTCGTCGTATGCAAATCTGCGACATAGCAATTTGTAGCTTAAAACACGACACATCGACCCACCTCATGCCGATCTGCGACGTACTTGTATAGTTTTGTCAAACGTCGATCGTTTCGAGGGGTAGGCAATCCGGTAGTCAATGGCGATTCATGGCCTCACAGATATAAACAACTATAACTCCGCTTCTATTCGTCGAATGCAAATTTGCGACATAGCAATTTGTAGCTTAAAACACGTTACATCGACCCACCTTGTGTCGATCTGCGACGAACTTGCATGGTTTCGTCAAACGTCGATCGTTTCGAGTGGTAGGGAATCCGGCCGTCAATGGTGATTCATGGCCTCACAGATATAAACAACAATAACTCCGCTTCTATTCGTCGTATGCGAATATGCGACATAGTAATTTGTAGCTTAAAACACGTCAGATCGACCCACCTTCTGCCGATCTGCGACGAACTTGCATGGTTTCGTCAAACGTCGATCGTTTCGAGTGGTAGGGAATCCGGCCGTCAATGGTGATTCATGGCCTCACAGATATAAACAACTATAACACCGCTTCTATTCGCCGAATGCAAATCTGCGACATAGCAATTTGTAGCTTAAAACACGTCACATCGACCCACCTTGTGCCGATCTGCGACGAACTTGCATAGTTTCGTCAAACATCGATCGTTTCGAGTGGTAGGCAATCCGGCCGTCAATGGTGATTCATGGCCTCACAGATATAAACAACAATAACTCCGCTTCTATTCGTCGTATGCAAATCTGCGACATAGCAATTTGTAGCATAAAACACGCCCCAACGAACCACCTTATACCGATCTGCGACGAACTTGCATAGTTTTGTCAAACATCGATCGTTTCGAGTGGAAAGCAATCCGGCCGTCAATGGTGATTTATGACCTGACAGATATAAACAACTATAACTCAGCTTCTATTCGTCGAATGCAAATTTGCGACATAGCGATTTGTAGCTTAAAACACGACACATCGACCCACTTCATGCCGATCTGTGACGTACTTGTATAGTTTCGTCAAACATCGATCGTTTCGAGTGGTAGGCAATCCGGCCGTCAATGGTGATTCATGGCCTCACAGATATAAACAACAATAACTCCGCTTCTATTCGTCGTATGCAAATCTGCGACATAGCAATTTGTAGCATGAAACACGACACATCGACCCACCTTGTGCCGATCTGCGACGTACTTGTATAGTTTCGTCAAACGGCGATCGTTTCGAGTGGTAGGCAATCCGGTAGTCAATGGCGATTCATGGCCTCACAGATATAAACAACTATAAGTCCGCTTCTATACGTCGTATGCGAATCTGCGACATAGCAATTTGTAGCTTAAAACACGCCCCAACGAACCACCTTATACCGATCTGCGACGAACTTGCATAGTTTCGTCAAACATCGATCGTTTCGAGTGGAAAGCAATCCGGCCGTCAATGGTGATTCATGGCCTCACAGATATAAACAACTATAACTCCGCTTCTATTCGCCGTATGCAAATCTACGACGTAGCAATTTGTAGCATAAAACACGGCCCAACGACCCACCTTATACCGATCTGCAACGAACTTGATTGGTTTCGTCAAACATCGATCGTTTCGAGTGGTAGGCAATCCGGCCGTCAATGGTGATTCATGGCCTCACAGATATAAACAATAATAACTCCGCTTCTATTCGTCGAATGCAAATCTGCGACATAGCAATTTGTAGCATAAAACACGTCACATCGACCCATCTTGTGCCGATCTGCGACGAACTTGCATAGTTTTGTCAAACATCGATCGTTTCGAGTGGAAAGCAATCCGGCCGTCAATGGTGATTCATGGCCTGACAGATATAAACAACTATAACTCCGCTTCTATTCATCGAATGCAAATCTGCGACATAGCAATTTGTAGCTTAAAACACGTCACATCGACCCACCTTGTGCCGATCTGCGACGAACTTGCATAGTTTCGTCGAACATCGATCGTTTCGAGTGGTAGGGAATCCGGCCGTCAATGGTGATTCATGGCCTCACAGATATAAACAACAATAATTTCGCTTCTGTTCGTCGTATGCAAATCTGCGACATAGCAATTTGTAGCTTAAAACACGACACATCGACACACCTCATGCCGATCTGCGACGTACTTGTATAGTTTTGTCAAACGTCGATCGTTTCGAGGGGTAGGCAATCCGGTAGTCAATGGCGATTCATGGCCTCACAGATATAAAACAACTATAACTCCGCTTCTATTCGTCGAATGCAAATTTGCGACATAGCAATTTGTAGCTTAAAACACGTTACATCGACCCACCTTGTGTCGATCTGCGACGAACTTGCATGGTTTCGTCAAACGTCGATCGTTTCGAGTGGTAGGGAATCCGGCCGTCAATGGTGATTCATGGCCTCACAGATATAAACAACAATAACTCCGCTTCTATTCGTCGTATGCGAATATGCGACATAGTAATTTGTAGCTTAAAACACGTCAGATCGACCCACCTTCTGCCGATCTGCGACGAACTTGCATGGTTTCGTCAAACGTCGATCGTTTCGAGTGGTAGGGAATCCGGCCGTCAATGGTGATTCATGGCCTCACAGATATAAACAACTATAACTCCGCTTCTATTCGTCGAATACAAATCTGCGACATAGCAATTTGTAGCTTAAAACACGTCACATCGACCCACCTTGTGCCGATCTGCGACGAACTTGCATAGTTTCGTCAAACATCGATCGTTTCGAGTGGTAGGCAATCCGGCCGTCAATGGTGATTCATGGCCTCACAGATATAAACAACAATAACTCCGCTTCTATTCGTCGTATGCAAATCTGCGACATAGCAATTTGTAGCATAAAACACGCCCCAACGAACCACCTTATACCGATCTGCGACGAACTTGCATAGTTTTGTCAAACATTGATCGTTTCGAGTGGAAAGCAATCCGGCCGTCAATGGTGATTTATGACCTGACAGATATAAACAACTATAACTCAGCTTCTATTCGTCGTATGCAAATCTGCGACATAGCAATTTGTAGCATAAAACACGACACATCGACCCACCTTGTGCCGATCTGCGACGTACTTGTATAGTTTCGTCAAACGGCGATCGTTTCGAGTGGTAGGCAATCCGGTAGTCAATGGCGATTCATGGCCTCACAGATATAAACAACTATAAGTCCGCTTCTATACGTCGTATGCGAATCTGCGACATAGCAATTTGTAGCTTAAAACACGCCCCAACGAACCACCTTATACCGATCTGCGACGAACTTGCATAGTTTCGTCAAACATCGATCGTTTCGAGTGGAAAGCAATCCGGCCGTCAATGGTGATTCATGGCCTCACAGATATAAACAACTATAACTCCGCTTCTATTCGCCGTATGCAAATCTACGACGTAGCAATTTGTAGCATAAAACACGGCCCAACGACCCACCTTATACCGATCTGCAACGAACTTGATTGGTTTCGTCAAACATCGATCGTTTCGAGTGGTAGGCAATCCGGCCGTCAATGGTGATTCATGGCCTCACAGATATAAACAATAATAACTCCGCTTCTATTCGTCGAATGCAAATCTGCGACATAGCAATTTGTAGCATAAAACACGTCACATCGACCCATCTTGTGCCGATCTGCGACGAACTTGCATAGTTTAGTCAAACATCGATCGTTTCGAGTGGTAGGCAATCCGGCCGTCAATGGTGATTCATGGCCTGACAGATATAAACAACTATAACTCCGCTTCTATTCATCGAATGCAAATCTGCGACATAGCAATTTGTAGCTTAAAACACGTCACATCGACCCACCTTGTGCCGATCTGCGACGAACTTGCATAGTTTCGTCGAACATCGATCGTTTCGAGTGGTAGGGAATCCGGCCGTCAATGGTGATTCATGGCCTCACAGATATAAACAACAATAATTTCGCTTCTGTTCGTCGTATGCAAATCTGCGACATAGCAATTTGTAGCTTAAAACACGACACATCGACACACCTCATGCCGATCTGCGACGTACTTGTATAGTTTTGTCAAACGTCGATCGTTTCGAGGGGTAGGCAATCCGGTAGTCAATGGCGATTCATGGCCTCACAGATATAAACAACTATAACTCCGCTTCTATTCGTCGAATGCAAATTTGCGACATAGCAATTTGTAGCTTAAAACACGTTACATCGACCCACCTTGTGTCGATCTGCGACGAACTTGCATGGTTTCGTCAAACGTCGATCGTTTCGAGTGGTAGGGAATCCGGCCGTCAATGGTGATTCATGGCCTCACAGATATAAACAACAATAACTCCGCTTCTATTCGTCGTATGCGAATATGCGACATAGTAATTTGTAGCTTAAAACACGTCAGATCGACCCACCTTCTGCCGATCTGCGACGAACTTGCATGGTTTCGTCAAACGTCGATCGTTTCGAGTGGTAGGGAATCCGGCCGTCAATGGTGATTCATGGCCTCACAGATATAAACAACTATAACTCCGCTTCTATTCGTCGAATACAAATCTGCGACATAGCAATTTGTAGCTTAAAACACGTCACATCGACCCACCTTGTGCCGATCTGCGACGAACTTGCATAGTTTCGTCAAACATCGATCGTTTCGAGTGGTAGGCAATCCGGCCATCAATGGTGATTCATGGCCTCACAGATATAAACAACAATAACTCCGCTTCTATTCGTCGTATGCAAATCTGCGACATAGCAATTTATAGCATAAAACACGCCCCAACGAACCACCTTATACCGATCTGCGACGAACTTGCATAGTTTTGTCAAACATCGATCGTTTCGAGTGGAAAGCAATCCGGCCGTCAATGGTGATTCATGACCTGACAGATATAAACAACTATAACTCAGCTTCTATTCGTCGAATGCAAATTTGCGACATAGCGATTTGTAGCTTAAAACACGACACATCGACCCACTTCATGCCGATCTGTGACGTACTTGTATAGATTCGTCAAACATCGATCGTTTCGAGTGGTAGGGAATCCGGCCGTCGATGGTGATTCATGGCCTCACAGATATAAACAACAATAACTCCGCTTCTATTCGTCGTATGCGAATCTGCGACATAGCAATTTGTAGCTTAAAACACGACACATCGACCCACCTCATGCCGATCTGCGACGTACTTGTATAGTTTCGTCAAACGGCGATCGTTTCGAGTGGTAGGCAATCCGGTAGTCAATGGCGATTCATGGCCTCACAGATATAAACAACTATAAGTCCGCTTCTATACGTCGTATGCGAATCTGCGACATAGCAATTTGTAGCTTAAAACACGCCCCAACGAACCACCTTATACCGATCTGCGACGAACTTGCATAGTTTCGTCAAACATCGATCGTTTCGAGTGGAAAGCAATCCGGCCGTCAATGGTGATTCATGGCCTCACAGATATAAACAACTATTACTCCGCTTCTATTCGCCGTATGCAAATCTGCGACGTAGCAATTTGTAGCATAAAACACGGCCCAACGACCCACCTTATACCGATCTGCTACGAACTTGCATAGTTTTGTCAAACATCGATCGTTTCGAGTGGAAAGCAATCCGGCCGTCAATGGTGATTCATGGCCTGACAGATATAAACAACTATAACTCTTCTTCCATTCGTCGAATGCAAATCTGCGACATAGAAATTTTTAGCTTAAAACACGTCACATCGACCCACCTTGTGCCGATCTGCGACGAACTTGCATAGTTTCGTCAAACATCGATCGTTTCGAGTGGTAGGCAATCCGGCCGTCAATGGTGATTCATGGCCTCACAGATATAAACAACAATAACTCCGCTTCTATTCGTCGTATGCGAATATGCGACATAGCAATTTGTAGCTTAAAACACGTCACATCGACCCACCTTCTGCCGATCTGCGACGAACTTGCATGGTTTCGTCAAACGTCGATCGTTTCGAGTGGAAAGCAATCCGGCCGTTAATGGTGATTCATGGCCTGACAGATATAAACAACTATAACTCCGCTTCCATTCGTCGAATACAAATCTGCGACATAGCAATTTGTAGCTTAAAACACGTCACATCGACCCACCTTGTGCTGATCTGCGACGAACTTGCATGGTTTCGTCAAACATCGATCGTTTCGAGTGGTAGGGACTCCGGCCGTCAATGGTGATTCATGGCCTCACAGATATAAACAACAATAACTCCGTTTCTATTCGTCGTATGCGAATCTGCGACATAGCAATTTGTAGCTTAAAACACGACACATCGACACACCTCATGCCGATCTGCGACGTACTTGTATAGTTTCGTCAAACGTCGATCGTTTCGAGTGGTAGGCAATCCGGTAGTCAATGGCGATTCATGGCCTCACAGATATAAACAACTATAAGTCCGCTTTTATACGTCGTATGCGAATCTGCGACATAGCAATTTGTAGCTTAAAACACGCCCCAACGAACCACCTTATACCGATCTGCGACGAACTTGCATAGGTTCGTCAAACATCGATCGTTTCGAGTGGAAAGCAAACCGGCCGTCAATGGTGATTCATGGCCTCACAGATATAAACAACTATAACTCCGCTTCTATTCGCCGTATGCAAATCTGCGACGTAGCAATTTGTAGCATAAAACACGGCCCAACGACCCACCTTATACCGATCTGCGACGAACTTGCATAGTTTTGTCAAACATCGATCGTTTCGAGTGGAAAGCAATCCGGCCGTCAATGGTGATTCATGGCCTGACAGATATAAACAACTATAACTCCGCTTCCATTCGTCGAATGCAAATCTGCGACATAGCAATTTTTAGCTTAAAACACGTCACATCGACCCACCTTGTGCCGATCTGCGACGAACTTGCATAGTTTCGTCAAACATCGATCGTTTCGAGTGGTAGGCAATCCGGCCGTCAATGGTGATTCATGGCCTCACGGATATAAACAACTATAACTCTGCTTCTGTTCGTCGTATGCAAATCTGCGACATAGCAATTTGTAGCTTAAAACACGACACATCGACCCACCTCATGCCGATCTGCGACGTACTTGTATAGTTTTGTCAAACGTCGATCGTTTCGAGGGGTAGGCAATCCGGTAGTCAATGGCGATTCATGGCCTCACAGATATAAACAACTATAACTCCGCTTCTATTCGTCGAATGCAAATTTGCGACATAGCAATTTGTAGCTTAAAACACGTTACATCGACCCACCTTGTGTCGATCTGCGACGAACTTGCATGGTTTCGTCAAACGTCGATCGTTTCGAGTGGTAGGGAATCCGGCCGTCAATGGTGATTCATGGCCTCACAGATATAAACAACAATAACTCCGCTTCTATTCGTCGTATGCGAATATGCGACATAGTAATTTGTAGCTTAAAACACGTCAGATCGACCCACCTTCTGCCGATCTGCGACGAACTTGCATGGTTTCGTCAAACGTCGATCGTTTCGAGTGGTAGGGAATCCGGCCGTCAATGGTGATTCATGGCCTCACAGATATAAACAACAATAACTCCGCTTCTATTCGTCGTATGCAAATCTGCGACATAGCAATTTGTAGCATAAAACACGACACATCGACCCACCTTGTGCCGATCTGCGACGTACTTGTATAGTTTCGTCAAACGGCGATCGTTTCGAGTGGTAGGCAATCCGGTAGTCAATGGCGATTCATGGCCTCACAGATATAAACAACTATAAGTCCGCTTCTATACGTCGTATGCGAATCTGCGACATAGCAATTTGTAGCTTAAAACACGCCCCAACGAACCACCTTATACCGATCTGCGACGAACTTGCATAGTTTCGTCAAACATCGATCGTTTCGAGTGGAAAGCAATCCGGCCGTCAATGGTGATTCATGGCCTCACAGATATAAACAACTATAACTCCGCTTCTATTCGCCGTATGCAAATCTACGACGTAGCAATTTGTAGCATAAAACACGGCCCAACGACCCACCTTATACCGATCTGCAACGAACTTGATTGGTTTCGTCAAACATCGATCGTTTCGAGTGGTAGGCAATCCGGCCGTCAATGGTGATTCATGGCCTCACAGATATAAACAATAATAACTCCGCTTCTATTCGTCGAATGCAAATCTGCGACATAGCAATTTGTAGCATAAAACACGTCACATCGACCCATCTTGTGCCGATCTGCGACGAACTTGCATAGTTTTGTCAAACATCGATCGTTTCGAGTGGAAAGCAATCCGGCCGTCAATGGTGATTCATGGCCTGACAGATATAAACAACTATAACTCCGCTTCTATTCATCGAATGCAAATCTGCGACATAGCAATTTGTAGCTTAAAACACGTCACATCGACCCACCTTGTGCCGATCTGCGACGAACTTGCATAGTTTCGTCGAACATCGATCGTTTCGAGTGGTAGGGAATCCGGCCGTCAATGGTGATTCATGGCCTCACAGATATAAACAACAATAATTTCGCTTCTGTTCGTCGTATGCAAATCTGCGACATAGCAATTTGTAGCTTAAAACACGACACATCGACACACCTCATGCCGATCTGCGACGTACTTGTATAGTTTTGTCAAACGTCGATCGTTTCGAGGGGTAGGCAATCCGGTAGTCAATGGCGATTCATGGCCTCACAGATATAAACAACTATAACTCCGCTTCTATTCGTCGAATGCAAATTTGCGACATAGCAATTTGTAGCTTAAAACACGTAACATCGACCCACCTTGTGTCGATCTGCGACGAACTTGCATGGTTTCGTCAAACGTCGATCGTTTCGAGTGGTAGGGAATCCGGCCGTCAATGGTGATTCATGGCCTCACAGATATAAACAACAATAACTCCGCTTCTATTCGTCGTATGCGAATATGCGACATAGTAATTTGTAGCTTAAAACACGTCAGATCGACCCACCTTCTGCCGATCTGCGACGAACTTGCATGGTTTCGTCAAACGTCGATCGTTTCGAGTGGTAGGGAATCCGGCCGTCAATGGTGATTCATGGCCTCACAGATATAAACAACTATAACTCCGCTTCTATTCGTCGAATACAAATCTGCGACATAGCAATTTGTAGCTTAAAACACGTCACATCGACCCACCTTGTGCCGATCTGCGACGAGCTTGCATAGTTTCGTCAAACATCGATCGTTTCGAGTGGTAGGCAATCCGGCCATCAATGGTGATTCATGGCCTCACAGATATAAACAACAATAACTCCGCTTCTATTCGTCGTATGCAAATCTGCGACATAGCAATTTGTAGCATAAAACACGCCCCAACGAACCACCTTATACCGATCTGCGACGATCTTGCATAGTTTTGTCAAACATCGATCGTTTCGAGTGGAAAGCAATCCGGCCGTCAATGGTGATTCATGGCCTCACAGATATAAACAACTATTACTCCGCTTCTATTCGCCGTATGCAAATCTGCGACGTAGCAATTTGTAGCATAAAACACGGCCCAACGACCCACCTTATACCGATCTGCTACGAACTTGCATAGTTTTGTCAAACATCGATCGTTTCGAGTGGAAAGCAATCCGGCCGTCAATGGTGATTCATGGCCTGACAGATATAAACAACTATAACTCTTCTTCCATTCGTCGAATGCAAATCTGCGACATAGAAATTTTTAGCTTAAAACACGTCACATCGACCCACCTTGTGCCGATCTGCGACGAACTTGCATAGTTTCGTCAAACATCGATCGTTTCGAGTGGTAGGCAATCCGGCCGTCAATGGTGATTCATGGCCTCACAGATATAAACAACAATAACTCCGCTTCTATTCGTCGTATGCGAATATGCGACATAGCAATTTGTAGCTTAAAACACGTCACATCGACCCACCTTCTGCCGATCTGCGACGAACTTGCATGGTTTCGTCAAACTTCGATCGTTTCGAGTGGTGGGGAATCCGGCCGTCAATGGTGATTCATGGCCTCACAGATATAAACAACAATAACTCCGCTTCTATTCGTCGTATGCAAATCTGCGACATAGCAATTTGTAGCATAAAACACGGCCCAACGACCCACCTTATACCGATCTGCTACGAACTTGCATAGTTTTGTCAAACATCGATCGTTTCGAGTGGAAAGCAATCCGGCCGTCAATGGTGATTCATGGCCTGACAGATATAAACAACTATAACTCTTCTTCCATTCGTCGAATGCAAATCTGCGACATAGAAATTTTTAGCTTAAAACACGTCACATCGACCCACCTTGTGCCGATCTGCGACGAACTTGCATAGTTTCGTCAAACATCGATCGTTTCGAGTGGTAGGCAATCCGGCCGTCAATGGTGATTCATGGCCTCACAGATATAAACAACAATAACTCCGCTTCTATTCGTCGTATGCGAATATGCGACATAGCAATTTGTAGCTTAAAACACGTCACATCGACCCACCTTCTGCCGATCTGCGACGAACTTGCATGGTTTCGTCAAACGTCGATCGTTTCGAGTGGAAAGCAATCCGGCCGTTAATGGTGATTCATGGCCTGACAGATATAAACAACTATAACTCCGCTTCCATTCGTCGAATACAAATCTGCGACATAGCAATTTGTAGCTTAAAACACGTCACATCGACCCACCTTGTGCTGATCTGCGACGAACTTGCATGGTTTCGTCAAACATCGATCGTTTCGAGTGGTAGGGACTCCGGCCGTCAATGGTGATTCATGGCCTCACAGATATAAACAACAATAACTCCGTTTCTATTCGTCGTATGCGAATCTGCGACATAGCAATTTGTAGCTTAAAACACGACACATCGACACACCTCATGCCGATCTGCGACGTACTTGTATAGTTTCGTCAAACGTCGATCGTTTCGAGTGGTAGGCAATCCGGTAGTCAATGGCGATTCATGGCCTCACAGATATAAACAACTATAAGTCCGCTTTTATACGTCGTATGCGAATCTGCGACATAGCAATTTGTAGCTTAAAACACGCCCCAACGAACCACCTTATACCGATCTGCGACGAACTTGCATAGGTTCGTCAAACATCGATCGTTTCGAGTGGAAAGCAAACCGGCCGTCAATGGTGATTCATGGCCTCACAGATATAAACAACTATAACTCCGCTTCTATTCGCCGTATGCAAATCTGCGACGTAGCAATTTGTAGCATAAAACACGGCCCAACGACCCACCTTATACCGATCTGCGACGAACTTGCATAGTTTTGTCAAACATCGATCGTTTCGAGTGGAAAGCAATCCGGCCGTCAATGGTGATTCATGGCCTGACAGATATAAACAACTATAACTCCGCTTCCATTCGTCGAATGCAAATCTGCGACATAGCAATTTTTAGCTTAAAACACGTCACATCGACCCACCTTGTGCCGATCTGCGACGAACTTGCATAGTTTCGTCAAACATCGATCGTTTCGAGTGGTAGGCAATCCGGCCGTCAATGGTGATTCATGGCCTCACGGATATAAACAACTATAACTCTGCTTCTGTTCGTCGTATGCAAATCTGCGACATAGCAATTTGTAGCTTAAAACACGACACATCGACCCACCTCATGCCGATCTGCGACGTACTTGTATAGTTTTGTCAAACGTCGATCGTTTCGAGGGGTAGGCAATCCGGTAGTCAATGGCGATTCATGGCCTCACAGATATAAACAACTATAACTCCGCTTCTATTCGTCGAATGCAAATTTGCGACATAGCAATTTGTAGCTTAAAACACGTTACATCGACCCACCTTGTGTCGATCTGCGACGAACTTGCATGGTTTCGTCAAACGTCGATCGTTTCGAGTGGTAGGGAATCCGGCCGTCAATGGTGATTCATGGCCTCACAGATATAAACAACAATAACTCCGCTTCTATTCGTCGTATGCGAATATGCGACATAGTAATTTGTAGCTTAAAACACGTCAGATCGACCCACCTTCTGCCGATCTGCGACGAACTTGCATGGTTTCGTCAAACGTCGATCGTTTCGAGTGGTAGGGAATCCGGCCGTCAATGGTGATTCATGGCCTCACAGATATAAACAACAATAACTCCGCTTCTATTCGTCGTATGCAAATCTGCGACATAGCAATTTGTAGCATAAAACACGACACATCGACCCACCTTGTGCCGATCTGCGACGTACTTGTATAGTTTCGTCAAACGGCGATCGTTTCGAGTGGTAGGCAATCCGGTAGTCAATGGCGATTCATGGCCTCACAGATATAAACAACTATAAGTCCGCTTCTATACGTCGTATGCGAATCTGCGACATAGCAATTTGTAGCTTAAAACACGCCCCAACGAACCACCTTATACCGATCTGCGACGAACTTGCATAGTTTCGTCAAACATCGATCGTTTCGAGTGGAAAGCAATCCGGCCGTCAATGGTGATTCATGGCCTCACAGATATAAACAACTATAACTCCGCTTCTATTCGCCGTATGCAAATCTACGACGTAGCAATTTGTAGCATAAAACACGGCCCAACGACCCACCTTATACCGATCTGCAACGAACTTGATTGGTTTCGTCAAACATCGATCGTTTCGAGTGGTAGGCAATCCGGCCGTCAATGGTGATTCATGGCCTCACAGATATAAACAATAATAACTCCGCTTCTATTCGTCGAATGCAAATCTGCGACATAGCAATTTGTAGCATAAAACACGTCACATCGACCCATCTTGTGCCGATCTGCGACGAACTTGCATAGTTTTGTCAAACATCGATCGTTTCGAGTGGAAAGCAATCCGGCCGTCAATGGTGATTCATGGCCTGACAGATATAAACAACTATAACTCCGCTTCTATTCATCGAATGCAAATCTGCGACATAGCAATTTGTAGCTTAAAACACGTCACATCGACCCACCTTGTGCCGATCTGCGACGAACTTGCATAGTTTCGTCGAACATCGATCGTTTCGAGTGGTAGGGAATCCGGCCGTCAATGGTGATTCATGGCCTCACAGATATAAACAACAATAATTTCGCTTCTGTTCGTCGTATGCAAATCTGCGACATAGCAATTTGTAGCTTAAAACACGACACATCGACACACCTCATGCCGATCTGCGACGTACTTGTATAGTTTTGTCAAACGTCGATCGTTTCGAGGGGTAGGCAATCCGGTAGTCAATGGCGATTCATGGCCTCACAGATATAAACAACTATAACTCCGCTTCTATTCGTCGAATGCAAATTTGCGACATAGCAATTTGTAGCTTAAAACACGTTACATCGACCCACCTTGTGTCGATCTGCGACGAACTTGCATGGTTTCGTCAAACGTCGATCGTTTCGAGTGGTAGGGAATCCGGCCGTCAATGGTGATTCATGGCCTCACAGATATAAACAACAATAACTCCGCTTCTATTCGTCGTATGCGAATATGCGACATAGTAATTTGTAGCTTAAAACACGTCAGATCGACCCACCTTCTGCCGATCTGCGACGAACTTGCATGGTTTCGTCAAACGTCGATCGTTTCGAGTGGTAGGGAATCCGGCCGTCAATGGTGATTCATGGCCTCACAGATATAAACAACTATAACTCCGCTTCTATTCGTCGAATACAAATCTGCGACATAGCAATTTGTAGCTTAAAACACGTCACATCGACCCACCTTGTGCCGATCTGCGACGAGCTTGCATAGTTTCGTCAAACATCGATCGTTTCGAGTGGTAGGCAATCCGGCCATCAATGGTGATTCATGGCCTCACAGATATAAACAACAATAACTCCGCTTCTATTCGTCGTATGCAAATCTGCGACATAGCAATTTGTAGCATAAAACACGCCCCAACGAACCACCTTATACCGATCTGCGACGAACTTGCATAGTTTTGTCAAACATCGATCGTTTCGAGTGGAAAGCAATCCGGCCGTCAATGGTGATTCATGGCCTCACAGATATAAACAACTATTACTCCGCTTCTATTCGCCGTATGCAAATCTGCGACGTAGCAATTTGTAGCATAAAACACGGCCCAACGACCCACCTTATACCGATCTGCTACGAACTTGCATAGTTTTGTCAAACATCGATCGTTTCGAGTGGAAAGCAATCCGGCCGTCAATGGTGATTCATGGCCTGACAGATATAAACAACTATAACTCTTCTTCCATTCGTCGAATGCAAATCTGCGACATAGAAATTTTTAGCTTAAAACACGTCACATCGACCCACCTTGTGCCGATCTGCGACGAACTTGCATAGTTTCGTCAAACATCGATCGTTTCGAGTGGTAGGCAATCCGGCCGTCAATGGTGATTCATGGCCTCACAGATATAAACAACAATAACTCCGCTTCTATTCGTCGTATGCGAATATGCGACATAGCAATTTGTAGCTTAAAACACGTCACATCGACCCACCTTCTGCCGATCTGCGACGAACTTGCATGGTTTCGTCAAACTTCGATCGTTTCGAGTGGTGGGGAATCCGGCCGTCAATGGTGATTCATGGCCTCACAGATATAAACAACAATAACTCCGCTTCTATTCGTCGTATGCAAATCTGCGACATAGCAATTTGTAGCATAAAACACGCCCCAACTAACCACCTTATACCGATCTGCGACGAACTTGCATAGTTTTGTCAAACATCGATCGTTTCCAGTGGAAAGCAATCCGGTGTCAATGATGATTCATGGCCTGACAGATATAAACAACTATAACTCAGCTTCTATTCGTCGAATGCAAATTTGCGACATAGCGATTTGTAGCTTAAAACACGACCCAACGACCCACCTTTTACCGATCTGCGACGAACTTGCATAGTTTCGTCAAACATCGATCGTTTCGAGTGGTAAGCAATCCGTCCGTCAATGGTGATTCATGGCCTCACAGATATAAACCACTGTAACTCCGCTTCTATTAGTCGCATGCGAATCTGCGACCTAGCAATTTGTAGCTTAAAACACGCCCCGATGAAGCACCTTATACCGATCTGTGATGAACTTGCATAGTTTCGTCAAACATCGATCGATTCTAGTGGAAAGCAATCCGGATGTCAATGGTGATTCATGGCCTCACAGATATAAACAACTATAACTCCGCTTCTATTCGTCGAATGCAAATCTGCGACATAGCTATTTGTAGCTTAAAACATGGCCCAACGACCCACATTATACCGATCTGCGACGAACTTGCATAGTTTCGTCAAACGTCGATCGTTTCGGGTGGTAGGCAATCCGGCCGCCAATGGTGATTCATGGCCTCACAGATATAGACAACAATAACTCGGCTTCTATTTGTCGTATGCGAATCTGCGACATAGCAATTTGTAGCTCAAAACACGCCCCAACGAACCACCTGATATTGATCTGCGACGAACTTGCATAGTTTTGTCAAACATCGATCGTTTCTAGTGGAAAGCAATCCGGCCGTCAATGGTGATTCATGGCCTGACAGATATAAACAACTATAACTCAGCTTCTATTCGTCGAATGCAAATTTGCGACATAGCGATTTGTAGCTTAAAACACGACCCAACGACCCACCTTTTACCGATCTGCGACGAACTTGCATAGTTTCGTCAAACATCGATCGTTTCGAGTGGTAAGCAATCCGTCCGTCAATGGTGATTCATGGCCTCACAGATATAAACAACAATAACTCCGCTTCTATTCGTCGAATGCAAATCTGCGACATAGCTATTTGTAGCTTAAAACATGGCCCAACGACCCACATTATACCGATCTGCAACGAACTTGCATAGTTTCGTCAAACATCGATGGTTTCGAGTGGTAGGCAATCCGGCCGTCAATGGTGATTCATGGCCTCACAGATATAAACAACAATAACTCCGCTTCTATTCGTCGAATGCAAATCTGCGACATAGCTATTTGTAGCTTAAAACATGGCCCAACGACCCACATTATACCGATCTGCGACGAACTTGCATAGTTTCGTCAAACGTCGATCGTTTCGAGTGGTAGGCAATCCGGCCGCCAATGGTGATTCATGGCCTCACAGATATAGACAACAATAACTCGGCTTCTATTCGTCGCATGCGAATCTGCGACATAGCAATTTGTAGCTCAAAACACGCCCCAACGAACCACCTGATATTGATCTGCGACGAACTTGCATAGTTTTGTCAAACATCGATCGTTTCTAGTGGAAAGCAATCCGGCCGTCAATGGTGATTCATGGCCTCACAGATATAAATATCGATAACTCCGCTTCTATTCGTCGTATGCGAATCTGCGACATAGCGATTTGTAGCTTAAAACATGGCCCAACGACCCACCTTATACCGATCTGCGACGAACTTGCATAGTTTTGTCAAACATCGATTGTTCCGAGTGGAAAGCAATCCGGCCGGCAATGGTGATTCATGGCCTGACAGATATAAACAACTATAACTCCGCTTCTATTCGTCGAATGCAAATCTGCGACATAGCAATTTGTAGCTTAAAACACGTCACATCGACCCACCTTGTGCCGATCTGCGACGAACTTGCATAGTTTCGTCAAACATCGATCGTTTCGAGTGGTAGGCAATCCGGCCGTCAATGGTGATTCATGGCCTCACAGATATAAACATCAATAACTCCGCTTCTATTCGTCGTATGCGAATCTGCGACAATGCAATTTTTAGCTTAAAACACGTCCCAACGAACCACCTTATACCGATCTGCGACGAACTTGCATAGTTTTGTCAAATATCGATCGTTTCGAGTGGAAAGCAATCCGGCCGTCAATGGTGATTCATGGCCTCACAGATATAAACAACAATAACTCCGCTTCTATTCGTCGGATGCAAATCTGCGACATAGCAATTTGTAGCTAAAAACACGTCACATCGACCCACCTTGTGCTGATCTGGGATGAACTTGCATAGTTTCGTCAAACATCGATCGTTTCGAGTGGAAAGCAATCCGGCCGTCAATGGTGATTCATGGCCTCACAGATATAAACAACAATAACTCCGCTTCTATTCGTCGAATGCAAATCTGCGACATAGCAATTTGTAGCTTAAAACACGACACATCGACACACCTCATGCCGATCTGCGACGTACTTGTATAGTTTTGTCAAACGTCGATCGTTTCGAGGGGTAGGCAATCCGGTAGTCAATGGCGATTCATGGCCTCACAGATATAAACAACTATAACTCCGCTTCTATTCGTCGAATGCAAATTTGCGACATAGCAATTTGTAGCTTAAAACACGTTACATCGACCCACCTTGTGTCGATCTGCGACGAACTTGCATGGTTTCGTCAAACGTCGATCGTTTCGAGTGGTAGGGAATCCGGCCGTCAATGGTGATTCATGGCCTCACAGATATAAACAACAATAACTCCGCTTCTATTCGTCGTATGCGAATATGCGACATAGTAATTTGTAGCTTAAAACACGTCAGATCGACCCACCTTCTGCCGATCTGCGACGAACTTGCATGGTTTCGTCAAACGTCGATCGTTTCGAGTGGTAGGGAATCCGGCCGTCAATGGTGATTCATGGCCTCACAGATATAAACAACTATAACTCCGCTTCTATTCGTCGAATACAAATCTGCGACATAGCAATTTGTAGCTTAAAACACGTCACATCGACCCACCTTGTGCCGATCTGCGACGAACTTGCATAGTTTCGTCAAACATCGATCGTTTCGAGTGGTAGGCAATCCGGCCATCAATGGTGATTCATGGCCTCACAGATATAAACAACAATAACTCCGCTTCTATTCGTCGTATGCAAATCTGCGACAGAGCAATTTGTAGCATAAAACACGCCCCAACGAACCACCTTATACCGATCTGCGACGAACTTGCATAGTTTTGTCAAACATCGATCGTTTCGAGTGGAAAGCAATCCGGCCGTCAATGGTGATTCATGACCTGACAGATATAAACAACTATAACTCAGCTTCTATTCGTCGAATGCAAATTTGCGACATAGCGATTTGTAGCTTAAAACACGACACATCGACCCACTTCATGCCGATCTGTGACGTACTTGTATAGATTCGTCAAACATCGATCGTTTCGAGTGGTAGGGAATCCGGCCGTCGATGGTGATTCATGGCCTCACAGATATAAACAACAATAACTCCGCTTCTATTCGTCGTATGCGAATCTGCGACATAGCAATTTGTAGCTTAAAACACGACACATCGACCCACCTCATGCCGATCTGCGACGTACTTGTATAGTTTCGTCAAACGGCGATCGTTTCGAGTGGTAGGCAATCCGGTAGTCAATGGCGATTCATGGCCTCACAGATATAAACAACTATAAGTCCGCTTCTATACGTCGTATGCGAATCTGCGACATAGCAATTTGTAGCTTAAAACACGTCACATCGACCCACCTTGTGCCGATCTGCGACGAACTTGCATAGTTTCGTCAAACATCGATCGTTTCGAGTGGAAAGCAATCCGGCCGTCAATGGTGATTCATGGCCTCACAGATATAAACAACTATTACTCCGCTTCTATTCGCCGTATGCAAATCTGCGACGTAGCAATTTGTAGCATAAAACACGGCCCAACGACCCACCTTATACCGATCTGCTACGAACTTGCATAGTTTTGTCAAACATCGATCGTTTCGAGTGGAAAGCAATCCGGCCGTCAATGGTGATTCATGGCCTGACAGATATAAACAACTATAACTCTTCTTCCATTCGTCGAATGCAAATCTGCGACATAGAAATTTTTAGCTTAAAACACGTCACATCGACCCACCTTGTGCCGATCTGCGACGAACTTGCATAGTTTCGTCAAACATCGATCGTTTCGAGTGGTAGGCAATCCGGCCGTCAATGGTGATTCATGGCCTCACAGATATAAACAACAATAACTCCGCTTCTATTCGTCGTATGCGAATAGGCGACATAGCAATTTGTAGCTTAAAACACGTCACATCGACCCACCTTCTCCCGATCTCCGACGAACTTGCATGGTTTCGTCAAACTTCGATCGTTTCGAGTGGTGTGGAATCCGGCCGTCAATGGTGATTCATGGCCTCACAGATATAAACAACAATAACTCCGCTTCTATTCGTCGTATGCAAATCTGCGACATAGCAATTTGTAGCATAAAACACGCCCCAACTAACCACCTTATACCGATCTGCGACGAACTTGCATAGTTTTGTCAAACATCGATCGTTTCCAGTGGAAAGCAATCCGGCCGTCAATGATGATTCATGGCCTGACAGATATAAACAACTATAACTCAGCTTCTATTCGTCGAATGCAAATTTGCGACATAGCGATTTGTAGCTTAAAACACGACCCAACGACCCACCTTTTACCGATCTGCGACGAACTTGCATAGTTTCGTCAAACATCGATCGTTTCGAGTGGTAAGCAATCCGTCCGTCAATGGTGATTCATGGCCTCACAGATATAAACCACTGTAACTCCGCTTCTATTAGTCGCATGCGAATCTGCGACCTAGCAATTTGTAGCTTAAAACACGCCCCGATGAAGCACCTTATACCGATCTGTGATGAACTTGCATAGTTTCGTCAAACATCGATCGATTCTAGTGGAAAGCAATCCGGCCGTCAATGGTGATTCATGGCCTCACAGATATAAACAACTATAACTCCGCTTCTATTCGTCGAATGCAAATCTGCGACATAGCTATTTGTAGCTTAAAACATGGCCCAACGACCCACATTATACCGATCTGCGACGAACTTGCATAGTTTCGTCAAACGTCGATCGTTTCGGGTGGTAGGCAATCCGGCCGCCAATGGTGATTCATGGCCTCACAGATATAGACAACAATAACTCGGCTTCTATTTGTCGTATGCGAATCTGCGACATAGCAATTTGTAGCTCAAAACACGCCCCAACGAACCACCTGATATTGATCTGCGACGAACTTGCATAGTTTTGTCAAACATCGATCGTTTCTAGTGGAAAGCAATCCGGCCGTCAATGGTGATTCATGGCCTGACAGATATAAACAACTATAACTCAGCTTCTATTCGTCGAATGCAAATTTGCGACATAGCGATTTGTAGCTTAAAACACGACCCAACGACCCACCTTTTACCGATCTGCGACGAACTTGCATAGTTTCGTCAAACATCGATCGTTTCGAGTGGTAAGCAATCCGTCCGTCAATGGTGATTCATGGCCTCACAGATATAAACAACAATAACTCCGCTTCTATTCGTCGAATGCAAATCTGCGACATAGCTATTTGTAGCTTAAAACATGGCCCAACGACCCACATTATACCGATCTGCAACGAACTTGCATAGTTTCGTCAAACATCGATGGTTTCGAGTGGTAGGCAATCCGGCCGTCAATGGTGATTCATGGCCTCACAGATATAAACAACAATAACTCCGCTTCTATTCGTCGTATGCGAATCTGCGACAATGCAATTTTTAGCTTAAAACACGTCCCAACGAACCACCTTATACCGATCTGCGACGAACTTGCATAGTTTTGTCAAATATCGATCGTTTCGAGTGGAAAGCAATCCGGCCGTCAATGGTGATTCATGGCCTCACAGATATAAACAACAATAACTCCGCTTCTATTCGTCGGATGCAAATCTGCGACATAGCAATTTGTAGCTAAAAACACGTCACATCGACCCACCTTGTGCTGATCTGGGATGAACTTGCATAGTTTCGTCAAACATCGATCGTTTCGAGTGGAAAGCAATCCGGCCGTCAATGGTGATTCATGGCCTCACAGATATAAACAACAATAACTCCGCTTCTATTCGTCGAATGCAAATCTGCGACATAGCAATTTGTAGCTTAAAACACGTCACATTGACCCACCTTGTGCCGATCTGCGACGAACTTGCATAGTTTCGTCAAGCATCGATCGTTTCGAGTGGTAGGGAATCCGGCCGTCAATTGTGATTCATGGCCTCACGGATATAAACAACAATAACTCCGCTTCTATACGTCGTATGCAAATCTGCGACATAGCAATTTGTAGCATAAAACACGACCCAACGACCCACCTTTTACCGATCTGCGACGAACTTGCATAGTTTCGTCAAACATCGATCGTTTCGGGTGGTAGGCAATCCGGCCGTCAATGGTGATTCACGGCCAGACAGATATAAACAACTATAACTCCGCTCCTATTCGTCGAATGCAAATCTGCGACATAGCAATTTGTAGCATAAAACACGTCATATCGACCCACCCTGTGCCGATCAGCGACGAACTTGCATGGTCTCGTCAAACGTCGATCGTTTCGAGTGGTAGGGAATCCGGCCGTCAATGGTGATTCATGGCCTCACAGATATAAACAACAATAACTCCGCTTCTATTCGTCGTATGCGAATCTGCGACATAGCAATTTTTAGCTTAAAACACGCCCCTACGAAGCACCATATACCGATCTGCGACGAACTTGCATAGTTTCGTCAAACATCGATCGTTTCGAGTGGAAAGCAATCCGGCCGTCAATGGTGATTCATGGCCTCACAGATATAAACAACTATAACTCCGCTTCCATTCGTCGAATGCAAATCTGCGACATAGCAATTTTTAGCTTAAAACACGTCACATCGACCCACCTTGTGCCGATCTGCGACGAACTTGCATAGTTTCGTCAAACATCGATCGTTTCGAGTGGTAGGCAATCCGGCCGTCAATGGTGATTCATGGCCTCACAGATATAAACAACAATAACTCCGCTTCTATTCGTCGTATGCAAATCTGCGACATAGCAATTTGTAGCATAAATCACGCCCCAACGAACCACCTTATACCGATCTGCGACGAACTTGCATAGTTTTGTCAAACATCGATCGTTTCGAGTGGAAAGCAATCCGGCCGTCAATGGTGATTCATGGCCTGACAGATATAAACAACTATAACTTCGCTTCTATTCGTCGAATGCAAATCTGCGACATAGCAATTTGTAGCTTAAAACACGACACATCGACCCACCTCATGCCGATCTGCGACGTACTTGTATAGTTTAGTCAAACGTCGATCGTTTCGAGTGGTAGGCAATCCGGTAGTCAATGGCGATTCATGGCCTCACAGACATAAACAACAATAACTCCGCTTCTATTCGTCGTATGCAAATCTCCGACATAGCAATTTGTAGCATAAAACACGTCCCAACGAACCACCTTATACCGATCTGCGACGAACTTGCATAGTTTTGTCAAACATCGATCGTTTCGAGTGGAAAGCAATCCGGCGGTCAATGGTGATTCATGGCCTCACAGATATAAACAACAATAACTCCGCTTCTATACGTCGTATGCAAATCTGCGACATAGCAATTTGTAGCATAAAACACGACCCAACGACCCACCTTTTACCGATCTGCGACGAACTTGCATAGTTTCGTCAAACATCGATCGTTTCGAGTGGTAGGCAATCCGGCCGTCAATGGTGATTCATGGCCTCACAGATTCAAACAACAAAAACTTGGATTCTATTCGTCGTACGCGAATCTGCGACATAGCATTTTGTAGCTTAAAACACGGCCCAACGACCCACCTTATACCGATCTGCAACGAACTTGACTGGTTTCGTCAAACATCGATCGTTTCGAGTGCTAGGCTATCCGGCCGTCAATGGTGATTCATGGCCTCACGGATATAAACAACTATAACTCTGCTTCTGTTCGTCGTATGCAAATCTGCGACATAGCAATTTGTAGCTTAAAACACGACACATCGACACACCTCATGCCGATCTGGGATGAACTTGCATAGTTTCGTCAAACATCGATCGTTTGGAGTGGAAAGCAATCCGGCCGACAATGGTGATTCATGGCCTCACAGATATAAACAACAATAACTCCGCTTCTATTCGTCGAATGCAAATCTGCGACATAGCTATTTGTAGCTTAAAACATGGCCCAACGACCCACATTATACCGATCTGCGACGAACTTGCATAGTTTCGTCAAACATCGATGGTTTCGAGTGGTAGGCAATCCGGCCGTCAATGGTGATTCATGGCCTCACAGATATAAACAACAATAACTCCGCTTCTATTCGTCGAATGCAAATCTGCGGCATAGCTATTTGTAGCTTAAAACATGGCCCAACGACCCACATTATACCGATCTGCGACGAACTTGCATAGTTTCGTCAAACGTCGATCGTTTCGAGTGGTAGGCAATCCGGCCGCCAATGGTGATTCATGGCCTCACAGATATAGACAACAATAACTCGGCTTCTATTCGTCGTATGCGAATCTGCGACATAGCAATTTGTAGCTCAAAACACGCCCCAACGAACCACCTGATATTGATCTGCGACGAACTTGCATAGTTTTGTCAAACATCGATCGTTTCTAGTGGAAAGCAATCCGGCCGTCAATGGTGATTCATGGCCTCACAGATATAAATATCGATAACTCCGCTTCTATTCGTCGTATGCGAATCTGCGACATAGCGATTTGTAGCTTAAAACATGGCCCAACGACCCACCTTATACCGATCTGCGACGAACTTGCATAGTTTTGTCAAACATCGATTGTTTCGAGTGGAAAGCAATCCGGCCGGCAATGGTGATTCATGGCCTGACAGATATAAACAACAATAACTCCGCTTCTATTCGTCGAATGCAAATCTGCGACATAGCAATTTGTAGCTTAAAACACGTCACATCGACCCACCTTGTGCCGATCTGCGACGAACATGCATAGTTTCGTCAAACATCGATCGTTTCGAGTGGTAGGCAATCCGGCCGTCAATGGTGAATCATGGCCTCACAGATATAAACATCAATAACTCCGCTTCTATTCGTCGTATGCGAATATGCGACATAGCAATTTGTAGCTTAAAACACGTCACATCGACCCACCTTCTGCCGATCTGCGACGAACTTGCATGGTTTCGTCAAACGTCGATCATTTCGAGTGGTCGGGAATCCGGCCGTCAATGGTGATTCATGGCCTCACAGATATGAACAACAATAACTCCGCTTCTATTCGTCGTATGCGAATCTGCGACAATGCAATTTTTAGCTTAAAACACGTCCCAACGAACCACCTTACACCGATCTGCGACGAACTTGCATAGTTTTGTCAAATATCGATCGTATCGAGTGGAAAGCAATCCGGCCGTCAATGGTGATTCACGGCCTGACAGATATAAACAACTATAACTCCGCTTCTATTCGTCGAATGCAAATCTGCGACATAGCAATTTGTAGCTTAAAACACGTCACATCGAACCACCTTGTTCCGATCTACGACGAACTTGCATAGTTTCGTCAAACGTCGATCGTTTCGAGTGGTAGGCAATCCGGCCGTCAATGGTGATTCATGGCCTCACAGATATAAACAACTATAACTCCGCTTCTATTCGCCGTATGCAAATCTGCGACGTAGCAATTTGTAGCATAAAACACGGCCCAACCACCCACCTTATACCGATCTGCGACGAACTTGCATATTTTTGTCAATCATCGATCGTTTCGAGTGGAAAGCAATCCGGCCGTCAATGGTGATTCATGGCCTCACAGATATAAACAACTATAACTCCGCTTCTATTCGCCGTATGCAAATCTGCGACGTAGCAATTTGTAGCATAAAACACGCCCCAACTAACCACCTTATACCGATCTGCGACGAACATGCATAGTTTTGTCAAACATCGATCGTTTCGAGTGGAAAGCAATCCGGCCGTCAATGGTGATTCATGGCCTGACAGATATAAACAACTATAACTCAGCTTCTATTCGTCGAATGCAAATTTGCGACATAGCGATTTGTAGCTTAAAACACGACCCAACGACCCACCTTTTACCGATCTGCGACGAACTTGCATAGTTTCGTCAAACATCGATCGTTTCGAGTGGTAAGCAATCCGTCCGTCAATGGTGATTCATGGCCTCACAGATATAAACAACTATAACTCCGCTTCTATTCGCCGTATGCAAATCTGCGACATAGCAATTTGTAGCTTAAAACACGTCACATCGACCCACCTTGTGCCGATCTGCGACGAACTTGCATAGTTTCGTCAAACATCGATCGTTTCGAGCGGTAAGCAATCCGTCCGTCAATGGTGATTCATGGCCTCACAGATATAAACAACAATAACTCCGATTCTATTCGTCGTATGCGAATATGCGACATAGCAATTTGTAGCTTAAAACACGACACATCGACCCACCTCATGCCGATCTGCGACGTACTTGTATAGTTTCGTCAAACGTCGATCGTTTCGTGTGGTAGGCAATCCGGTAGTCAATGGCGATTCATGGCCTCACAGATATAAACAACTATAAGTCCGCTTCTATACGTCGTATGCGAATCTGCGACATAGCAATTTGTAGCTTAAAACACGCCCCAACGAAACACCTTATACCGATCTGCGACGAACTTGCATAGTTTCGTCCAACATCGATCGTTTCGAGTGGAAAGCAATCCGGCCGTCAATGGCGATTCATGGCCTCACAGATATAAACAACTATAACTCCGCTACTATTCGTCGTATGCGAATCTGCCACCTAGCAATTTGTAGCTTAAAACACGCCCCAATGAACCACTTTATACCGATCTGCGACGAACTTGCATAGTTTCGTCAAACATCGATCGATTCTAGTGGAAAGCAATCCGGCCGTCAATGGTGATTCATGGCCTCACAGATACAAACAACAATAACTCCGCTTCTATACGTCGTATGCGAATCTGCGACATAGCAATTTGTAGCTTAAAACACGTCACATCGACCCACCTTGTGCCGATCTGGGACGAACTTGCATAGTTTCGTCAAACATCGATCGTTTGGAGTGGAAAGCAATCCGGCCGTCAATTGTGATTCATGGCCTCACAGATATAAACAACAATAACTCCGCTTCTATTCGTCGTATGCAAATCTGCGACATAGCAATTTGTAGCATAAAACACGCCCCAACGAACCACCTTATACCGATCTGCGACCAACTTGCATAGTTTCGTCAAACATCGATGGTTTCGAGTGGTAGGCAATCCGGCCGTCAATGGTGATTCATGGCCTCACAGATATAAACAACAATAACTCCGCTTCTATTCGTCGAATGCAAATCTGCGACATAGCTATTTGTAGCTTAAAACATGGCCCAACGACCCACATTATACCGATCTGCGACGAACTTGCATAGTTTCGTCAAACGTCGATCGTTTCGAGTGGTAGGCAATCCGGCCGCCAATGGTGATTCATGGCCTCACAGATATAGACAACAATAACTCGGCTTCTATTCGTCGTATGCGAATCTGCGACATAGCAATTTGTAGCTCAAAACACGCCCCAACGAACCACCTGATATTGATCTGCGACGAACTTGCATAGTTTTGTCAAACATCGATCGTTTCTAGTGGAAAGCAATCCGGCCGTCAATGGTGATTCATGGCCTCACAGATACAAACAACAATAACTCCGCTTCTATACGTCGTATGCGAATCTGCGACATAGCAATTTGTAGCTTAAAACACGTCACATCGACCCACCTTGTGCCGATCTGGGACGAACTTGCATAGTTTCGTCAAACATCGATCGTTTGGAGTGGAAAGCAATCCGGCCGTCAATTGTGATTCATGGCCTCACAGATATAAACAACAATAACTCCGCTTCTATTCGTCGTATGCAAATCTGCGACATAGCAATTTGTAGCATAAAACACGCCCCAACGAACCACCTTATACCGATCTGCGACGAACTTGCATAGTTTCGTCAAACATCGATGGTTTCGAGTGGTAGGCAATCCGGCCGTCAATGGTGATTCATGGCCTCACAGATATAAACAACAATAACTCCGCTTCTATTCGTCGAATGCAAATCTGCGACATAGCTATTTGTAGCTTAAAACATGGCCCAACGACCCACATTATACCGATCTGCGACGAACTTGCATAGTTTCGTCAAACGTCGATCGTTTCGAGTGGTAGGCAATCCGGCCGCCAATGGTGATTCATGGCCTCACAGATATAGACAACAATAACTCGGCTTCTATTCGTCGTATTCGAATCTGCGACATAGCAATTTGTAGCTCAAAACACGCCCCAACGAACCACCTGATATTGATCTGCGACGAACTTGCATAGTTTTGTCAAACATCGATCGTTTCTAGTGGAAAGCAATCCGGCCGTCAATGGTGATTCATGGCCTCACAGATATAAATATCGATAACTCCGCTTCTATTCGTCGTATGCGAATCTGCGACATAGCGATTTGTAGCTTAAAACATGGCCCAACGACCCACCTTATACCGATCTGCGACGAACTTGCATAGTTTTGTCAAATATCGATCGTTTCGAGTGGAAAGCAATCCGGCCGTCAATGGTGATTCACGGCCTGACAGATATGAACAACTATAACTCCGCTTCTATTCGTCGAATGCAAATCTGCGACATAGCAATTTGTAGCTTAAAACACGTCACATCGAACCACCTTGTGCCGATCTGCGACGAACTTGCATAGTTTCGTCAAACGTCGATCGTTTCGAGTGGTAGGCAATCCGGCCGTCAATGGTGATTCATGGCCTCACATATATAAACAACTATAACTCCGCTTCTATTCGCCGTATGCAAATCTGCGACGTAGCAATTTGTAGCATAAAACACGGCCCAACGACCCACCTTATACCGATCTGCGACGAACTTGCATATTTTTGTCAATCATCGATCGTTTCGAGTGGAAAGCAATCCGGCCGTCAATGGTGATTCATGGCCTCACAGATATAAACAACTATAACTCCGCTTCTATTCGCCGAATGCAAATCTGCGACGTAGCAATTTGTAGCATAAAACACGGCCCAACGACCCACCTTATACCGACCTGCAACTAACTTGCATAGTTTTGTCAAACATCGATTGTTTCGAGTGGAAAGTAATCCGGCCGTCAATGGTGATTCATGGCCTCACAGATATAAACAACACTAACTCCGCTTCTATTCGTCGGATGCAAATCTGCGACATTGCAATTTGTAGCTTAAAACACGTCACATCGACCCACCTTTTACCGACCTGCGACGAACTTGCATAGTTTCGTCAAACATCGATCGTTTCGAGTGGTAGGGAATCCGGCCGTCAATGGTGATTCATGGCCTCACAGATATAAACAACAATAACTCCGCTTCTATTCGTCGTATGCAAATCTGCGACATAGCAATTTGTAGCATAAATCACGCCCCAACGAACCACCTTATACCGATCTGCGACGAACTTGCATAGTTTTGTCAAATATCGATCGTTTCGAGTGGAAAGCAATCCGGCCGTCAATGGTGATTCACGGCCTGACAGATATGAACAACTATAACTCCGCTTCTATTCGTCGAATGCAAATCTGCGACATAGCAATTTGTAGCTTAAAACACGTCACATCGAACCACCTTGTGCCGATCTACGACGAACTTGCATAGTTTCGTCAAACGTCGATCGTTTCGAGTGGTAGGCAATCCGGCCGTCAATGGTGATTCATGGCCTCACATATATAAACAACTATAACTCCGCTTCTATTCGCCGTATGCAAATCTGCGACGTAGCAATTTGTAGCATAAAACACGGCCCAACCACCCACCTTATACCGATCTGCGACGAACTTGCATATTTTTGTCAATCATCGATCGTTTCGAGTGGAAAGCAATCCGGCCGTCAATGGTGATTCATGGCCTCACAGATATAAACAACTATAACTCCGCTTCTATTCGCCGTATGCAAATCTGCGACGTAGCAATTTGTAGCATAAAACACGGCCCAACGACCCACCTTATACCGACCTGCAACTAACTTGCATAGTTTTGTCAAACATCGATTGTTTCGAGTGGAAAGTAATCCGGCCGTCAATGGTGATTCATGGCCTCACAGATATAAACAACACTAACTCCGCTTCTATTCGTCGGATGCAAATCTGCGACATTGCAATTTGTAGCTTAAAACACGTCACATCGACCCACCTTTTACCGACCTGCGACGAACTTGCATAGTTTCGTCAAACATCGATCGTTTCGAGTGGTAGGGAATCCGGCCGTCAATGGTGATTCATGGCCTCACAGATATAAACAACAATAACTCCGCTTCTATTCGTCGTATGCAAATCTGCGACATAGCAATTTGTAGCATAAATCACGCCCCAACGAACCACCTTATACCGATCTGCGACGAACTTGCATAGTTTTGTCAAACATCGATCGTTTCGAGTGGAAAGCAATCCGGCCGTCAATGGTGATTCATGGCCTGACAGATATAAACAACTATAACTCCGCTTCTATTCGTCGGATGCAAATCTACGACATTGCAATTTGTAGCTTAAAACACGTCACATCGACCCACCTTGTGCCGATCTGGGACGAACTTGCATAGTTTCGTCAAACATCGATCGTTTGGAGTGAAAAGCAATCCGGCCGTCAATGGTGATTCATGGCCTCACAGATATAAACAACAATAACTCCGCTTCTATTCGTCGAATGCAAATCTGCGACATAGCTATTTGTAGCTTAAAACATGGCCCAACGACCCACATTATACCGATCTTCGACGAACTTGCATAGTTTCGTCAAACATCGATGGTTTCGAGTGGTAGGCAATCCGGCCGTCAATGGTGATTCATGGCCTCACAGATATAAACAACAATAACTCCGCTTCTATTCGTCGAATGCAAATCTGCGACATAGCGATTTGTAGCTTAAAACACGTCACATCGACCCACCTTGTGCCGATCTGCGACGAACTTGCATAGTTTCGTCAAACATCGATCGTTTCGAGTGGTAGGCAATCCGGCCGTCAATGGTGATTCATGGCCTCACAGATATAAACATCAATAACTCCGCTTCTATTCGTCGTATGCGAATATGCGACATAGCAATTTGTAGCTTAAAACACGTCACATCGACCCACCTTCTGCCGATCTGCGACGAACTTGCATGGTTTCGTCAAACGTCGATCATTTCGAGTGGTCGGGAATCCGGCCGTCAATGGTGATTCATGGCCTCACAGATATAAACAACAATAACTCCGCTTCTATTCGTCGTATGCGAATCTGCGACAAAGCAATTTGTAGCTTAAAACACGTCCCAACGAACCACCTTATACCGATCTGCGACGAACTTGCATAGTTTTGTCAAATATCGATCGTTTCGAGTGGAAAGCTATCCGGCCGTCAATGGTGATTCACGGCCTGACAGATATAAACAACTATAACTCCGCTTCTATTCGTCGAATGCAAATCTGCGACAAAGCAATTTGTAGCTTAAACACGTCACATCGAACCACCTTGTGCCGATCTACGACGAACTTGCATAGTTTCGTCAAACGTCGATCGTTTCGAGTGGTAGGCAATCCGGCCGTCAATGGTGATTCATGGCCTCACAGATATAAACAACTATAACTCCGCTTCTATTCGCCGTATGCAAATCTGCGACGTAGCAATTTGTAGCATAAAACACGGCCCAACCACCCACCTTATACCGATCTGCGACGAACTTGCATATTTTTGTCAATCATCGATCGTTTCGAGTGGAAAGCAATCCGGCCGTCAATGCTGATTCATGGCCTCACAGATATAAACAACTATAACTCCGCTTCTATTCGCCGTATGCAAATCTGCGACGTAGCAATTTGTAGCATAAAACACGGCCCAACGACCCACCTTATACCGATCTGCAACTAACTTGCATAGTTTTGTCAAACATCGATTGTTTCGAGTGGAAAGCAATCCGGCCGTCAATGGTGATTTATGGCCTCACAGATATAAACAACAATAACTCCGCTTGTATTCGTCGGATGAAAATCTGCGACATAGCAATTTGTAGCTAAAAACACGTCACATCGACCCACCTTGTGCTGATCTGGGATGAACTTGCATAGTTTCGTCAAACATCGATCGTTTGGAGTGGAAAGCAATCCGGCCGTCAATGGTGATTCATGGCCTCACAGATATAAACAACAATAACTCCGCTTCTATTCGTCGAATGCAAATCTGCGACATTGCAATTTGTAGCTTAAAACACGTCACATTGACCCACCTTGTGCCGATCTGCGACGAACTTGCATAGTTTCGTCAAGCATCGATCGTTTCGAGTGGTAGGAAATCCGGCCGTCAATTGTGATTCATGGCCTCACGGATATAAACAACAATAACTCCGCTTCTATACGTCGTATGCAAATCTGCGACATAGCAATTTGTAGCATAAAACACGACCCAACGACCCACCTTTTACCAATCTGCGACGAACTTGCATAGTTTCGTCAAACATCGATCGTTTCGGGTGGTAGGCAATCCGGCCGTCAATGGTGATTCACGGCCGGACAGATATAAACAACTATAACTTCGCTTCTATTCGTCGAATGCAAATCTGCGACATAGCAATTTGTAGCTTAAAACACGACACATCGACCCACCTCATGCCGATCTGCGACGTACTTGTATAGTTTCGTCAAACGTCGATCGTTTCGAGTGGTAGGCAATCCGGTAGTCAATGGCGATTCATGGCCTCACAGATATAAACAACAATAACTCCGCTTCTATTCGTCGTATGCAAATCTGCGACATAGCAATTTGTAGCATAAAACACGCTCCAACGAACCACCTTATACCGACCTGCGACGAACTTGCATAGTTTTGTCAAACATCGATCGTTTCGAGTGGAAAGCAATCCGGCGGTCAATGGTGATTCATGGCCTCACAGATATAAACAACAATAACTCCGCTTCTATACGTCGTATGAAAATCTGCGACATAGCAATTTGTAGCATAAAACACGACCCAACGACCCACCTTTTACCGATCTGCGACGAACTTGCATAGTTTCGTCAAACATCGATCGTTTCGAGTGGTAGGCAATCCGGCCGTCAATGGTGATTCATGGCCTCACAGATACAAACAACAAAAACTCCGCTTCTATTCGTCGTATGCGAATATGCGACGTAGCAATTTGTAGCATAAAACACGGCCCAACCACCCACCTTATACCGATCTGCGACGAACTTGCATAGTTTCGTCAAACATCGATCGTTTCGAGTTGTAGGCAATCCGGCCGTCAATGGTGATTCATGGCCTCACAGATATAAACAACAATAACTCCGCTTCTATACGTCGTATGCAAATCTGCGACATAGCAATTTGTAGCTTAAAACACGACACATCGACCCACCTCATGCCGATCTGCGACGTACTTGTATAGTTTCGTCAAACGTCGATCGTTTCGAGTGGCAGGCAATCCGGCCGTCAATGGTGATTCATGGCCTCACATATATAAACAACTATAACTCCGCTTCTATTCGCCGTATGCAAATCTGCGACGTAGCAATTTGTAGCATAAAACACGGCCCAACCACCCACCTTATACCGATCTGCGACGAACTTGCATATTTTTGTCAATCATCGATCGTTTCGAGTGGAAAGCAATCCGGCCGTCAATGGTGATTCATGGCCTCACAGATATAAACAACTATAACTCCGCTTCTATTCGCCGTATGCAAATCTGCGACGTAGCAATTTGTAGCATAAAACACGGCCCAACGACCCACCTTATACCGATCTGCAACTAACTTGCATAGTTTTGTCAAACATCGATTGTTTCGAGTGGAAAGTAATCCGGCCGTCAATGGTGATTCATGGCCTCACAGATATAAACAACACTAACTCCGCTTCTATTCGTCGGATGCAAATCTGCGACATAGCAATTTGTAGCTTAAAACACGTCACATCGACCCACCTTGTGCCGATCTGGGACGAACTTGCATAGTTTCGTCAAACATCGATCGTTTGGAGTGAAAAGCAATCCGGCCGTCAATGGTGATTCATGGCCTCACAGATATAAACAACAATAACTCCGCTTCTATTCGTCGTATGCAAATCTGCGACATAGCAATTTGTAGCATAAAACACGCCCCAACGAACCACCTTATACCGATCTGCGACGAACTTGCATAGTTTTGTCAAACATCGATCGTTTCGAGTGGAAAGCAATCCGGCCGTCAATGGTGATTCATGGCCTGACAGATATAAACAACTATAACTCCGCTTCTATTCGTCGGATGCAAATCTACGACATAGCAATTTGTAGCTTAAAACACGTCACATCGACCCACCTTGTGCCGATCTGGGATGAACTTGCATAGTTTCGTCAAACATCGATCGTTTGGAGTGGAAAGCAATCCGGCCGTCAATGGTGATTCATGGCCCCACAGATATAAACAACAATAACTCCGCTTCTATTCGTCGAATGCAAATCTGCGACATAGCTATTTGTAGCTTAAAACATGGCCCAACGACCCACATTATACCGATCTGCGACGAACTTGCATAGTTTCGTCAAACATCGATGGATTCGAGTGGTAGGCAATCCGGCCGTCAATGGTGATTCATGGCCTCACAGATATAAACAACAATAACTCCGCTTCTATTCGTCGAATGCAAATCTGCGACATAGCAATTTGTAGCTTAAAACACGTCACATCGACCCACCTTGTGCCGATCTGGGACGAACTTGCATAGTTTCGTCAAACATCGATCGTTTGGAGTGGAAAGCAATCCGGCCGTCAATTGTGATTCATGGCCTCACAGATATAAACAACAATAACTCCGCTTCTATTCGTCGTATGCAAATCTGCGACATAGCAATTTGTAGCATAAAACACGCCCCAACGAACCACCTTATACCGATCTGCGACGAACTTGCATAGTTTCGTCAAACATCGATGGTTTCGAGTGGTAGGCAATCCGGCCGTCAATGGTGATTCATGGCCTCACAGATATAAACAACAATAACTCCGCTTCTATTCGTCGAATGCAAATCTGCGACATAGCTATTTGTAGCTTAAAACATGGCCCAACGACCCACATTATACCGATCTGCGACGAACTTGCATAGTTTCGTCAAACGTCGATCGTTTCGAGTGGTAGGCAATCCGGCCGCCAATGGTGATTCATGGCCTCACAGATATAGACAACAATAACTCGGCTTCTATTCGTCGTATTCGAATCTGCGACATAGCAATTTGTAGCTCAAAACACGCCCCAACGAACCACCTGATATTGATCTGCGACGAACTTGCATAGTTTTGTCAAACATCGATCGTTTCTAGTGGAAAGCAATCCGGCCGTCAATGGTGATTCATGGCCTCACAGATATAAATATCGATAACTCCGCTTCTATTCGTCGTATGCGAATCTGCGACATAGCGATTTGTAGCTTAAAACAAGGCCCAACGACCCACCTTATACCGATCTGCGACGAACTTGCATAGTTTTGTCAAACATCGATCGTTTCGAGTGGAAAGCAATCCGGCCGTCAATGGTGATTCACGGCCTGACAGATATGAACAACTATAACTCCGCTTCTATTCGTCGAATGCAAATCTGCGACATAGCAATTTGTAGCTTAAAACACGTCACATCGAACCACCTTGTGCCGATCTACGACGAACTTGCATAGTTTCGTCAAACGTCGATCGTTTCGAGTGGTAGGCAATCCGGCCGTCAATGGTGATTCATGGCCTCACATATATAAACAACTATAACTCCGCTTCTATTCGCCGTATGCAAATCTGCGACGTAGCAATTTGTAGCATAAAACACGGCCCAACCACCCACCTTATACCGATCTGCGACGAACTTGCATATTTTTGTCAATCATCGATCGTTTCGAGTGGAAAGCAATCCGGCCGTCAATGGTGATTCATGGCCTCACAGATATAAACAACTATAACTCCGCTTCTATTCGCCGTATGCAAATCTGCGACGTAGCAATTTGTAGCATAAAACACGGCCCAACGACCCACCTTATACCGACCTGCAACTAACTTGCATAGTTTTGTCAAACATCGATTGTTTCGAGTGGAAAGTAATCCGGCCGTCAATGGTGATTCATGGCCTCACAGATATAAACAACACTAACTCCGCTTCTATTCGTCGGATGCAAATCTGCGACATTGCAATTTGTAGCATAAAACACGGCCCAACGACCCACCTTATACCGACCTGCAACTAACTTGCATAGTTTTGTCAAACATCGATTGTTTCGAGTGGAAAGTAATCCGGCCGTCAATGGTGATTCATGGCCTCACAGATATAAACAACACTAACTCCGCTTCTATTCGTCGGATGCAAATCTGCGACATTGCAATTTGTAGCTTAAAACACGTCACATCGACCCACCTTTTACCGACCTGCGACGAACTTGCATAGTTTCGTCAAACATCGATCGTTTCGAGTGGTAGGGAATCCGGCCGTCAATGGTGATTCATGGCCTCACAGATATAAACAACAATAACTCCGCTTCTATTCGTCGTATGCAAATCTGCGACATAGCAATTTGTAGCATAAATCACGCCCCAACGAACCACCTTATACCGATCTGCGACGAACTTGCATAGTTTTGTCAAACATCGATCGTTTCGAGTGGAAAGCAATCCGGCCGTCAATGGTGATTCATGGCCTGACAGATATAAACAACTATAACTCCGCTTCTATTCGTCGGATGCAAATCTACGACATAGCAATTTGTAGCTTAAAACACGTCACATCGACCCACCTTGTGCCGATCTGGGATGAACTTGCATAGTTTCGTCAAACATCGATCGTTTGGAGTGGAAAGCAATCCGGCCGTCAATGGTGATTCATGGCCTCACAGATATAAACAACAATAACTCCGCTTCTATTCGTCGAATGCAAATCTGCGACATAGCTATTTGTAGCTTAAAACATGGCCCAACGACCCACATTATACCGATCTTCGACGAACTTGCATAGTTTCGTCAAACATCGATGGTTTCGAGTGGTAGGCAATCCGGCCGTCAATGGTGATTCATGGCCTCACAGATATAAACAACAATAACTCCGCTTCTATTCGTCGAATGCAAATCTGCGACATAGCGATTTGTAGCTTAAAACACGTCACATCGACCCACCTTGTGCCGATCTGCGACGAACTTGCATAGTTTCGTCAAACATCGATCGTTTCGAGTGGTAGGCAATCCGGCCGTCAATGGTGATTCATGGCCTCACAGATATAAACATCAATAACTCCGCTTCTATTCGTCGTATGCGAATATGCGACATAGCAATTTGTAGCTTAAAACACGTCACATCGACCCACCTTCTGCCGATCTGCGACGAACTTGCATGGTTTCGTCAAACGTCGATCATTTCGAGTGGTCGGGAATCCGGCCGTCAATGGTGATTCATGGCCTCACAGATATAAACAACAATAACTCCGCTTCTATTCGTCGTATGCGAATCTGCGACAATGCAATTTTTAGCTTAAAACACGTCCCAACGAACCACCTTATACCGATCTGCGACGAACTTGCATAGTTTTGTCAAATATCGATCGTTTCGAGTGGAAAGCTATCCGGCCGTCAATGGTGATTCACGGCCTGACAGATATAAACAACTATAACTCCGCTTCTATTCGTCGAATGCAAATCTGCGACAAAGCAATTTGTAGCTTAAACACGTCACATCGAACCACCTTGTGCCGATCTACGACGAACTTGCATAGTTTCGTCAAACGTCGATCGTTTCGAGTGGTAGGCAATCCGGCCGTCAATGGTGATTCATGGCCTCACAGATATAAACAACTATAACTCCGCTTCTATTCGCCGTATGCAAATCTGCGACGTAGCAATTTGTAGCATAAAACACGGCCCAACCACCCACCTTATACCGATCTGCGACGAACTTGCATATTTTTGTCAATCATCGATCGTTTCGAGTGGAAAGCAATCCGGCCGTCAATGCTGATTCATGGCCTCACAGATATAAACAACTATAACTCCGCTTCTATTCGCCGTATGCAAATCTGCGACGTAGCAATTTGTAGCATAAAACACGGCCCAACGACCCACCTTATACCGATCTGCAACTAACTTGCATAGTTTTGTCAAACATCGATTGTTTCGAGTGGAAAGCAATCCGGCCGTCAATGGTGATTTATGGCCTCACAGATATAAACAACAATAACTCCGCTTGTATTCGTCGGATGAAAATCTGCGACATAGCAATTTGTAGCTAAAAACACGTCACATCGACCCACCTTGTGCTGATCTGGGATGAACTTGCATAGTTTCGTCAAACATCGATCGTTTGGAGTGGAAAGCAATCCGGCCGTCAATGGTGATTCATGGCCTCACAGATATAAACAACAATAACTCCGCTTCTATTCGTCGAATGCAAATCTGCGACATTGCAATTTGTAGCTTAAAACACGTCACATTGACCCACCTTGTGCCGATCTGCGACGAACTTGCATAGTTTCGTCAAGCATCGATCGTTTCGAGTGGTAGGAAATCCGGCCGTCAATTGTGATTCATGGCCTCACGGATATAAACAACAATAACTCCGCTTCTATACGTCGTATGCAAATCTGCGACATAGCAATTTGTAGCATAAAACACGACCCAACGACCCACCTTTTACCAATCTGCGACGAACTTGCATAGTTTCGTCAAACATCGATCGTTTCGGGTGGTAGGCAATCCGGCCGTCAATGGTGATTCACGGCCAGACAGATATAAACAACTATAACTTCGCTTCTATTCGTCGAATGCAAATCTGCGACATAGCAATTTGTAGCTTAAAACACGACACATCGACCCACCTCATGCCGATCTGCGACGTACTTGTATAGTTTCGTCAAACGTCGATCGTTTCGAGTGGTAGGCAATCCGGTAGTCAATGGCGATTCATGGCCTCACAGACATAAACAACAATAACTCCGCTTCTATTCGTCGTATGCAAATCTGCGACATAGCAATTTGTAGCATAAAACACGCTCCAACGAACCACCTTATACCGACCTGCGACGAACTTGCATAGTTTTGTCAAACATCGATCGTTTCGAGTGGAAAGCAATCCGGCGGTCAATGGTGATTCATGGCCTCACAGATATAAACAACAATAACTCCGCTTCTATACGTCGTATGAAAATCTGCGACATAGCAATTTGTAGCATAAAACACGACCCAACGACCCACCTTTTACCGATCTGCGACGAACTTGCATAGTTTCGTCAAACATCGATCGTTTCGAGTGGTAGGCAATCCGGCCGTCAATGGTGATTCATGGCCTCACAGATACAAACAACAAAAACTCCGCTTCTATTCGTCGTATGCGAATATGCGACGTAGCAATTTGTAGCATAAAACACGGCCCAACCACCCACCTTATACCGATCTGCGACGAACTTGCATAGTTTCGTCAAACATCGATCGTTTCGAGTTGTAGGCAATCCGGCCGTCAATGGTGATTCATGGCCTCACAGATATAAACAACAATAACTCCGCTTCTATACGTCGTATGCAAATCTGCGACATAGCAATTTGTAGCTTAAAACACGACACATCGACCCACCTCATGCCGATCTGCGACGTACTTGTATAGTTTCGTCAAACGTCGATCGTTTCGAGTGGCAGGCAATCCGGCCGTCAATGGTGATTCATGGCCTCACATATATAAACAACTATAACTCCGCTTCTATTCGCCGTATGCAAATCTGCGACGTAGCAATTTGTAGCATAAAACACGGCCCAACCACCCACCTTATACCGATCTGCGACGAACTTGCATATTTTTGTCAATCATCGATCGTTTCGAGTGGAAAGCAATCCGGCCGTCAATGGTGATTCATGGCCTCACAGATATAAACAACTATAACTCCGCTTCTATTCGCCGTATGCAAATCTGCGACGTAGCAATTTGTAGCATAAAACACGGCCCAACGACCCACCTTATACCGATCTGCAACTAACTTGCATAGTTTTGTCAAACATCGATTGTTTCGAGTGGAAAGTAATCCGGCCGTCAATGGTGATTCATGGCCTCACAGATATAAACAACACTAACTCCGCTTCTATTCGTCGGATGCAAATCTGCGACATTGCAATTTGTAGCTTAAAACACGTCACATCGACCCACCTTGTGCCGATCTGGGACGAACTTGCATAGTTTCGTCAAACATCGATCGTTTGGAGTGAAAAGCAATCCGGCCGTCAATGGTGATTCATGGCCTCACAGATATAAACAACAATAACTCCGCTTCTATTCGTCGTATGCAAATCTGCGACATAGCAATTTGTAGCATAAATCACGCCCCAACGAACCACCTTATACCGATCTGCGACGAACTTGCATAGTTTTGTCAAACATCGATCGTTTCGAGTGGAAAGCAATCCGGCCGTCAATGGTGATTCATGGCCTGACAGATATAAACAACTATAACTCCGCTTCTATTCGTCGGATGCAAATCTACGACATAGCAATTTGTAGCTTAAAACACGTCACATCGACCCACCTTGTGCCGATCTGGGATGAACTTGCATAGTTTCGTCAAACATCGATCGTTTGGAGTGGAAAGCAATCCGGCCGTCAATGGTGATTCATGGCCTCACAGATATAAACAACAATAACTCCGCTTCTATTCGTCGAATGCAAATCTGCGACATTGCAATTTGTAGCTTAAAACACGTCACATTGACCCACCTTGTGCCGATCTGCGACGAACTTGCATAGTTTCGTCAAGCATCGATCGTTTCGAGTGGTAGGAAATCCGGCCGTCAATTGTGATTCATGGCCTCACGGATATAAACAACAATAACTCCGCTTCTATACGTCGTATGCAAATCTGCGACATAGCAATTTGTAGCATAAAACACGACCCAACGACCCACCTTTTACCAATCTGCGACGAACTTGCATAGTTTCGTCAAACATCGATCGTTTCGGGTGGTAGGCAATCCGGCCGTCAATGGTGATTCACGGCCAGACAGATATAAACAACTATAACTTCGCTTCTATTCGTCGAATGCAAATCTGCGACATAGCAATTTGTAGCTTAAAACACGACACATCGACCCACCTCATGCCGATCTGCGACGTACTTGTATAGTTTCGTCAAACGTCGATCGTTTCGAGTGGTAGGCAATCCGGTAGTCAATGGCGATTCATGGCCTCACAGACATAAACAACAATAACTCCGCTTCTATTCGTCGTATGCAAATCTGCGACATAGCAATTTGTAGCATAAAACACGCTCCAACGAACCACCTTATACCGACCTGCGACGAACTTGCATAGTTTTGTCAAACATCGATCGTTTCGAGTGGAAAGCAATCCGGCGGTCAATGGTGATTCATGGCCTCACAGATATAAACAACAATAACTCCGCTTCTATACGTCGTATGAAAATCTGCGACATAGCAATTTGTAGCATAAAACACGACCCAACGACCCACCTTTTACCGATCTGCGACGAACTTGCATAGTTTCGTCAAACATCGATCGTTTCGAGTGGTAGGCAATCCGGCCGTCAATGGTGATTCATGGCCTCACAGATACAAACAACAAAAACTCCGCTTCTATTCGTCGTATGCGAATATGCGACGTAGCAATTTGTAGCATAAAACACGGCCCAACGACCCACCTTATACCGATCTGCAACTAACTTGCATAGTTTTGTCAAACATCGATTATTTCGAGTGGAAAGTAATCCGGCCGTCAATGGTGATTCATGGCCTCACAGATATAAACAACACTAACTCCGCTTCTATTCGTCGGATGCAAATCTGCGACATTGCAATTTGTAGCTTAAAACACGTCACATCGACCCACCTTGTGCCGATCTGGGACGAACTTGCATAGTTTCGTCAAACATCGATCGTTTGGAGTGAAAAGCAATCCGGCCGTCAATGGTGATTCATGGCCTCACAGATATAAACAACAATAACTCCGCTTCTATTCGTCGTATGCAAATCTGCGACATAGCAATTTGTAGCATAAATCACGCCCCAACGAACCACCTTATACCGATCTGCGGCGAACTTGCATAGTTTTGTCAAACATCGATCGTTTCGAGTGGAAAGCAATCCGGCCGTCAATGGTGATTCATGGCCTGACAGATATAAACAACTATAACTCCGCTTCTATTCGTCGGATGCAAATCTACGACATAGCAATTTGTAGCTTAAAACACGTCACATCGACCCACCTTGTGCCGATCTGGGATGAACTTGCATAGTTTCGTCAAACATCGATCGTTTGGAGTGGAAAGCAATCCGGCCGTCAATGGTGATTCATGGCCCCACAGATATAAACAACAATAACTCCGCTTCTATTCGTCGAATGCAAATCTGCGACATAGCTATTTGTAGCTTAAAACATGGCCCAACGACCCACATTATACCGATCTGCGACGAACTTGCATAGTTTCGTCAAACATCGATGGATTCGAGTGGTAGGCAATCCGGCCGTCAATGGTGATTCATGGCCTCACAGATATAAACAACAATAACTCCGCTTCTATTCGTCGAATGCAAATCTGCGACATAGCAATTTGTAGCTTAAAACACGTCACATCGACCCACCTTGTGCCGATCTGCGACGAACTTGCATAGTTTCGTCAAACATCGATCGTTTCGAGTGGTAGGCAATCCGGCCGTCAATGGCGATTCATGGCCTCACAGATATAAACATCAATAACTCCGCTTCTATTCGTCGTATGCGAATATGCGACATAGCAATTTGTAGCTTAAAACACGTCACATCGACCCACCTTCTGCCGATCTGCGACGAACTTGCATGGTTTCGTCAAACGTCGATCATTTCGAGTGGTCGGGAATCCGGCCGTCAATGGTGATTCATGGCCTCACAGATATAAACAACAATAACTCCGCTTCTATTCGTCGTATGCGAATCTGCGACAATGCAATTTTTAGCTTAAAACACGTCCCAACGAACCACCTTATACCGATCTGCGACGAACTTGCATAGTTTTGTCAAATATCGATCGTTTCGAGTGGAAAGCTATCCGGCCGTCAATGGTGATTCACGGCCTGACAGATATAAACAACTATAACTCCGCTTCTATTCGTCGAATGCAAATCTGCGACATAGCAATTTGTAGCTTAAACACGTCACATCGAACCACCTTGTGCCGATCTACGACGAACTTGCATAGTTTCGTCAAACGTCGATCGTTTCGAGTGGTAGGCAATCCGGCCGTCAATGCTGATTCATGGCCTCACAGATATAAACAACTATAACTCCGCTTGTATTCGTCGGATGCAAATCTGCGACATAGCAATTTGTAGCTAAAAACACGTCACATCGACCCACCTTGTGCTGATCTGGGATGAACTTGCATAGTTTCGTCAAACATCGATCGTTTGGAGTGGAAAGCAATCCGGCCGTCAATGGTGATTCATGGCCTCACAGATATAAACAACAATAACTCCGCTTCTATTCGTCGTATGCAAATCTGCGACATAGCAATTTGTAGCATAAATCACGCCCCAACGAACCACCTTATACCGATCTGCGACGAACTTGCATAGTTTTGTCAAACATCGATCGTTTCGAGTGGAAAGCAATCCGGCCGTCAATGGTGATTCATGGCCTGACAGATATAAACAACTATAACTTCGCTTCTATTCGGCGAATGCAAATCTGCGACATAGCAATTTGTAGCATAAAACACGACACATCGACCCACCTCATGCCGATCTGCGACGTACTTGTATAGTTTCGTCAAACGTCGATCGTTTCGAGTGGCAGGCAATCCGGCCGTCAATGGTGATTCATGGCCTCACATATATAAACAACTATAACTCCGCTTCTATTCGCCGTATGCAAATCTGCGACGTAGCAATTTGTAGCATAAAACACGGCCCAACCACCCACCTTATACCGATCTGCGACGAACTTGCATATTTTTGTCAATCATCGATCGTTTCGAGTGGAAAGCAATCCGGCCGTCAATGGTGATTCATGGCCTCACAGATATAAACAACTATAACTCCGCTTCTATTCGCCGTATGCAAATCTGCGACGTAGCAATTTGTAGCATAAAACACGGCCCAACGACCCACCTTATACCGATCTGCAACTAACTTGCATAGTTTTGTCAAACATCGATTGTTTCGAGTGGAAAGTAATCCGGCCGTCAATGGTGATTCATGGCCTCACAGATATAAACAACACTAACTCCGCTTCTATTCGTCGGATGCAAATCTGCGACATTGCAATTTGTAGCTTAAAACACGTCACATCGACCCACCTTGTGCCGATCTGGGACGAACTTGCATAGTTTCGTCAAACATCGATCGTTTGGAGTGAAAAGCAATCCGGCCGTCAATGGTGATTCATGGCCTCACAGATATAAACAACAATAACTCCGCTTCTATTCGTCGTATGCAAATCTGCGACATAGCAATTTGTAGCATAAATCACGCCCCAACGAACCACCTTATACCGATCTGCGACGAACTTGCATAGTTTTGTCAAACATCGATCGTTTCGAGTGGAAAGCAATCCGGCCGTCAATGGTGATTCATGGCCTGACAGATATAAACAACTATAACTCCGCTTCTATTCGTCGGATGCAAATCTACGACATAGCAATTTGTAGCTTAAAACACGTCACATCGACCCACCTTGTGCCGATCTGGGATGAACTTGCATAGTTTCGTCAAACATCGATCGTTTGGAGTGGAAAGCAATCCGGCCGTCAATGGTGATTCATGGCCTCACAGATATAAACAACAATAACTCCGCTTCTATTCGTCGAATGCAAATCTGCGACATTGCAATTTGTAGCTTAAAACACGTCACATTGACCCACCTTGTGCCGATCTGCGACGAACTTGCATAGTTTCGTCAAGCATCGATCGTTTCGAGTGGTAGGAAATCCGGCCGTCAATTGTGATTCATGGCCTCACGGATATAAACAACAATAACTCCGCTTCTATACGTCGTATGCAAATCTGCGACATAGCAATTTGTAGCATAAAACACGACCCAACGACCCACCTTTTACCAATCTGCGACGAACTTGCATAGTTTCGTCAAACATCGATCGTTTCGGGTGGTAGGCAATCCGGCCGTCAATGGTGATTCACGGCCAGACAGATATAAACAACTATAACTTCGCTTCTATTCGTCGAATGCAAATCTGCGACATAGCAATTTGTAGCTTAAAACACGACACATCGACCCACCTCATGCCGATCTGCGACGTACTTGTATAGTTTCGTCAAACGTCGATCGTTTCGAGTGGTAGGCAATCCGGTAGTCAATGGCGATTCATGGCCTCACAGACATAAACAACAATAACTCCGCTTCTATTCGTCGTATGCAAATCTGCGACATAGCAATTTGTAGCATAAAACACGCTCCAACGAACCACCTTATACCGACCTGCGACGAACTTGCATAGTTTTGTCAAACATCGATCGTTTCGAGTGGAAAGCAATCCGGCGGTCAATGGTGATTCATGGCCTCACAGATATAAACAACAATAACTCCGCTTCTATACGTCGTATGAAAATCTGCGACATAGCAATTTGTAGCATAAAACACGACCCAACGACCCACCTTTTACCGATCTGCGACGAACTTGCATAGTTTCGTCAAACATCGATCGTTTCGAGTGGTAGGCAATCCGGCCGTCAATGGTGATTCATGGCCTCACAGATACAAACAACAAAAACTCCGCTTCTATTCGTCGTATGCGAATATGCGACGTAGCAATTTGTAGCATAAAACACGGCCCAACCACCCACCTTATACCGATCTGCGACGAACTTGCATAGTTTCGTCAAACATCGATCGTTTCGAGTTGTAGGCAATCCGGCCGTCAATGGTGATTCATGGCCTCACAGATATAAACAACAATAACTCCGCTTCTATACGTCGTATGCAAATCTGCGACATAGCAATTGGTAGCTTAAAACACGACACATCGACCCACCTCATGCCGATCTGCGACGTACTTGTATAGTTTCGTCAAACGTCGATCGTTTCGAGTGGCAGGCAATCCGGCCGTCAATGGTGATTCATGGCCTCACATATATAAACAACTATAACTCCGCTTCTATTCGCCGTATGCAAATCTGCGACGTAGCAATTTGTAGCATAAAAGACGGCCCAACCACCCACCTTATACCGATCTGCGACGAACTTGCATATTTTTGTCAATCATCGATCGTTTCGAGTGGAAAGCAATCCGGCCGTCAATGGTGATTCATGGCCTCACAGATATAAACAACTATAACTCCGCTTCTATTCGCCGTATGCAAATCTGCGACGTAGCAATTTGTAGCATAAAACACGGCCCAACGACCCACCTTATACCGATCTGCAACTAACTTGCATAGTTTTGTCAAACATCGATTGTTTCGAGTGGAAAGTAATCCGGCCGTCAATGGTGATTCATGGCCTCACAGATATAAACAACACTAACTCCGCTTCTATTCGTCGGATGCAAATCTGCGACATTGCAATTTGTAGCTTAAAACACGTCACATCGACCCACCTTGTGCCGATCTGGGACGAACTTGCATAGTTTCGTCAAACATCGATCGTTTGGAGTGAAAAGCAATCCGGCCGTCAATGGTGATTCATGGCCTCACAGATATAAACAACAATAACTCCGCTTCTATTCGTCGTATGCAAATCTGCGACATAGCAATTTGTAGCATAAATCACGCCCCAACGAACCACCTTATACCGATCTGCGACGAACTTGCATAGTTTTGTCAAACATCGATCGTTTCGAGTGGAAAGCAATCCGGCCGTCAATGGTGATTCATGGCCTGACAGATATAAACAACTATAACTCCGCTTCTATTCGTCGGATGCAAATCTACGACATAGCAATTTGTAGCTTAAAACACGTCACATCGACCCACCTTGTGCCGATCTGGGATGAACTTGCATAGTTTCGTCAAACATCGATCGTTTGGAGTGGAAAGCAATCCGGCCGTCAATGGTGATTCATGGCCCCACAGATATAAACAACAATAACTCCGCTTCTATTCGTCGAATGCAAATCTGCGACATAGCTATTTGTAGCTTAAAACATGGCCCAACGACCCACATTATACCGATCTGCGACGAACTTGCATAGTTTCGTCAAACATCGATGGATTCGAGTGGTAGGCAATCCGGCCGTCAATGGTGATTCATGGCCTCACAGATATAAACAACAATAACTCCGCTTCTATTCGTCGAATGCAAATCTGCGACATAGCAATTTGTAGCTTAAAACACGTCACATCGACCCACCTTGTGCCGATCTGCGACGAACTTGCATAGTTTCGTCAAACATCGATCGTTTCGAGTGGTAGGCAATCCGGCCGTCAATGGCGATTCATGGCCTCACAGATATAAACATCAATAACTCCGCTTCTATTCGTCGTATGCGAATATGCGACATAGCAATTTGTAGCTTAAAACACGTCACATCGACCCACCTTCTGCCGATCTGCGACGAACTTGCATGGTTTCGTCAAACGTCGATCATTTCGAGTGGTCGGGAATCCGGCCGTCAATGGTGATTCATGGCCTCACAGATATAAACAACAATAACTCCGCTTCTATTCGTCGTATGCGAATCTGCGACAATGCAATTTTTAGCTTAAAACACGTCCCAACGAACCACCTTATACCGATCTGCGACGAACTTGCATAGTTTTGTCAAATATCGATCGTTTCGAGTGGAAAGCTATCCGGCCGTCAATGGTGATTCACGGCCTGACAGATATAAACAACTATAACTCCGCTTCTATTCGTCGAATGCAAATCTGCGACATAGCAATTTGTAGCTTAAACACGTCACATCGAACCACCTTGTGCCGATCTACGACGAACTTGCATAGTTTCGTCAAACGTCGATCGTTTCGAGTGGTAGGCAATCCGGCCGTCAATGCTGATTCATGGCCTCACAGATATAAACAACTATAACTCCGCTTGTATTCGTCGGATGCAAATCTGCGACATAGCAATTTGTAGCTAAAAACACGTCACATCGACCCACCTTGTGCTGATCTGGGATGAACTTGCATAGTTTCGTCAAACATCGATCGTTTGGAGTGGAAAGCAATCCGGCCGTCAATGGTGATTCATGGCCTCACAGATATAAACAACAATAACTCCGCTTCTATTCGTCGTATGCAAATCTGCGACATAGCAATTTGTAGCATAAATCACGCCCCAACGAACCACCTTATACCGATCTGCGACGAACTTGCATAGTTTTGTCAAACATCGATCGTTTCGAGTGGAAAGCAATCCGGCCGTCAATGGTGATTCATGGCCTGACAGATATAAACAACTATAACTTCGCTTCTATTCGGCGAATGCAAATCTGCGACATAGCAATTTGTAGCATAAAACACGACACATCGACCCACCTCATGCCGATCTGCGACGTACTTGTATAGTTTCGTCAAACGTCGATCGTTTCGAGTGGTAGGCAATCCGGTAGTCAATGGCGATTCATGGCCTCACAGACATAAACAACAATAACTCCGCTTCTATTCGTCGTATGCAAATCTGCGACATAGCAATTTGTAGCATAAAACACGCTCCAACGAACCACCTTATACCGATCTGCGACGAACTTGCATAGTTTTGTCAAACATCGATCGTTTCGAGTGGAAAGCAATCCGGCGGTCAATGGTGATTCATGGCCTCACAGATATAAACAACAATAACTCCGCTTCTATACGTCGTATGAAAATCTGCGACATAGCAATTTGTAGCATAAAACACGACCCAACGACCCACCTTTTACCGATCTGCGACGAACTTGCATAGTTTCGTCAAACATCGATCGTTTCGAGTGGTAGGCAATCCGGCCGTCAATGGTGATTCATGGCCTCACAGATACAAACAACAAAAACTCCGCTTCTATTCGTCGTATGCGAATATGCGACGTAGCAATTTGTAGCATAAAACACGGCCCAACCACCCACCTTATACCGATCTGCGACGAACTTGCATAGTTTCGTCAAACATCGATCGTTTCGAGTTGTAGGCAATCCGGCCGTCAATGGTGATTCGTGGCCTCACAGATATAAACAACAATAACTCCGCTTCTATACGTCGTATGCAAATCTGCGACATAGCAATTTGTAGCATAAAACACGGCCCAACCACCCACCTTTTACCGATCTGCGACGAACTTGCATAGTTTCGTCCAACATCGATCGTTTCGAGTGGAAAGCAATCCGGCCGTCAATGGCGATTCATGGCCTCACAGATATAAACAACTATAACTCCGCTACTATTCGTCGTATGCGAATCTGCCACCTAGCAATTTGTAGCTTAAAACACGCCCCAATGAACCACTTTATACCGATCTGCGACGAACTTGCATAGTTTCGTCAAACATCGATCGATTCTAGTGGAAAGCAATCCGGCCGTCAATGGTGATTCATGGCCTCACAGATACAAACAACAATAACTCCGCTTCTATACGTCGTATGCGAATCTGCGACATAGCAATTTGTAGCTTAAAACACGTCACATCGACCCACCTTGTGCCGATCTGGGACGAACTTGCATAGTTTCGTCAAACATCGATCGTTTGGAGTGGAAAGCAATCCGGCCGTCAATTGTGATTCATGGCCTCACAGATATAAACAACAATAACTCCGCTTCTATTCGTCGTATGCAAATCTGCGACATAGCAATTTGTAGCATAAAACACGCCCCAACGAACCACCTTATACCGATCTGCGACCAACTTGCATAGTTTCGTCAAACATCGATCGTTTCGAGTGGTAGGCAATCCGGCCGTCAATGGTGATTCATGGCCTCACAGATATAAACAACAATAACTCCGCTTCTATTCGTCGAATGCAAATCTGCGACATAGCTATTTGTAGCTTAAAACATGGCCCAACGACCCACATTATACCGATCTGCGACGAACTTGCATAGTTTCGTCAAACGTCGATCGTTTCGAGTGGTAGGCAATCCGGCCGCCAATGGTGATTCATGGCCTCACAGATATAGACAACAATAACTCGGCTTCTATTCGTCGTATGCGAATCTGCGACATAGCAATTTGTAGCTCAAAACACGCCCCAACGAACCACCTGATATTGATCTGCGACGAACTTGCATAGTTTTGTCAAACATCGATCGTTTCTAGTGGAAAGCAATCCGGCCGTCAATGGTGATTCATGGCCTCACAGATACAAACAACAATAACTCCGCTTCTATACGTCGTATGCGAATCTGCGACATAGCAATTTGTAGCTTAAAACACGTCACATCGACCCACCTTGTGCCGATCTGGGACGAACTTGCATAGTTTCGTCAAACATCGATCGTTTGGAGTGGAAAGCAATCCGGCCGTCAATTGTGATTCATGGCCTCACAGATATAAACAACAATAACTCCGCTTCTATTCGTCGTATGCAAATCTGCGACATAGCAATTTGTAGCATAAAACACGCCCCAACGAACCACCTTATACCGATCTGCGACGAACTTGCATAGTTTCGTCAAACGTCGATCGTTTCGAGTGGTAGGCAATCCGGCCGCCAATGGTGATTCATGGCCTCACAGATATAGACAACAATAACTCGGCTTCTATTCGTCGTATGCGAATCTGCGACATAGCAATTTGTAGCTCAAAACACGCCCCAACGAACCACCTGATATTGATCTGCGACGAACTTGCATAGTTTTGTCAAACATCGATCGTTTCTAGTGGAAAGCAATCCGGCCGTCAATGGTGATTCATGGCCTCACAGATATAAATATCGATAACTCCGCTTCTATTCGTCGTATGCGAATCTGCGACATAGCGATTTGTAGCTTAAAACATGGCCCAACGACCCACCTTATACCGATCTGCGACGAACTTGCATAGTTTTGTCAAATATCGATCGTTTCGAGTGGAAAGCAATCCGGCCGTCAATGGTGATTCACGGCCTGACAGATATGAACAACTATAACTCCGCTTCTATTCGTCGAATGCAAATCTGCGACATAGCAATTTGTAGCTTAAAACACGTCACATCGAACCACCTTGTGCCGATCTACGACGAACTTGCATAGTTTCGTCAAACGTCGATCGTTTCGAGTGGTAGGCAATCCGGCCGTCAATGGTGATTCATGGCCTCACATATATAAACAACTATAACTCCGCTTCTATTCGCCGTATGCAAATCTGCGACGTAACAATTTGTAGCATAAAACACGGCCCAACCACCCACCTTATACCGATCTGCGACGAACTTGCATATTTTTGTCAATCATCGATCGTTTCGAGTGGAAAGCAATCCGGCCGTCAATGGTGATTCATGGCCTCACAGATATAAACAACTATAACTCCGCTTCTATTCGCCGTATGCAAATCTGCGACGTAGCAATTTGTAGCATAAAACACGGCCCAACGACCCACCTTATACCGATCTGCAACTAACTTGCATAGTTTTGTCAAACATCGATTGTTTCGAGTGGAAAGTAATCCGGCCGTCAATGGTGATTCATGGCCTCACAGATATAAACAACACTAACTCCGCTTCTATTCGTCGGATGCAAATCTGCGACATTGCAATTTGTAGCTTAAAACACGTCACATCGACCCACCTTTTACCGACCTGCGACGAACTTGCATAGTTTCGTCAAACATCGATCGTTTCGAGTGGTAGGGAATCCGGCCGTCAATGGTGATTCATGGCCTCACAGATATAAACAACAATAACTCCGCTTCTATTCGTCGTATGCAAATCTGCGACATAGCAATTTGTAGCATAAATCACGCCCCAACGAACCACCTTATACCGATCTGCGACGAACTTGCATAGTTTTGTCAAACATCGATCGTTTCGAGTGGAAAGCAATCCGGCCGTCAATGGTGATTCATGGCCTGACAGATATAAACAACTATAACTCCGCTTCTATTCGTCGGATGCAAATCTACGACATAGCAATTTGTAGCTTAAAACACGTCACATCGACCCACCTTGTGCCGATCTGGGATGAACTTGCATAGTTTCGTCAAACATCGATCGTTTGGAGTGGAAAGCAATCCGGCCGTCAATGGTGATTCATGGCCTCACAGATATAAACAACAATAACTCCGCTTCTATTCGTCGAATGCAAATCTGCGACATAGCTATTTGTAGCTTAAAACATGGCCCAACGACCCACATTATACCGATCTGCGACGAACTTGCATAGTTTCGTCAAACATCGATGGTTTCGAGTGGTAGGCAATCCGGCCGTCAATGGTGATTCATGGCCTCACAGATATAAACAACAATAACTCCGCTTCTATTCGTCGAATGCAAATCTGCGACATAGCGATTTGTAGCTTAAAACACGTCACATCGACCCACCTTGTGCCGATCTGCGACGAACTTGCATAGTTTCGTCAAACATCGATCGTTTCGAGTGGTAGGCAATCCGGCCGTCAATGGTGATTCATGGCCTCACAGATATAAACATCAATAACTCCGCTTCTATTCGTCGGATGCGAATATGCGACATAGCAATTTGTAGCTTAAAACACGTCACATCGACCCACCTTCTGCCGATCTGCGACGAACTTGCATGGTTTCGTCAAACGTCGATCATTTCGAGTGGTCGGGAATCCGGCCGTCAATGGTGATTCATGGCCTCACAGATATAAACAACAATAACTCCGCTTCTATTCGTCGTATGCGAATCTGCGACAATGCAATTTTTAGCTTAAAACACGTCCCAACGAACCACCTTATACCGATCTGCGACGAACTTGCATAGTTTTGTCAAATATCGATCGTTTCGAGTGGAAAGCTATCCGGCCGTCAATGGTGATTCACGGCCTGACAGATATAAACAACTATAACTCCGCTTCTATTCGTCGAATGCAAATCTGCGACATAGCAATTTGTAGCTTAAACACGTCACATCGAACCACCTTGTGCCGATCTACGACGAACTTGCATAGTTTCGTCAAACGTCGATCGTTTCGAGTGGTAGGCAATCCGGCCGTCAATGCTGATTCATGGCCTCACAGATATAAACAACTATAACTCCGCTTCTATTCGCCGTATGCAAATCTGCGACGTAGCAATTTGTAGCATAAAACACGGCCCAACGACCCACCTTATACCGATCTGCAACTAACTTGCATAGTTTTGTCAAACATCGATTGTTTCGAGTGGAAAGCAATCCGGCCGTCAATGGTGATTTATGGCCTCACAGATATAAACAACAATAACTCCGCTTGTATTCGTCGGATGCAAATCTGCGACATAGCAATTTGTAGCTAAAAACACGTCACATCGACCCACCTTGTGCTGATCTGGGATGAACTTGCATAGTTTCGTCAAACATCGATCGTTTGGAAAGGAAAGCAATCCGGCCGTCAATGGTGATTCATGGCCTCACAGATATAAACAACAATAACTCCGCTTCTATTCGTCGTATGCAAATCTGCGACATAGCAATTTGTAGCATAAATCACGCCCCAACGAACCACCTTATACCGATCTGCGACGAACTTGCATAGTTTTGTCAAACATCGATCGTTTCGAGTGGAAAGCAATCCGGCCGTCAATGGTGATTCATGGCCTGACAGATATAAACAACTATAACTTCGCTTCTATTCGGCGAATGCAAATCTGCGACATAGCAATTTGTAGCATAAAACACGACACATCGACCCACCTCATGCCGATCTGCGACGTACTTGTATAGTTTCGTCAAACGTCGATCGTTTCGAGTGGTAGGCAATCCGGTAGTCAATGGCGATTCATGGCCTCACAGACATAAACAACAATAACTCCGCTTCTATTCGTCGTATGCAAATCTGCGACATAGCAATTTGTAGCATAAAACACGCCCCAACGAACCACCTTATACCGATCTGCGACGAACTTGCATAGTTTTGTCAAACATCGATCGTTTCGAGTGGAAAGCAATCCGGCGGTCAATGGTGATTCATGGCCTCACAGATATAAACAACAATAACTCCGCTTCTATACGTCGTATGAAAATCTGCGACATAGCAATTTGTAGCATAAAACACGACCCAACGACCCACCTTTTACCGATCTGCGACGAACTTGCATAGTTTCGTCAAACATCGATCGTTTCGAGTGGTAGGCAATCCGGCCGTCAATGGTGATTCATGGCCTCACAGATACAAACAACAAAAACTCCGCTTCTATTCGTCGTATGCGAATATGCGACGTAGCAATTTGTAGCATAAAACACGGCCCAACCACCCACCTTATACCGATCTGCGACGAACTTGCATAGTTTCGTCAAACATCGATCGTTTCGAGTTGTAGGCAATCCGGCCGTCAATGGTGATTCGTGGCCTCACAGATATAAACAACAATAACTCCGCTTCTATACGTCGTATGCAAATCTGCGACATAGCAATTTGTAGCATAAAACACGGCCCAACCACCCACCTTTTACCGATCTGCGACGAACTTGCATAGTTTCGTCCAACATCGATCGTTTCGAGTGGAAAGCAATCCGGCCGTCAATGGCGATTCATGGCCTCACAGATATAAACAACTATAACTCCGCTACTATTCGTCGTATGCGAATCTGCCACCTAGCAATTTGTAGCTTAAAACACGCCCCAATGAACCACTTTATACCGATCTGCGACGAACTTGCATAGTTTCGTCAAACATCGATCGATTCTAGTGGAAAGCAATCCGGCCGTCAATGGTGATTCATGGCCTCACAGATACAAACAACAATAACTCCGCTTCTATACGTCGTATGCGAATCTGCGACATAGCAATTTGTAGGTTAAAACACGTCACATCGACCCACCTTGTGCCGATCTGGGACGAACTTGCATAGTTTCGTCAAACATCGATCGTTTGGAGTGGAAAGCAATCCGGCCGTCAATTGTGATTCATGGCCTCACAGATATAAACAACAATAACTCCGCTTCTATTCGTCGTATGCAAATCTGCGACATAGCAATTTGTAGCATAAAACACGCCCCAACGAACCACCTTATACCGATCTGCGACCAACTTGCATAGTTTCGTCAAACATCGATGGTTTCGAGTGGTAGGCAATCCGGCCGTCAATGGTGATTCATGGCCTCACAGATATAAACAACAATAACTCCGCTTCTATTCGTCGAATGCAAATCTGCGACATAGCTATTTGTAGCTTAAAACATGGCCCAACGACCCACATTATACCGATCTGCGACGAACTTGCATAGTTTCGTCAAACGTCGATCGTTTCGAGTGGTAGGCAATCCGGCCGCCAATGGTGATTCATGGCCTCACAGATATAGACAACAATAACTCGGCTTCTATTCGTCGTATGCGAATCTGCGACATAGCAATTTGTAGCTCAAAACACGCCCCAACGAACCACCTGATATTGATCTGCGACGAACTTGCATAGTTTTGTCAAACATCGATCGTTTCTAGTGGAAAGCAATCCGGCCGTCAATGGTGATTCATGGCCTCACAGATATAAATATCGATAACTCCGCTTCTATTCGTCGTATGCGAATCTGCGACATAGCGATTTGTAGCTTAAAACATGGCCCAACGACCCACCTTATACCGATCTGCGACGAACTTGCATAGTTTTGTCAAACATCGATCGTTTCGAGTGGAAAGCAATCCGGCCGTCAATGGTGATTCACGGCCTGACAGATATGAACAACTATAACTCCGCTTCTATTCGTCGAATGCAAATCTGCGACATAGCAATTTGTAGCTTAAAACACGTCACATCGAACCACCTTGTGCCGATCTGCGACGAACTTGCATAGTTTCGTCAAACGTCGATCGTTTCGAGTGGTAGGCAATCCGGCCGTCAATGGTGATTCATGGCCTCACATATATAAACAACTATAACTCCGCTTCTATTCGCCGTATGCAAATCTGCGACGTAGCAATTTGTAGCATAAAACACGGCCCAACCACCCACCTTATACCGATCTGCGACGAACTTGCATATTTTTGTCAATCATCGATCGTTTCGAGTGGAAAGCAATCCGGCCGTCAATGGTGATTCATGGCCTCACAGATATAAACAACTATAACTCCGCTTCTATTCGCCGTATGCAAATCTGCGACGTAGCAATTTGTAGCATAAAACACGGCCCAACGACCCACCTTATACCGATCTGCAACTAACTTGCATAGTTTTGTCAAACATCGATTGTTTCGAGTGGAAAGTAATCCGGCCGTCAATGGTGATTCATGGCCTCACAGATATAAACAACACTAACTCCGCTTCTATTCGTCGGATGCAAATCTGCGACATTGCAATTTGTAGCTTAAAACACGTCACATCGACCCACCTTTTACCAACCTGCGACGAACTTGCATAGTTTCGTCAAACATCGATCGTTTCGAGTGGTAGGGAATCCGGCCGTCAATGGTGATTCATGGCCTCACAGATATAAACAACAATAACTCCGCTTCTATTCGTCGTATGCAAATCTGCGACATAGCAATTTGTAGCATAAATCACGCCCCAACGAACCACCTTATACCGATCTGCGACGAACTTGCATAGTTTTGTCAAACATCGATCGTTTCGAGTGGAAAGCAATCCGGCCGTCAATGGTGATTCATGGCCTGACAGATATAAACAGCTATAACTCCGCTTCTATTCGTCGGATGCAAATCTACGACATAGCAATTTGTAGCTTAAAACACGTCACATCGACCCACCTTGTGCCGATCTGGGATGAACTTGCATAGTTTCGTCAAACATCGATCGTTTGGAGTGGAAAGCAATCCGGCCGTCAATGGTGATTCATGGCCTCACAGATATAAACAACAATAACTCCGCTTCTATTCGTCGAATGCAAATCTGCGACATAGCTATTTGTAGCTTAAAACATGGCCCAACGACCCACATTATACCGATCTGCGACGAACTTGCATAGTTTCGTCAAACATCGATGGTTTCGAGTGGTAGGCAATCCGGCCGTCAATGGTGATTCATGGCCTCACAGATATAAACAACAATAACTCCGCTTCTATTCGTCGAATGCAAATCTGCGACATAGCGATTTGTAGCTTAAAACACGTCACATCGACCCACCTTGTGCCGATCTGCGACGAACTTGCATAGTTTCGTCAAACATCGATCGTTTCGAGTGGTAGGCAATCCGGCCGTCAATGGTGATTCATGGCCTCACAGATATAAACATCAATAACTCCGCTTCTATTCGTCGTATGCGAATATGCGACATAGCAATTTGTAGCTTAAAACACGTCACATCGACCCACCTTCTGCCGATCTGCGACGAACTTGCATGGTTTCGTCAAACGTCGATCATTTCGAGTGGTCGGGAATCCGGCCGTCAATGGTGATTCATGGCCTCACAGATATAAACAACAATAACTCCGCTTCTATTCGTCGTATGCGAATCTGCGACAATGCAATTTTTAGCTTAAAACACGTCCCAACGAACCACCTTATACCGATCTGCGACGAACTTGCATAGTTTTGTCAAATATCGATCGTTTCGAGTGGAAAGCTATCCGGCCGTCAATGGTGATTCACGGCCTGACAGATATAAACAACTATAACTCCGCTTCTATTCGTCGAATGCAAATCTGCGACATAGCAATTTGTAGCTTAAACACGTCACATCGAACCACCTTGTGCCGATCTACGACGAACTTGCATAGTTTCGTCAAACGTCGATCGTTTCGAGTGGTAGGCAATCCGGCCGTCAATGGTGATTCATGGCCTCACAGATATAAACAACTATAACTCCGCTTCTATTCGCCGTATGCAAATCTGCGACGTAGCAATTTGTAGCATAAAACACGGCCCAACCACCCACCTTATACCGATCTGCGACGAACTTGCATATTTTTGTCAATCATCGATCGTTTCGAGTGGAAAGCAATCCGGCCGTCAATGCTGATTCATGGCCTCACAGATATAAACAACTATAACTCCGCTTCTATTCGCCGTATGCAAATCTGCGACGTAGCAATTTGTAGCATAAAACACGGCCCAACGACCCACCTTATACCGATCTGCAACTAACTTGCATAGTTTTGTCAAACATCGATTGTTTCGTGTGGAAAGCAATCCGGCCGTCAATGGTGATTTATGGCCTCACAGATATAAACAACAATAACTCCGCTTGTATTCGTCGGATGCAAATCTGCGACATAGCAATTTGTAGCTAAAAACACGTCACATCGACCCACCTTGTGCTGATCTGGGATGAACTTGCATAGTTTCGTCAAACATCGATCGTTTGGAGTGGAAAGCAATCCGGCCGTCAATGGTGATTCATGGCCTCACAGATATAAACAACAATAACTCCGCTTCTATTCGTCGAATGCAAATCTGCGACATTGCAATTTGTAGCTTAAAACACGTCACATTGACCCACCTTGTGCCGATCTGCGACGAACTTGCATAGTTTCGTCAAGCATCGATCGTTTCGAGTGGTAGGAAATCCGGCCGTCAATTGTGATTCATGGCCTCACGGATATAAACAACAATAACTCCGCTTCTATACGTCGTATGCAAATCTGCGACATAGCAATTTGTAGCATAAAACACGACCCAACGACCCACCTTTTACCAATCTGCGACGAACTTGCATAGTTTCGTCAAACATCGATCGTTTCGGGTGGTAGGCAATCCGGCCGTCAATGGTGATTCACGGCCAGACAGATATAAACAACTATAACTTCGCTTCTATTCGTCGAATGCAAATCTGCGACATAGCAATTTGTAGCTTAAAACACGACACATCGACCCACCTCATGCCGATCTGCGACGTACTTGTATAGTTTCGTCAAACGTCGATCGTTTCGAGTGGTAGGCAATCCGGTAGTCAATGGCGATTCATGGCCTCACAGACATAAACAACAATAACTCCGCTTCTATTCGTCGTATGCAAATCTGCGACATAGCAATTTGTAGCATAAAACACGCTCCAACGAACCACCTTATACCGATCTGCGACGAACTTGCATAGTTTTGTCAAACATCGATCGTTTCGAGTGGAAAGCAATCCGGCGGTCAATGGTGATTCATGGCCTCACAGATATAAACAACAATAACTCCGCTTCTATACGTCGTATGAAAATCTGCGACATAGCAATTTGTAGCATAAAACACGACCCAACGACCCACCTTTTACCGATCTGCGACGAACTTGCATAGTTTCGTCAAACATCGATCGTTTCGAGTGGTAGGCAATCCGGCCGTCAATGGTGATTCATGGCCTCACAGATACAAACAACAAAAACTCCGCTTCTATTCGTCGTATGCGAATATGCGACGTAGCAATTTGTAGCATAAAACACGGCCCAACCACCCACCTTATACCGATCTGCGACGAACTTGCATAGTTTCGTCAAACATCGATCGTTTCGAGTTGTAGGCAATCCGGCCGTCAATGGTGATTCATGGCCTCACAGATATAAACAACAATAACTCCGCTTCTATACGTCGTATGCAAATCTGCGACATAGCAATTTGTAGCTTAAAACACGACACATCGACCCACCTCATGCCGATCTGCGACGTACTTGTATAGTTTCGTCAAACGTCGATCGTTTCGAGTGGCAGGCAATCCGGCCGTCAATGGTGATTCATGGCCTCACATATATAAACAACTATAACTCCGCTTCTATTCGCCGTATGCAAATCTGCGACGTAGCAATTTGTAGCATAAAACACGGCCCAACCACCCACCTTATACCGATCTGCGACGAACTTGCATATTTTTGTCAATCATCGATCGTTTCGAGTGGTAAGCAATCCGGCCGTCAATGGTGATTCATGGCCTCACAGATATAAACAACTATAACTCCGCTTCTATTCGCCGTATGCAAATCTGCGACGTAGCAATTTGTAGCATAAAACACGGCCCAACGACCCACCTTATACCGATCTGCAACTAACTTGCATAGTTTTGTCAAACATCGATTGTTTCGAGTGGAAAGTAATCCGGCCGTCAATGGTGATTCATGGCCTCACAGATATAAACAACACTAACTCCGCTTCTATTCGTCGGATGCAAATCTGCGACATTGCAATTTGTAGCTTAAAACACGTCACATCGACCCACCTTGTGCCGATCTGGGACGAACTTGCATAGTTTCGTCAAACATCGATCGTTTGGAGTGAAAAGCAATCCGGCCGTCAATGGTGATTCATGGCCTCACAGATATAAACAACAATAACTCCGCTTCTATTCGTCGTATGCAAATCTGCGACATAGCAATTTGTAGCATAAATCACGCCCCAACGAACCACCTTATACCGATCTGCGACGAACTTGCATAGTTTTGTCAAACATCGATCGTTTCGAGTGGAAAGCAATCCGGCCGTCAATGGTGATTCATGGCCTGACAGATATAAACAACTATAACTCCGCTTCTATTCGTCGGATGCAAATCTACGACATAGCAATTTGTAGCTTAAAACACGTCACATCGACCCACCTTGTGCCGATCTGGGATGAACTTGCATAGTTTCGTCAAACATCGATCGTTTGGAGTGGAAAGCAATCCGGCCGTCAATGGTGATTCATGGCCTCACAGATATAAACAACAATAACTCCGCTTCTATTCGTCGAATGCAAATCTGCGACATAGCTATTTGTAGCTTAAAACATGGCCCAACGACCCACATTATACCGATCTGCGACGAACTTGCATAGTTTCGTCAAACATCGATGGATTCGAGTGGTAGGCAATCCGGCCGTCAATGGTGATTCATGGCCTCACAGATATAAACAACAATAACTCCGCTTCTATTCGTCGAATGCAAATCTGCGACATAGCAATTTGTAGCTTAAAACACGTCACATCGACCCACCTTGTGCCGATCTGCGACGAACTTGCATAGTTTCGTCAAACATCGATCGTTTCGAGTGGTAGGCAATCCGGCCGTCAATGGCGATTCATGGCCTCACAGATATAAACATCAATAACTCCGCTTCTGTTCGTCGTATGCGAATATGCGACATAGCAATTTGTAGCTTAAAACACGTCACATCGACCCACCTTCTGCCGATCTGCGACGAACTTGCATGGTTTCGTCAAACGTCGATCATTTCGAGTGGTCGGGAATCCGGCCGTCAATGGTGATTCATGGCCTCACAGATATAAACAACAATAACTCCGCTTCTATTCGTCGTATGCGAATCTGCGACAATGCAATTTTTAACTTAAAACACGTCCCAACGAACCACCTTATACCGATCTGCGACGAACTTGCATAGTTTTGTCAAATATCGATCGTTTCGAGTGGAAAGCTATCCGGCCGTCAATGGTGATTCACGGCCTGACAGATATAAACAACTATAACTCCGCTTCTATTCGTCGAATGCAAATCTGCGACATAGCAATTTGTAGCTTAAACACGTCACATCGAACCACCTTGTGCCGATCTACGACGAACTTGCATAGTTTCGTCAAACGTCGATCGTTTCGAGTGGTAGGCAATCCGGCCGTCAATGCTGATTCATGGCCTCACAGATATAAACAACTATAACTCCGCTTCTATTCGCCGTATGCAAATCTGCGACGTAGCAATTTGTTGCATAAAACACGGCCCAACGACCCACCTTATACCGATCTGCAACTAACTTGCATAGTTTTGTCAAACATCGATTGTTTCGAGTGGAAAGCAATCCGGCCGTCAATGGTGATTTATGGCCTCACAGATATAAACAACAATAACTCCGCTTGTATTCGTCGGATGCAAATCTGCGACATAGCAATTTGTAGCTAAAAACACGTCACATCGACCCACCTTGTGCTGATCTGGGATGAACTTGCATAGTTTCGTCAAACATCGATCGTTTGGAGTGGAAAGCAATCCGGCCGTCAATGGTGATTCATGGCCTCACAGATATAAACAACAATAACTCCGCTTCTATTCGTCGTATGCAAATCTGCGACATAGCAATTTGTAGCATAAATCACGCCCCAACGAACCACCTTATACCGATCTGCGACGAACTTGCATAGTTTTGTCAAACATCGATCGTTTCGAGTGGAAAGCAATCCGGCCGTCAATGGTGATTCATGGCCTGACAGATATAAACAACTATAACTTCGCTTCTATTCGGCGAATGCAAATCTGCGACATAGCAATTTGTAGCATAAAACACGACACATCGACCCACCTCATGCCGATCTGCGACGTACTTGTATAGTTTCGTCAAACGTCGATCGTTTCGAGTGGTAGGCAATCCGGTAGTCAATGGCGATTCATGGCCTCACAGACATAAACAACTATAACTCCGCTTCTATTCGTCGTATGCAAATCTGCGACATAGCAATTTGTAGCATAAAACACGCTCCAACGAACCACCTTATACCGATCTGCGACGAACTTGCATAGTTTTGTCAAACATCGATCGTTTCGAGTGGAAAGCAATCCGGCGGTCAATGGTGATTCATGGCCTCACAGATATAAACAACAATAACTCCGCTTCTATACGTCGTATGAAAATCTGCGACATAGCAATTTGTAGCATAAAACACGACCCAACGACCCACCTTTTACCGATCTGCGACGAACTTGCATAGTTTCGTCAAACATCGATCGTTTCGAGTGGTAGGCAATCCGGCCGTCAATGGTGATTCATGGCCTCACAGATACAAACAACAAAAACTCCGCTTCTATTCGTCGTATGCGAATATGCGACGTAGCAATTTGTAGCATAAAACACGGCCCAACCACCCACCTTATACCGATCTGCGACGAACTTGCATAGTTTCGTCAAACATCGATCGTTTCGAGTTGTAGGCAATCCGGCCGTCAATGGTGATTCGTGGCCTCACAGATATAAACAACAATAACTCCGCTTCTATACGTCGTATGCAAATCTGCGACATAGCAATTTGTAGCATAAAACACGGCCCAACCACCCACCTTTTACCGATCTGCGACGAACTTGCATAGTTTCGTCAAACATCGATCGTTTCGAGTGGTAGGCAATCCGGCCGTCAATGGTGATTCATGGCCTCACAGATATAAACAACAATAACTCCGCTTCTATTCGTCGTATGCAAATCTGCGACATATCAATTTGTAGCTTAAAACACGTCACATCGACCCACCTTGTGCCGATCTGCGACAAACTTGTATTGTTTCGTCGAACATCGATCGTTTCGAGTGGTAGGGAATCCGGCCGTCAATGGTGATTCATGGCCTCACAGATATAAACAACAATAATTTCGCTTCTATTCGTCGTATGCAAATCTGCGACATAGCAATTTGTAGCTTAAAACGGGACACATCGACCCACCTTATACCGTTCTGCGAAAATCTTGCATAGTTTCGTCAAACGTCGATCGTTCCGAGTGGTAGGCGATCCGGCCGACAATGGTGATTCATGGCCTCACAGATATAAACACCAAAAACTTGGATTCTATTCGTCGTACGCGAATCTGCGACATAGCATTTTGTAGCTTAAAACACGGCCCAACGACCCACCTTATACCGATCTACAACGAACTTGACTGGTTTCGTCAAACATCGATCGTTTCGAGTGCTAGGCTATCCGGCCGTCAATGGTGATTCATGGCCTCACGGATATAAACAACTATAACTCTGCTTCTGTTCGTCGTATGCAAATCTGCGTCATAGCAATTTGTAGCTTAAAACACGACACATCGACACACCTCATGCCGATCTGGGATGAACTTGCATAGTTTCGTCAAACATCGATCGTTTGGAGTGGAAAGCAATCCGGCCGACAATGGTGATTCATGGCCTCACAGATATAAACAACAATAACTCCGCTTCTATTCGTCGAATGCAAATCTGCGACATAGCTATTTGTAGCTTAAAACATGGCCCAACGACCCACATTATACCGATCTGCGACGAACTTGCATAGTTTCGTCAAACATCGATGGTTTCGAGTGGTAGGCAATCCGGCCGTCAATGGTGATTCATGGCCTCACAGATATAAACAACAATAACTCCGCTTCTATTCGTCGAATGCAAATCTGCGGCATAGCTATTTGTAGCTTAAAACATGGCCCAACGACCCACATTATACCGATCTGCGACGAACTTGCATAGTTTCGTCAAACGTCGATCGTTTCGAGTGGTAGGCAATCCGGCCGCCAATGGTGATTCATGGCCTCACAGATATAGACAACAATAACTCGGCTTCTATTCGTCGTATGCGAATCTGCGACATAGCAATTTGTAGCTCAAAACACGCCCCAACGAACCACCTGATATTGATCTGCGACGAACTTGCATAGTTTTGTCAAACATCGATCGTTTCTAGTGGAAAGCAATCCGGCCGTCAATGGTGATTCATGGCCTCACAGATATAAATATCGATAACTCCGCTTCTATTCGTCGTATGCGAATCTGCGACATAGCGATTTGTAGCTTAAAACATGGCCCAACGACCCACCTTATACCGATCTGCGACGAACTTGCATAGTTTTGTCAAACATCGATTGTTTCGAGTGGAAAGCAATCCGGCCGGCAATGGTGATTCATGGCCTGACAGATATAAACAACAATAACTCCGCTTCTATTCGTCGAATGCAAATCTGCGACATAGCAATTTGTAGCTTAAAACACGTCACATCGACCCACCTTGTGCCGATCTGCGACGAACATGCATAGTTTCGTCAAACATCGATCGTTTCGAGTGGTAGGCAATCCGGCCGTCAATGGTGAATCATGGCCTCACAGATATAAACATCAATAACTCCGCTTCTATTCGTCGTATGCGAATATGCGACATAGCAATTTGTAGCTTAAAACACGTCACATCGACCCACCTTCTGCCGATCTGCGACGAACTTGCATGGTTTCGTCAAACGTCGATCATTTCGAGTGGTCGGGAATCCGGCCGTCAATGGTGATTCATGGCCTCACAGATATGAACAACAATAACTCCGCTTCTATTCGTCGTATGCGAATCTGCGACAATGCAATTTTTAGCTTAAAACACGTCCCAACGAACCACCTTACACCGATCTGCGACGAACTTGCATAGTTTTGTCAAATATCGATCGTTTCGAGTGGAAAGCAATCCGGCCGTCAATGGTGATTCACGGCCTGACAGATATAAACAACTATAACTCCGCTTCTATTCGTCGAATGCAAATCTGCGACATAGCAATTTGTAGCTTAAAACACGTCACATCGAACCACCTTGTGCCGATCTACGACGAACTTGCATAGTTTCGTCAAACGTCGATCGTTTCGAGTGGTAGGCAATCCGGCCGTCAATGGTGATTCATGGCCTCACAGATATAAACAACTATAACTCCGCTTCTATTCGCCGTATGCAAATCTGCGACGTAGCAATTTGTAGCATAAAACACGCCCCAACTAACCACCTTATACCGATCTGCGACGAACATGCATAGTTTTGTCAAACATCGATCGTTTCGAGTGGAAAGCAATCCGGCCGTCAATGGTGATTCATGGCCTGACAGATATAAACAACTATAACTCAGCTTCTATTCGTCGAATGCAAATTTGCGACATAGCGATTTGTAGCTTAAAACACGAACCAACGACCCACCTTTTACCGATCTGCGACGAACTTGCATAGTTTCGTCAAACATCGATCGTTTCGAGTGGTAAGCAATCCGTCCGTCAATGGTGATTCATGGCCTCACAGATATAAACAACTATAACTCCGCTTCTATTCGCCGTATGCAAATCTGCGACATAGCAATTTGTAGCTTAAAACACGTCACATCGACCCACCTTGTGCCGATCTGCGACGAACTTGCATAGTTTCGTCAAACATCGATCGTTTCGAGCGGTAAGCAATCCGTCCGTCAATGGTGATTCATGGCCTCACAGATATAAACAACAATAACTCCGATTCTATTCGTCGTATGCGAATATGCGACATAGCAATTTGTAGCTTAAAACACGACACATCGACCCACCTCATGCCGATCTGCGACGTACTTGTATAGTTTCGTCAAACGTCGATCGTTTCGTGTGGTAGGCAATCCGGTAGTCAATGGCGATTCATGGCCTCACAGATATAAACAACAATAACTCCGCTTCTATTCGTCGTATGCAAATCTGCGACATAGCAATTTGTAGCATAAAACACGCCCCAACGAACCACCTTATACCGATCTGCGACGAACTTGCATAGTTTCGTCAAACATCGATGGTTTCGAGTGGTAGGCAATCCGGCCGTCAATGGTGATTCATGGCCTCACAGATATAAACAACAATAACTCCGCTTCTATTCGTCGAATGCAAATCTGCGACATAGCTATTTGTAGCTTAAAACATGGCCCAACGACCCACATTATACCGATCTGCGACGAACTTGCATAGTTTCGTCAAACGTCGATCGTTTCGAGTGGTAGGCAATCCGGCCGCCAATGGTGATTCATGGCCTCACAGATATAGACAACAATAACTCGGCTTCTATTCGTCGTATGCGAATCTGCGACATAGCAATTTGTAGCTCAAAACACGCCCCAACGAACCACCTGATATTGATCTGCGACGAACTTGCATAGTTTTGTCAAACATCGATCGTTTCTAGTGGAAAGCAATCCGGCCGTCAATGGTGATTCATGGCCTCACAGATACAAACAACAATAACTCCGCTTCTATTCGTCGTATGCGAATATGCGACATAGCAATTTGTAGCTTAAAACACGTCACATCGACCCACCTTCTGCCGATCTGCGACGAACTTGCATGGTTTCGTGAAACGTCGATCATTTCGAGTGGTCGGGAATCCGGCCGTCAATGGTGATTCATGGCCTCACAGATATGAACAACAATAACTCCGCTTCTATTCGTCGTATGCGAATCTGCGACAATGCCATTTTTAGCTTAAAACACGTCCCAACGAACCACCTTACACCGATCTGCGACGAACTTGCATAGTTTTGTCAAATATCGATCGTTTCGAGTGGAAAGCAATCCGGCCGTCATTGGTGATTCACGGCCTGACAGATATAAACAACTATAACTCCGCTTCTATTCGTCGAATGCAAATCTGCGACATAGCAATTTGTAGCTTAAAACACGTCACATCGAACCACCTTGTGCCGATCTACGACGAACTTGCATAGTTTCGTCAAACGTCGATCGTTTCGAGTGGTAGGCAATCCGGCCGTCAATGGTGATTCATGGCCTCACAGATATAAACAACTATAACTCCGCTTCTATTCGCCGTATGCAAATCTGCGACGTAGCAATTTGTAGCATAAAACACGGCCCAACCACCCACCTTATACCGATCTGCGACGAACTTGCATATTTTTGTCAATCATCGATCGTTTCGAGTGGAAAGCAATCCGGCCGTCAATGGTGATTCATGGCCTCACAGATATAAACAACTATAACTCCGCTTCTATTCGCCGTATGCAAATCTGCGACGTAGCAATTTGTAGCATAAAACACGCCCCAACTAACCACCTTATACCGATCTGCGACGAACATGCATAGTTTTGTCAAACATCGATCGTTTCGAGTGGAAAGCAATCCGGCCGTCAATGGTGATTCATGGCCTGACAGATATAAACAACTATAACTCAGCTTCTATTCGTCGAATGCAAATTTGCGACATAGCGATTTGTAGCTTAAAACACGACCCAACGACCCACCTTTTACCGATCTGCGACGAACTTGCATAGTTTCGTCAAACATCGATCGTTTCGAGTGGTAAGCAATCCGTCCGTCAATGGTGATTCATGGCCTCACAGATATAAACAACTATAACTCCGCTTCTATTCGCCGTATGCAAATCTGCGACATAGCAATTTGTAGCTTAAAACACGTCCCAACGACCCACCTTGTGCCGATCTGCGACGAACTTGCATAGTTTCGTCAAACATCGATCGTTTCGAGCGGTAAGCAATCCGTCCGTCAATGGTGATTCATGGCCTCACAGATATAAACAACAATAACTCCGATTCTATTCGTCGTATGCGAATATGCGACATAGCAATTTGTAGCTTAAAACACGACACATCAACCCACCTCATGCCGATCTGCGACGTACTTGTATAGTTTCGTCAAACGTCGATCGTTTCGTGTGGTAGGCAATCCGGTAGTCAATGGCGATTCATGGCCTCACAGATATAAACAACTATAAGTCCGCTTCTATACGTCGTATGCGAATCTGCGACATAGCAATTTGTAGCTTAAAACACGCCCCAACGAAACACCTTATACCGATCTGCGACGAACTTGCATAGTTTCGTCCAACATCGATCGTTTCGAGTGGAAAGCAATCCGGCCGTCAATGGCGATTCATGGCCTCACAGATATAAACAACTATAACTCCGCTTCTATTCGTCGTATGCGAATCTGCCACCTAGCAATTTGTAGCTTAAAACACGCCCCAATGAACCACTTTATACCGATCTGCGACGAACTTGCATAGTTTCGTCAAACATCGATCGATTCTAGTGGAAAGCAATCCGGCCGTCAATGGTGATTCATGGCCTCACAGATACAAACAACAATAACTCCGCTTCTATACGTCGTATGCGAATCTGCGACATAGCAATTTGTAGCTTAAAACACGTCACATCGACCCACCTTGTGCCGATCTGGGACGAACTTGCATAGTTTCGTCAAACATCGATCGTTTGGAGTGGAAAGCAATCCGGCCGTCAATTGTGATTCATGGCCTCACAGATATAAACAACAATAACTCCGCTTCTATTCGTCGTATGCAAATCTGCGACATAGCAATTTGTAGCATAAAACACGCCCCAACGAACCACCTTATACCGATCTGCGACGAACTTGCATAGTTTCGTCAAACATCGATGGTTTCGAGTGGTAGGCAATCCGGCCGTCAATGGTGATTCATGGCCTCACAGATATAAACAACAATAACTCCGCTTCTATTCGTCGAATGCAAATCTGCGACATAGCTATTTGTAGCTTAAAACATGGCCCAACGACCCACATTATACCGATCTGCGACGAACTTGCATAGTTTCGTCAAACGTCGATCGTTTCGAGTGGTAGGCAATCCGGCCGCCAATGGTGATTCATGGCCTCACAGATATAGACAACAATAACTCGGCTTCTATTCGTCGTATGCGAATCTGCGACATAGCAATTTGTAGCTCAAAACACGCCCCAACGAACCACCTGATATTGATCTGCGACGAACTTGCATAGTTTTGTCAAACATCGATCGTTTCTAGTGGAAAGCAATCCGGCCGTCAATGGTGATTCATGGCCTCACAGATACAAACAACAATAACTCCGCTTCTATACGTCGTATGCGAATCTGCGACATAGCAATTTGTAGCTTAAAACACGTCACATCGACCCACCTTGTGCCGATCTGGGACGAACTTGCATAGTTTCGTCAAACATCGATCGTTTGGAGTGGAAAGCAATCCGGCCGTCAATTGTGATTCATGGCCTCACAGATATAAACAACAATAACTCCGCTTCTATTCGTCGTATGCAAATCTGCGACATAGCAATTTGTAGCATAAAACACGCCCCAACGAACCACCTTATACCGATCTGCGACGAACTTGCATAGTTTCGTCAAACATCGATGGTTTCGAGTGGTAGGCAATCCGGCCGTCAATGGTGATTCATGGCCTCACAGATATAAACAACAATAACTCCGCTTCTATTCGTCGAATGCAAATCTGCGACATAGCTATTTGTAGCTTAAAACATGGCCCAACGACCCACATTATACCGATCTGCGACGAACTTGCATAGTTTCGTCAAACGTCGATCGTTTCGAGTGGTAGGCAATCCGGCCGCCAATGGTGATTCATGGCCTCACAGATATAGACAACAATAACTCGGCTTCTATTCGTCGTATGCGAATCTGCGACATAGCAATTTGTAGCTCAAAACACGCCCCAACGAACCACCTGATATTGATCTGCGACGAACTTGCATAGTTTTGTCAAACATCGATCGTTTCTAGTGGAAAGCAATCCGGCCGTCAATGGTGATTCATGGCCTCACAGATATAAATATCGATAACTCCGCTTCTATTCGTCGTATGCGAATCTGCGACATAGCGATTTGTAGCTTAAAACATGGCCCAACGACCCACCTTATACCGATCTGCGACGAACTTGCATAGTTTTGTCAAATATCGATCGTTTCGAGTGGAAAGCAATCCGGCCGTCAATGGTGATTCACGGCCTGACAGATATGAACAACTATAACTCCGCTTCTATTCGTCGAATGCAAATCTGCGACATAGCAATTTGTAGCTTAAAACACGTCACATCGAACCACCTTGTGCCGATCTACGACGAACTTGCATAGTTTCGTCAAACGTCGATCGTTTCGAGTGGTAGGCAATCCGGCCGTCAATGGTGATTCATGGCCTCACAGATATAAACAACTATAACTCCGCTTCTATTCGCCGTATGCAAATCTGCGACGTAGCAATTTGTAGCATAAAACACGGCCCAACGACCCACCTTATACCGATCTGCAACTAACTTGCATAGTTTTGTCAAACATCGATTGTTTCGAGTGGAAAGTAATCCGGCCGTCAATGGTGATTCATGGCCTCACAGATATAAACAACACTAACTCCGCTTCTATTCGTCGGATGCAAATCTGCGACATTGCAATTTGTAGCTTAAAACACGTCACATCGACCCACCTTGTGCCGATCTGGGACGAACTTGCATAGTTTCGTCAAACATCGATCGTTTGGAGTGAAAAGCAATCCGGCCGTCAATGGTGATTCATGGCCTCACAGATATAAACAACAATAACTCCGCTTCTATACGTCTTATGCAAATCTGCTACATAGCAATTTGTAGCATAAAACACGACCCAACGACCCACCTTTTACCGACCTGCGACGAACTTGCATAGTTTCGTCAAACATCGATCGTTTCGAGTGGTAGGGAATCCGGCCGTCAATGGTGATTCATGGCCTCACAGATATAAACAACAATAACTCCGCTTCTATTCGTCGTATGCAAATCTGCGACATAGCAATTTGTAGCATAAATCACGCCCCAACGAACCACCTTATACCGATCTGCGACGAACTTGCATAGTTTTGTCAAACATCGATCGTTTCGAGTGGAAAGCAATCCGGCCGTCAATGGTGATTCATGGCCTGACAGATATAAACAACTATAACTCCGCTTCTATTCGTCGGATGCAAATCTACGACATAGCAATTTGTAGCTTAAAACACGTCACATCGACCCACCTTGTGCCGATCTGGGATGAACTTGCATAGTTTCGTCAAACATCGATCGTTTGGAGTGGAAAGCAATCCGGCCGTCAATGGTGATTCATGGCCTCACAGATATAAACAACAATAACTCCGCTTCTATTCGTCGAATGCAAATCTGCGACATAGCTATTTGTAGCTTAAAACATGGCCCAACGACCCACATTATACCGATCTGCGACGAACTTGCATAGTTTCGTCAAACATCGATGGTTTCGAGTGGTAGGCAATCCGGCCGTCAATGGTGATTCATGGCCTCACAGATATAAACAACAATAACTCCGCTTCTATTCGTCGAATGCAAATCTGCGACATAGCGATTTGTAGCTTAAAACACGTCACATCGACCCACCTTGTGCCGATCTGCGACGAACTTGCATAGTTTCGTCAAACATCGATCGTTTCGAGTGGTAGGCAATCCGGCCGTCAATGGTGATTCATGGCCTCACAGATATAAACATCAATAACTCCGCTTCTATTCGTCGTATGCGAATATGCGACATAGCAATTTGTAGCTTAAAACACGTCACATCGACCCACCTTCTGCCGATCTGCGACGAACTTGCATGGTTTCGTCAAACGTCGATCATTTCGAGTGGTCGGGAATCCGGCCGTCAATGGTGATTCATGGCCTCACAGATATAAACAACAATAACTCCGCTTCTATTCGTCGTATGCGAATCTGCGACAATGCAATTTTTAGCTTAAAACACGTCCCAACGAACCACCTTATACCGATCTGCGACGAACTTGCATAGTTTTGTCAAATATCGATCGTTTCGAGTGGAAAGCTATCCGGCCGTCAATGGTGATTCACGGCCTGACAGATATAAACAACTATAACTCCGCTTCTATTCGTCGAATGCAAATCTGCGACATAGCAATTTGTAGCTTAAACACGTCACATCGAACCACCTTGTGCCGATCTACGACGAACTTGCATAGTTTCGTCAAACGTCGATCGTTTCGAGTGGTAGGCAATCCGGCCGTCAATGGTGATTCATGGCCTCACAGATATAAACAACTATAACTCCGCTTCTATTCGCCGTATGCAAATCTGCGACATAGCAATTTGTAGCTTAAAACACGTCACATCGAACCACCTTGTGCCGATCTACGACGAACTTGCATAGTTTCGTCAAACGTCGATCGTTTCGAGTGGTAGGCAATCCGGCCGTCAATGGTGATTCATGGCCTCACATATATAAACAACTATAACTCCGCTTCTATTCGCCGTATGCAAATCTGCGACGTAGCAATTTGTAGCATAAAACACGGCCCAACCACCCACCTTATACCGATCTGCGACGAACTTGCATATTTTTGTCAATCATCGATCGTTTCGAGTGGAAAGCAATCCGGCCGTCAATGGTGATTCATGGCCTCACAGATATAAACAACTATAACTCCGCTTCTATTCGCCGTATGCAAATCTGCGACGTAGCAATTTGTAGCATAAAACACGGCCCAACGACCCACCTTATACCGATCTGCAACTAACTTGCATAGTTTTGTCAAACATCGATTGTTTCGAGTGGAAAGTAATCCGGCCGTCAATGGTGATTCATGGCCTCACAGATATAAACAACACTAACTCCGCTTCTATTCGTCGGATGCAAATCTGCGACATTGCAATTTGTAGCTTAAAACACGTCACGTCGACCCACCTTGTGCCGATCTGGGACGAACTTGCATAGTTTCGTCAAACATCGATCGTTTGGAGTGAAAAGCAATCCGGCCGTCAATGGTGATTCATGGCCTCACAGATATAAACAACAATAACTCCGCTTCTATACGTCTTATGCAAATCTGCTACATAGCAATTTGTAGCATAAAACACGACCCAACGACCCACCTTTTACCGACCTGCGACGAACTTGCATAGTTTCGTCAAACATCGATCGTTTCGAGTGGTAGGGAATCCGGCCGTCAATGGTGATTCATGGCCTCACAGATATAAAGAACAATAACTCCGCTTCTATTCGTCGTATGCAAATCTGCAACATAGCAATTTGTAGCATAAATCACGCCCCAACGAACCACCTTATACCGATCTGCGACGAACTTGCATAGTTTTGTCAAACATCGATCGTTTCGAGTGGAAAGCAATCCGGCCGTCAATGGTGATTCATGGCCTGACAGATATAAACAACTATAACTCCGCTTCTATTCGTCGGATGCAAATCTACGACATAGCAATTTGTAGCTTAAAACACGTCACATCGACCCACCTTGTGCCGATCTGGGATGAACTTGCATAGTTTCGTCAAACATCGATCGTTTGGAGTGGAAAGCAATCCGGCCGTCAATGGTGATTCATGGCCTCACAGATATAAACAACAATAACTCCGCTTCTATTCGTCGAATGCAAATCTGCGACATAGCTATTTGTAGCTTAAAACATGGCCCAACGACCCACATTATACCGATCTGCGACGAACTTGCATAGTTTCGTCAAACATCGATGGTTTCGAGTGGTAGGCAATCCGGCCGTCAATGGTGATTCATGGCCTCACAGATATAAACAACAATAACTCCGCTTCTATTCGTCGAATGCAAATCTGCGACATAGCGATTTGTAGCTTAAAACACGTCACATCGACCCACCTTGTGCCGATCTGCGACGAACTTGCATAGTTTCGTCAAACATCGATCGTTTCGAGTGGTAGGCAATCCGGCCGTCAATGGTGATTCATGGCCTCACAGATATAAACATCAATAACTCCGCTTCTATTCGTCGTATGCGAATATGCGACATAGCAATTTGTAGCTTAAAACACGTCACATCGACCCACCTTCTGCCGATCTGCGACGAACTTGCATGGTTTCGTCAAACGTCGATCATTTCGAGTGGTCGGGAATCCGGCCGTCAATGGTGATTCATGGCCTCACAGATATAAACAACAATAACTCCGCTTCTATTCGTCGTATGCGAATCTGCGACAATGCAATTTTTAGCTTAAAACACGTCCCAACGAACCACCTTATACCGATCTGCGACGAACTTGCATAGTTTTGTCAAATATCGATCGTTTCGAGTGGAAAGCTATCCGGCCGTCAATGGTGATTCACGGCCTGACAGATATAAACAACTATAACTCCGCTTCTATTCGTCGAATGCAAATCTGCGACATAGCAATTTGTAGCTTAAACACGTCACATCGAACCACCTTGTGCCGATCTACGACGAACTTGCATAGTTTCGTCAAACGTCGATCGTTTCGAGTGGTAGGCAATCCGGCCGTCAATGGTGATTCATGGCCTCACAGATATAAACAACTATAACTCCGCTTCTATTCGCCGTATGCAAATCTGCGACGTAGCAATTTGTAGCATAAAACACGGCCCAACCACCCACCTTATACCGATCTGCGACGAACTTGCATATTTTTGTCAATCATCGATCGTTTCGAGTGGAAAGCAATCCGGCCGTCAATGCTGATTCATGGCCTCACAGATATAAACAACTATAACTCCGCTTCTATTCGCCGTATGCAAATCTGCGACGTAGCAATTTGTAGCATAAAACACGGCCCAACGACCCACCTTATACCGATCTGCAACTAACTTGCATAGTTTTGTCAAACATCGATTGTTTCGAGTGGAAAGCAATCCGGCCGTCAATGGTGATTTATGGCCTCACAGATATAAACAACAATAACTCCGCTTGTATTCGTCGGATGCAAATCTGCGACATAGCAATTTGTAGCTAAAAACACGTCACATCGACCCACCTTGTGCTGATCTGGGATGAACTTGCATAGTTTCGTCAAACATCGATCGTTTGGAGTGGAAAGCAATCCGGCCGTCAATGGTGATTCATGGCCTCACAGATATAAACAACAATAACTCCGCTTCTATTCGTCGAATGCAAATCTGCGACATAGCAATTTGTAGCTTAAAACACGTCACATTGACCCACCTTGTGCCGATCTGCGACGAACTTGCATAGTTTCGTCAAGCATCGATCGTTTCGAGTGGTAGGAAATCCGGCCGTCAATTGTGATTCATGGCCTCACGGATATAAACAACAATAACTCCGCTTCTATACGTCGTATGCAAATCTGCGACATAGCAATTTGTAGCATAAAACACGACCCAACGACCCACCTTTTACCAATCTGCGACGAACTTGCATAGTTTCGTCAAACATCGATCGTTTCGGGTGGTAGGCAATCCGGCCGTCAATGGTGATTCACGGCCAGACAGATATAAACAACTATAACTTCGCTTCTATTCGTCGAATGCAAATCTGCGACATAGCAATTTGTAGCTTAAAACACGACACATCGACCCACCTCATGCCGATCTGCGACGTACTTGTATAGTTTCGTCAAACGTCGATCGTTTCGAGTGGTAGGCAATCCGGTAGTCAATGGCGATTCATGGCCTCACAGACATAAACAACAATAACTCCGCTTCTATTCGTCGTATGCAAATCTGCGACATAGCAATTTGTAGCATAAAACACGCTCCAACGAACCACCTTATACCGATCTGCGACGAACTTGCATAGTTTTGTCAAACATCGATCGTTTCGAGTGGAAAGCAATCCGGCGGTCAATGGTGATTCATGGCCTCACAGATATAAACAACAATAACTCCGCTTCTATACGTCGTATGAAAATCTGCGACATAGCAATTTGTAGCATAAAACACGACCCAACGACCCACCTTTTACCGATCTGCGACGAACTTGCATAGTTTCGTCAAACATCGATCGTTTCGAGTCGTAGGCAATCCGGCCGTCAATGGTGATTCATGGCCTCACAGATACAAACAACAAAAACTCCGCTTCTATTCGTCGTATGCGAATATGCGACGTAGCAATTTGTAGCATAAAACACGGCCCAACCACCCACCTTATACCGATCTGCGACGAACTTGCATAGTTTCGTCAAACATCGATCGTTTCGAGTTGTAGGCAATCCGGCCGTCAATGGTGATTCATGGCCTCACAGATATAAACAACAATAACTCCGCTTCTATACGTCGTATGCAAATCTGCGACATAGCAATTTGTAGCTTAAAACACGACACATCGACCCACCTCATGCCGATCTGCGACGTACTTGTATAGTTTCGTCAAACGTCGATCGTTTCGAGTGGCAGGCAATCCGGCCGTCAATGGTGATTCATGGCCTCACATATATAAACAACTATAACTCCGCTTCTATTCGCCGTATGCAAATCTGCGACGTAGCAATTTGTAGCATAAAACACGGCCCAACCACCCACCTTATACCGATCTGCGACGAACTTGCATATTTTTGTCAATCATCGATCGTTTCGAGTGGAAAGCAATCCGGCCGTCAATGGTGATTCATGGCCTCACAGATATAAACAACTATAACTCCGCTTCTATTCGCCGTATGCAAATCTGCGACGTAGCAATTTGTAGCATAAAACACGGTCCAACGACCCACCTTATACCGATCTGCAACTAACTTGCATAGTTTTGTCAAACATCGATTGTTTCGAGTGGAAAGTAATCCGGCCGTCAATGGTGATTCATGGCCTCACAGATATAAACAACACTAACTCCGCTTCTATTCGTCGGATGCAAATCTGCGACATTGCAATTTGTAGCTTAAAACACGTCACATCGACCCACCTTGTGCCGATCTGGGACGAACTTGCATAGTTTCGTCAAACATCGATCGTTTGGAGTGAAAAGCAATCCGGCCGTCAATGGTGATTCATGGCCTCACAGATATAAACAACAATAACTCCGCTTCTATTCGTCGTATGCAAATCTGCGACATAGCAATTTGTAGCATAAATCACGCCCCAACGAACCACCTTATACCGATCTGCGACGAACTTGCATAGTTTTGTCAAACATCGATCGTTTCGAGTGGAAAGCAATCCGGCCGTCAATGGTGATTCATGGCCTGACAGATATAAACAACTATAACTCCGCTTCTATTCGTCGGATGCAAATCTACGACATAGCAATTTGTAGCTTAAAACACGTCACATCGACCCACCTTGTGCCGATCTGGGATGAACTTGCATAGTTTCGTCAAACATCGATCGTTTGGAGTGGAAAGCAATCCGGCCGTCAATGGTGATTCATGGCCTCACAGATATAAACAACAATAACTCCGCTTCTATTCGTCGAATGCAAATCTGCGACATAGCTATTTGTAGCTTAAAACATGGCCCAACGACCCACATTATACCGATCTGCGACGAACTTGCATAGTTTCGTCAAACATCGATGGATTCGAGTGGTAGGCAATCCGGCCGTCAATGGTGATTCATGGCCTCACAGATATAAACAACAATAACTCCGCTTCTATTCGTCGAATGCAAATCTGCGACATAGCAATTTGTAGCTTAAAACACGTCACATCGACCCACCTTGTGCCGATCTGCGACGAACTTGCATAGTTTCGTCAAACATCGATCGTTTCGAGTGGAAAGTAATCCGGCCGTCAATGGTGATTCATGGCCTCACAGATATAAACAACAATAACTCCGCTTCTATTCGTCGTATGCAAATCTGCGACATAGCAATTTGTAGCATAAATCACGCCCCAACGAACCACCTTATACCGATCTGCGACGAACTTGCATAGTTTTGTCAAACATCGATCGTTTCGAGTGGAAAGCAATCCGGCCGTCAATGGTGATTCATGGCCTGACAGATATAAACAACTATAACTTCGCTTCTATTCGGCGAATGCAAATCTGCGACATAGCAATTTGTAGCTTAAAACACGACACATCGACCCACCTCATGCCGATCTGCGACGTACTTGTATAGTTTCGTCAAACGTCGATCGTTTCGAGTGGTAGGCAATCCGGTAGTCAATGGCGATTCATGGCCTCACAGACATAAACAACAATAACTCCGCTTTTATTCGTCGTATGCAAATCTGCGACATAGCAATTTGTAGCATAAAACACGCTCCAACGAACCACCTTATACCGATCTGCGACGAACTTGCATAGTTTTGTCAAACATCGATCGTTTCGAGTGGAAAGCAATCCGGCGGTCAATGGTGATTCATGGCCTCACAGATATAAACAACAATAACTCCGCTTCTATACGTCGTATGCAAATCTGCGACATAGCAATTTGTAGCTTAAAACACGACACATCGACCCACCTCATGCCGATCTGCGACGTACTTGTATAGTTTCGTCAAACGTCGATCGTTTCGAGTGGCAGGCAATCCGGTAGTCAATGGCGATTCATGGCCTCACAGATATAAACCACTATAACTCCGCTTCTATTAGTCGCATGCGACTCTGCGACCTAGCAATTTGTAGCTTAAAACACGCCCCGATGAAGCACCTTATACCGATCTGCGACGAACTTGCATAGTTTCGTCAAACATCGATCGATTCTAGTGGAAAGCAATCCGGCCGTCAATGGTGATTCATGGGCTCACAGATATAAACAACTATAACTCCGCTTCTATTCGTCGGATGCAAATCTACGACATAGCAATTTGTAGCTTAAAACACGTCACATCGACCCACCTTGTGCCGATCTGGGATGAACTTGCATAGTTTCGTCAAACATCGATCGTTTGGAGTGGAAAGCAATCCGGCCGTCAATGGTGATTCATGGCCTCACAGATATAAACAACAATAACTCCGCTTCTATTCGTCGAATGCAAATCTGCGACATAGCTATTTGTAGCTTAAAACATGGCCCAACGACCCACATTATACCGATCTGCGACGAACTTGCATAGTTTCGTCAAACATCGATGGTTTCGAGTGGTAGGCAATCCGGCCGTCAATGGTGATTCATGGCCTCACAGATATAAACAACAATAACTCCGCTTCTATTCGTCGAATGCAAATCTGCGACATAGCTATTTGTAGCTTAAAACATGGCCCAACGACCCACATTATACCGATCTGCGACGAACTTGCATAGTTTCGTCAAACGTCGATCGTTTCGAGTGGTAGGCAATCCGGCCGCCAATGGCGATTCATGGCCTCACAGATATAGACAACAATAACTCGGCTTCTATTCGTCGTATGCGAATCTGCGACATAGCAATTTGTAGCTCAAAACACGCCCCAACGAACCACCTGATATTGATCTGCGACGAACTTGCATAGTTTTGTCAAAGATCGATCGTTTCTAGTGGAAAGCAATCCGGCCGTCAATGGTGATTCATGGCCTCACAGATATAAATATCGATAACTCCGCTTCTATTCGTCGTATGCGAATCTGCGACATAGCGATTTGTAGCTTAAAACATGGCCCAACGACCCACCTTATACCGATCTGCGACGAACTTGCATAGTTTTGTCAAATATCGATTGTTTCGAGTGGAAAGCAATCCGGCCGGCAATGGTGATTCATGGCCTGACAGATATAAACAACTATAACTCCGCTTCTATTCGCCGAATGCAAATCTGCGACATAGCAATTTGTAGCTTAAAACACGTCACATCGACCCACCTTGTGCCGATCTGCGACGAACTTGCATAGTTTCGTCAAACATCGATCGTTTCGAGTGGTAGGCAATCCGGCCGTCAATGGTGATTCATGGCCTCACAGATATAAACATCAATAACTCCGCTTCTATTCGTCGTATGCGAATATGCGACATAGCAATTTGTAGCTTAAAACACGTCACATCGACCCACCTTCTGCCGATCTGCGACGAACTTGCATATTTTTGTCAATCATCGATCGTTTCGAGTGGAAAGCAATCCGGCCGTCAATGCTGATTCATGGCCTCACAGATATAAACAACTATAACTTCGCTTCTATTCGCCGTATGCAAATCTGCGACGTAGCAATTTGTAGCATAAAACACGGCCCAACGACCCACCTTATACCGATCTGCAACTAACTTGCATAGTTTTGTCAAACATCGATTGTTTCGAGTGGAAAGCAATCCGGCCGTCAATGGTGATTCATGGCCTCACAGATATAAACAACAATAACTCCGCTTCTATTCGTCGAATGCAAATCTGCGACATAGCAATTTGTAGCTTAAAACACGTCACATTGACCCACCTTGTGCCGATCTGCGACGAACTTGCATAGTTTCGTCAAGCATCGATCGTTTCGAGTGGTAGGGAATCCGGCCGTCAATTGTGATTCATGGCCTCACGGATATAAACAACAATAACTCCGCTTCTATACGTCGTATGCAAATCTGCGACATAGCAATTTGTAGCATAAAACACGACCCAACGACCCACCTTTTACCGATCTGCGACGAACTTGCATAGTTTCGTCAAACATCGATCGTTTCGGGTGGTAGGCAATCCGGCCGTCAATGGTGATTCACGGCCAGACAGATATAAACAACTATAACTCCGCTCCTATTCGTCGAATGCAAATCTGCGACATAGCAATTTGTAGCATAAAACACGTCACATCGACCCACCCTGTGCCGATCAGCGACGAACTTGCATGGTCTCGTCAAACGTCGATCGTTTCGAGTGGTAGGGAATCCGGCCGTCAATCGTGATTCATGGCCTCACAGATATAAACAACAATAACTCCGCTTCTATTCGTCGTATGCGAATCTGCGACATAGCAATTTTTAGCTTAAAACACGCCCCTACGAAGCACCTTATACCGATCTGCGACGAACTTGCATAGTTTTGTAAAACATTGATCGTTTCGAGTGGAAAGCAATCCGGCGGTCAATGGTGATTCATGGCCTCACAGATATAAACAACAATAACTCCGCTTCTATACGTCGTATGCAAATCTGCGACATAGCAATTTGTAGCATAAAACACGACCCAACGACCCACCTTTTACCGATCTGCGACGAACTTGCATAGTTTCGTCAAACATCGATCGTTTCGAGTGGTAGGCAATCCGGCCGTCAATGGTGATTCATGGCCTCACAGATACAAACAACAAAAACTCCGCTTCTATTCGTCGTATGCGAATATGCGACGTAGCAATTTGTAGCATAAAACACGGCCCAACCACCCACCTTATACCGATCTGCGACGAACTTGCATAGTTTCGTCAAACATCGATCGTTTCGAGTTGTAGGCAATCCGGCCGTCAATGGTGATTCATGGCCTCACAGATATAAACAACAATAACTCCGCTTCTATACGTCGTATGCAAATCTGCGACATAGCAATTTGTAGCATAAAACACGACCCAACCACCCACCTTTTACCGATCTGCGACGAACTTGCATAGTTTCGTCAAACATCGATCGTTTCGAGTGGTAGGCAATCCGGCCGTCAATGGTGATTCATGGCCTCACAGATATAAACAACAATAACTCCGCTTCTATTCGTCGTATGCAAATCTGCGACATATCAATTTGTAGCTTAAAACACGTCACATCGACCCACCTTGTGCCGATCTGCGACAAACTTGCATAGTTTCGTCAAACATCGATCGTTTCGAGTGGTAGGCAATCCGGCCGTCACTGGTGATTCATGGCCTCACAGATATAAACAACAATAATTCCGC